>CM040466.1:3380945-3395221 GCA_022758105.1 Pangasianodon gigas
GGGAAATCTCAGGTCTTACCCAGCATGTTGTTCTTGACAATCCGACGATTTAACGCAGCAAAAAGAAAAACGTACTTTACATAGAGCTGTACAGAAATGGAACAAACCCCGCTCTTCTCTACTGCAGTCCTGCTCTGTTCACAGTAACTAATATAGCTAGCTAACACATGTCATTTGAAATTAACTCTCTAACATTATAAAGAGTGAGCCTAGTAAATGTGTGAACACGCACGTGAGCAATTTTAAGACAAACAAAGTTCATTAAAATGTCCGTACTAAGTAGTTTATTCGTTTCAGTATGAGTGTCTGGGGAAAAAACGGTGTTGATGCATCCCTAATGCAGATGCTTGTTCTTACACTATGGTGGTGACTGTGGCGGTCCTCCTGCTGTCGCCGTTAAAAAAGGACCCCTTAGTACCCCAACCAACATACACCTTTGTGCTCGCTGTCTGTCTGAATGATGTTTAGCTACTGCCTTAATACTTAATGATGCTTTTATAATTAGTGGAAGCCATTTTATTAAACAAGTTTAACTCTTTCTAAGCTGCTTATATATACACACCTTCTTCTTTCAAGCCGCTATACAGGTTACGCTAATGTACTTCAAGCACAGGTTCTTGTTTCGGCCTCATATCAGCGTTGCGTTGACCGTGTGATACCACGTGACCCTCGTGTAAAAGACGTATGTAATCATACTGTAAAACTAGCTTTTCCGGCAGAGGGACCGTCACACTCTGCACACTGTAATGAGGCCTGGGCACTCAGAAATAAAGCTGCACCGATCTGTCCTGCGCAATCTAGTCGAAATTACGTATCATGATTTTTAAAAAAAAAAAAAATTATGTTTTTATGTCAGCATGCACATTTTAACAGAAGCCTAATCTCTAATCTCTGCAGAACAGAAGGCGGCGTTTTGGGGAGCTTTTTTCCCCACATTTTTTTCTAAAGCTTGATTTCAAATCTCTTGATCGAATCCCAAAAGAGCTTTCTTTGTGTTTTGTTGAAAATTTGATCTGGTTATGTGAGTATAACTTTATTAATAGATGAATAATACAGATTGTTTGTAAAATACGAACATTTTAACATGCATTTGGAAACGGTAGTCTGAGGAAGCGTCTCTGAAAATGATCTCTAGAGGAAGATACCCGGCTTGTCGTTTTTATCCCTGCTGTATAATTATATGTGAATCCGCTGAGTGTCCATCGATGTGAGGAATAAAACACTCCATGTTGTGCTGTTAGAGGAAACTCATCATTGATTGGATGGTGTAATGAAGCAGAGTTACTGTTACCACCCCTAAGGTTTTATTTATTTTTTTCTTTAACAGCTCGTCCTGTAGTGTTTTATTCCCCTTACGTACACCATTACAGTTTCTATTTATTCAACGACACATTGTAGTTTTTGTCTGTTTATAGTTACATTTAGTCTTGTGGAATGTCCGCAAAACAGGTTAGTTCCTTCACCAGGATCTCTTTTTTATCTCTCTTGAAGTTAATAAATCTTGAAGTTACAGAGAAAACAACCGATTTAAAGACCTTCGTCCTGAAGACTTTCCCGTATCGTTAAACTTAGTTACAGCTTCACTTCTGATCATCTTTAATATCTTCACCGAAAACTTCACCGTACACACGTTTCAATGCGTTTGGATTGAATGTGGAACGGCCCTGCGGACGTTGTTGCTATAGAAACAAGGACGGGCATGTACAAGGACAGGGTGTAGATTTTAGCCAGCAGCAGCATGGGAAACGTCGACTTGTGTTCTGCCGAGACGTCTCCCATATCGGTGCCATTATCAGGGCAGCTTTTGTAGTTTTGCTACAAAGACGGTAAAATACTGTAAAATTAAATTTTTTATTCGTAGGCTAACCAGAGACGCTTTGCTTCCCGTATGGCATCGGCACACTGCCATTAAAACGGTTCCTGAAGATTTTTACTGATTAACGTGTTTGTGTTTGTTGTGTTCTGTTGGGCTGAGTGCATCAGTGCATCTGCCGTGTGTTTAGTGTGTGAAGTGTGAGAAAGTAATTGCCTCCTCTAGTGTGTGTTCCTGTGTTTATAGAGTTAAAGCCAGGGGTAATTGCCGTCAGCTGCTGGAGTGTGTTACTGTACAAGCAGTTTGTGTGTGTGAGCAAAGCTGCAGTCCTGATGTAATAGCCAAACTTCTAATAAATAAATTCAACAAGAAGTCACTCGATATCAGTAAAATAATCACCCAGCCTCCACGAGAGGCGTCCGTGTGGCGGCGTTAAACCGAGCGGTGAAATACACTGTCAGGACATTGTGCTGTACCAGAAGCTGTTCTGCTTGCAGAGACAGGAGTGTAACCACAGCGCTTATTCACACCGCTGCACCGTTTGATTAGTTAGTTGTTCAACCAGATTCTCAAGTTTTTTGTTTTCTTTTTATGTCTGATTTCATTTGGAAAGCAGCGTACGTTCACATGGAGGTTCCTCCACAGTGATGAGACAGCATACATGTTTTAATACGTTTGATACCAGTGAGGTTATTAATTAATTTATTATCTATAACCCCAAACTGTCAGCCTGATTGGGACAAAATGTTTTTTTCCACCTCTAAATCTTCTGAGGCTTTCTGCAGAGATCTCGTGAGGTACACTATATTTCCAAAAGTTTGTGCACACCTGACCATCACACTCGTGCTTATTGAACATCTCATTCCAGATTTATTCCCCCCTTGCTGTTATAATAAGCTCCACTCTTCTGGGAAGCTTTCCACTAGATGTTGGAGCGTAGCTGTGGGGATTTGTGTTCATTCAGCTACAAGAGCATTAGTGAGGTCAGGCGCTGATGTTGGGTGAGGAGGTCTGGGGTGCAGTCGGTGTTCCAGTTCATCCCAAAGGTGTTCAGTGGGGTTGAGGTCAGGGCTCTGTGCAGGACACTCGAGTTCTTCCACTCCAACCTTCACACACCATGTCTACATGGAGCTCGCTTTGTGCACAGGGGCATTGTCATGCTGGAACAGGTTTGAGTCTCTTAGTTCCAGTGAAGGGAAATTGTAAAGCTACAGTATACAGAGACATTCTACACAATTGTGTGCTTCCAACTTTGTGGCAACAGTTTGAGGAAGATCCACATATGGGTGTGATGGTCAGGGGTGCACATACTTTTGGCCATATAGTGTAGATCAGGAGCCTTTCAGTTCTGTCTAAAACTCTGCTAGCGTGATTTCATCACACGCTGAATGCCAAATGAGACTGTGCCAATCAGATCAGTTTGTAATCAGATCCAAGCTGTTAAAATGTCCGTGATTTACTCCTGCGCTGCTGTCAGAATGAAATGCAGTTTTCTCCTTTTTCACCTGATCAGATTTTAAAATGCTAGAACCAGGCCTAGGCGATATGATAAAAATATCACAATTCTCTAAGACATTTCTACGATACACAATATACGTCATGATGTATAGGCTAGATCACAAACTGCCAGCAAAACAGCAGTGTTTTTTTTTTTTTTAAGAAAAAGAAAAACTATATTTTATTTTAAAAAGAAAGATGCTTTATTTAATGTCTATTTGTTATTTTATATTAAAAATATTTTATTAATTAAGTAAAAATATTTAACAGTGAAAAGGAGAACGATCTGTAGAAACTGTTTACATGATTAGTTTGTAATTGTTTAAAAAAAGTTTAAAAATTTAATTAAGAGAGCATGATAACTTAGGAAAGTGTGTTGTGATGTATACGAGGATGAGGCAAAGAAACATTATTTTTTTATTTTGCACTTTTTATTGCAATTAGATGTCTACATTGTCTCCATTTCTTTTAGTGTCCCAGCGCTTAATGAGCCTCCAGATTCCTCTAGAAAAAAATTTGATTCTTAATCTATGTTGCGCTTTTCAGATTTTTATTTGACTCACACTCGTAATTTAATAATACTCGTAATTAATATAATTTAATACAAACCGTAATTTCGTTTTGTCACCCAGCCCTAGCTCGATCTTCACTTGCTTTTGAGAAACACATTTCAGTTGAGGAAATTCTGTCGATTTTCAGAGCTACACATAGCAGAAAGAGTGGAAGGGTTTTCCCAGGCTGCCGCACAACTGTACAAGTTGGTTTGTGTGGATTGTTTTTTATTTCTGACCAGAAGCACAGCAAGAGATTTAGGTCACTCAGTAAAAAGGAATTAAGGGTTTTTAAAAAAACAATAAAAAAAAACAAGGTCAAAACAAAATGAAACAGAGCCGCAGCAGGAAAAAAAAATCTGTTTTGCACGGGTGAGTAGGCCCGATTTCCTGCGATGCTAATCAGCGAGTACAGGAAGCACTCATCTCTGCTCACTGTGTAATCTTGGAGGCAATTACCTTGTCCACTCGGCTTCCCATTTATCTAAAAAAATGCGGCGTGTATCACGGCACAGTGTACGATTCGACCGATCTGATTCCTCCCACCACACACACGCGGCCACCACACACAGTCACACATGAGCAGAGTGTCGGCTCTTCACAGAATAGTTTCCAATCTAACTCTCTTCCATTATAGCCGGTAAAGGATGACCCACATTTCCATCACTTTCTGCTCAGCCAGTCTGAGAAGGTAAGAGGATGTGCAGAATGCTTTCAGTCAGCATTTCTTCCTGTCCTCTGTCTCCTGCACTTGACTTGATGTTTCGTTTTCACTCCTACAACGACTCCCCTGTCTCTCTTCACTGCTACAGTGTTGGTGTTTAAAAAAAAAAAAAAAAAAAAAAAAAGCTAGCTCAAGATTTCTGTTTCTTTACGGAGGAATTTTTCCAGGTTAAACAGAAATACTGAAAGAAAATGTGTTGATTTTAATTTGGCACCAACTTTCTAGACCAGTCAAATTCAGGATTTATTAGACTCTTTTGATTGGACCTGCTTGATCTGATTGTTCGTAACTAAGGCTGCGTTCACACCTGGTGTTATGAGCGCGTCTCCAGTGACCACGTGATCAGATTTCATACGTCATTTCCGCTGGAGAAAGGCTGTCGCACACTATTACGTCAGTCCCACGATTTCTGACTTATGTACCTGTACAGACTGTTTCAAATGTTTTAATATCGTGGTCTGTTAGCGAAACTTATAAATGAACGAGATATGAGACGACAAATGAAGCCATGAAAAGCAGCTGCTTTTGTGTCTGCTGTTAAAGCATTGTGTTTATCCATAAGCAGCAGAGCTCTACAGTTCTGCGTGATTTCTGAACAGTCTGGCGATGATTACTTATCCTCCGGCGAGGGCAGTGACGCAGTCGATTAGTTGGTCCTTCGTTGCTGTCTGAGACACTATAAATGTGATGTGATGTCATACACGTCCCATACAACGTCCGAATATGGTTTGAGTGATCGGATTAAAACGCGTCTTTGAGACGTATTTCACCCCGTTCACACCTATACTTAGCATTAATGCCAGGTGTGAGCGGGACCCAAGGCTGCTTTCACATTTTTTCACATTTTATTTCTTACTCTTCAGGCAATATTTTACGTGTGATCCAGTGTGGGGACGACCAGCTTTTTATAAATCACCTCTGCTGCAGATTTTTCATTAGAGCTAAGCTTTTATGGTTGAGAAAAATGTTCAAATTTTCAGAAAAGTTCTGAATGATGTCAAGCACCTTTTTTTTCTCCTGACCAATCCGGTCGCAAGTTAGGGGGTCAAGCGGGGAAAAACTTAAAACACTGAGAACTTTGTTTCTGGTGGGGGGAAATATGACAATTTATGACTCGTTGAATTGAAAATATTTTATTGCCAGTATTCTAACGTTGCGGCGTAAGTAAAAAATAAAAATGTGTCACACGAGCAGCCCAAATTCTTATGATTTTCAGCCTTTCAGCCTTGATTTTCAAAGCTACAGTGATGATAAACAACCTCATCTTCATTTTCATCTTTATTACCGATAATAATAATTATAATAAATCTAATCTAGACAGCAAGCTAGGGTAGTTAGTGGTCCGGTACTGGCTAGGACAGGTACGAATGTCTTTACAAGCATGATTTTTTTTTCCATATTGTTTAAAACAAGCCATGTGTGAAGGCAGAATAACTCATCAAGGCTGCATTGAAAGTAAACTCAGACTTTCAGTTTATAAGAAATTCTAAACACTCTAAATGAGACATGAAGGTCTAACATGATTTGCACACTAAACTGAAAGTTTGTGCACTCATCACACCATTAGAGGCGGTGCTCTCAATCGAATCATGTGACCTGATGTATTATGTGTGAATGCGACAGCTTAAATTTCAGGTTCTGCCAATTTTAATGAATTTAACAATACGTTATATTATTTATTTGTTACATCACACAGTGTGTTGATTTAGTCTGGAAAATTCCTCCTCACTCCTTGGATACGATGAGTGTTTGTTTATGGGATAATGCACAGTAATGTCATAGATGTCTTGCACAGAATCACATCTCTTTACAGCTGAATAATTAATTATTATATTTAAAAAAAAAAAAAAAAAGACAGGGTTCTTTTGGCTGACGGCGAATCCTGGCCGCGTTTCCTCAACGTGCATGAGCTCTTTTCCTTCCAGCGTAGTTCAACCCCTTTTCCTCTGCACACTGCTTCCTTGCTGCTCCTCACTGCTTCCTGTCTGTTCAGTCAGTAGTGATTTGATCTGAATGATTCAGTAAAAACAGAAGGAAACGTTTAAAAAAAAAAAAAAAAAAAAAAAAAAAAAAAAAAAAAAAAAAAAAAAAAAAAAAAGGCCTGTCGGTTGCCTCAAGCTTTTGTTTGGGTTGAACTGAAACCGTGTGCATGGCAGTGAAAGATAACTTTGCGGTGTGTATCGCTGGCTTTGTGGCTCTTTGTATCAGATGGGACAGTGTGTGCAGCTCTGACACGGCTGGATTAGCTTCAGCGATAAGCTTCAGAGGCAACCTACTGACCAGCACAGAGCACCGTTAAAATCATCTGTAACATGCACGGCAGATGACTTTAACCCCGTCATAGTTCTCCATTCGCTCCATGTTCAGTGTAGCGGGGTGTGTAGTGTATCCGCCGTCCGAACAACACGTCTGACTAGCTCCTGTCTATGATAGCTTTCTGTCTTTCAGTACTTTTAATTGATTTCGTCCACGTTGTGCATGTCAGATCATTCATTCTCAGATCACTAAACACTCAAACACTCATTGATCAACCTGGACACACATTTATTTGTAAATCATTCGCAGGAGTATTTACACAAGTTAATGAAACTTAGCTGAGAAGAGCGTTCCTACGTATCTTACGTTTCGCTCCTGAGTTTGTGTAAATTTCCGTATGATGAGACTCACTAACGTGAATCTCGATTCGTAACATATAATTGGCTTATTTAAAAAAAGACTTATTTTCTGAACATGTAGGTTCATTTCAATAAACTAGTAAGTAATGGCACCCTATGAATGGAGCAGGCGTTATGCTGCACTGGCCTCGCAAAGAGTAATTTATAGGTTGGAATGACGTCGTTTTCGAGCTCTGTGCGTTCCACATACATAGTGACGAGGGAATAAACTGTGGACGCCTTGATGTTCATCTTTTTATTAGCAACAAGCTAGCCAGCTAACTGTGATGAGTGATGTATATTTTCCTCCTCAAACAGCAAACTGTATAGGTAGTTAGTGTTGTATATACAGCACAACACATTTAAAGGTAAGAAGTGTTTTGTTTACTTTGGATGCTGTGAGCGGCCATGTTGATTTGACGTCACTCCGTAAACTGGGAAGGAACTCGTTCCCGAGCAAGTCGGGATTTCAGGTTGAGGGGGAGTTTTATTTTGCTTTTCCTGGTTGGAGGTGGGAAATTACAAGCTGCGACCTCGAGTCGAACGCAGCCTGTATACACACTAGTACTTGCTTTAGATCAATCAACACGTGTTAAATCTGTAACACTGACTACAATACAATGAAAATATGAAAGTAATGAAAATATATACATCACTCAGTAACATTACAGATAACTGGTTCCTAATTTAAGGCGAACATGGGGGCGTCCCTGTTTTTCCCCATGTTGTAGCTTGAAAACGACGCGGTTCCGAGTTCAGACCTCCCACTTCATCACTAATTGTGCCCTTGGTAATTTACGTCTGAGTGGCATTTAACGGCGTACACACAAGAGTACGATGATAATCAGCAGAATCTTCTAAGTCTAAGGAATTTTTTTTATTTGGTTCGGCCATGAAAAACATTTACACACAACTTTGCTACAAGGTTGATAAATAAAGCTCAGTGATCTGACTATACCCAAAAAAAACAAACACTGTGAAGATGAATAAATACAAAACTAAGTAAAATTAATTATTAAATGATAAACAGTGCTGATGTGGGTCACCAGAGCAGACGTGGTGTTCGTACGGCGGCTGTAAGTAGCGAATAAAGCTAGTGATTTGCTGCGGTAACGTTTCAGTTCATATGTGACGGGGATTTTTATTTCACAGCCAGCCTCTTCGATGGAGCCTATAAGCAAACGGTTGAAGATTATTGAAGAGGTGAGGCGCTTTTTACCCTCCTCTGTCACAACAGTTACATTAATGAGTTAAATAACTTGTTGGTTAAGTGCTATTGTTATTGTTTTCTTATTCAGGACACCGGCTCTACATCCATTCAGGCTGCAGACAGCACGGCTCTCAACGGCAGCATCACGCCCACAGACAAAAGGTACACACTGAGTAAAACGTTTACGAAACATGTGTGAGGACAATAAATCTGCTTGCATATGAAATTAATTAAACAGCATCCAAACCTGGAAAAATGATATGCAACACTTTTTGTAATTACTTCTTTCTTTTTTTTTTTTTTAAGATTAAACATTTTTTTGTTTCCCTTCTCTCTCTCTCTCTCTCTCTCTCTCTCTCTCTCTCTAACAGGATAGGCTTCCTCGGACTCGGATTGATGGGCAGTGGAATTGTCTCGAACCTGCTGAAGATGGGCCACGTTGTGACTGTGTGGAATCGCACGGCAGAAAAAGTAACGTGTCAAGATTTTCATATCACAAAAGGAACAAAACAGTGAACAACAGACTGGTGCGATGAAGCAGAGTTACTGTTGCCACGCCACATTTGACTATATTCTAATAACATCCTGAAGCGCACGTCTGATTTTTTTAAACATTTTTTTAATTTGTTAAGAAACTACTTGTCATCCTTTTCATCTGTTAATAGTTAAATATAATTGAACCTCCACAAAACTAGTTAGTTCCTCTTCTCACTTATGATACAGCATCTATAAACAGTCGTTCCCTCACCAGCCTCTCTTATTCTGTCTCTTGAAGTTAATGCAGCTTGTGCTGTTACCAAAAAACCTCATAGCACAGACTTTCCCATGTCACTAACACTGGAGACTCCTTCCAAAGATAGTAAATAAAAATCTCCTCACTGAAAACTTTGTAGGTTTGTAGTAACATCTGTGGTGCTGCCCAGAGCAGTCTTGCAAGTTTTGCATGTTTTCGTCGAGGTTTCCTGCTGAGAATTTGTTTGAACCCAAATTATTTCTGAAGTTTTAATTTGAGACACTTGTTCTGGATACCAGAGACTATTGGACAGATTTTCAGATTTGAATCTGCTAAAATGTTTCCAAGAACCTCTTGGATAAGTTCCTCTTCTGTGTTTCTACTAGAAACGAATCCATATGTTTTTTAAAAGATTCGATATTCCAGAGAGGTTTAAAAATTTGCAGAGTAAATTGTTTCTGAATATAAATTAATACTATTCACGAGAGGTACGCATGTGGCATGGCTGCAGGAAAAATAAATACATGGCTCCAGCTGTGTGGCAGCCTGCAGGTTCTGAGCGCTGTAGTTTTTTGCTTTCCGTGTGTTATGGCGTCGTTGTAAGTGTGTAAGCGGTCTCTCGTACAGAGGTCGAGCTTTGAAAGATGAGTGATGAAAGTGCTTTGCGACTGGTGACACAGAACATGTTTGAGCACTGGAGCATGACGACCAGTCGCTCTTTTAAATACAGCACGCTCCACCCTGCCAAAAATACCTACTTTGGGGGAACTAAAAAAAAGTTTGCAGGAACTTGAATTGTCTGTTTCAAAAAAGTTCCAGGAACTTGAATAGTTCTTGCTTCCTGCAGCAGAAAAGCAGTGAAGCCTCATTAGAGATTTTTCATCATGATGATGTTCTTCTTTTCTGCAGTGCGACTTGTTCATCCAGGAAGGTGCCAGGTTAGGACGAACGCCAGCCGAGGTCGTGTCCATGTGTGACATCACTTTCTCCTGCGTATCAGACCCCAAAGCTGCCAGAGATGTAGGTGGACACGTGACGGAGAGCTCTGTAACGTCACCTCTGCTTCCGTGCTTGTGTTCTTGGATTGAGGAGGAGATAAAATGTGAAAACTAGACTGCTACATTCTTCACTGTTTATCTTAATTACATTTCAGAACAGTTCTCCAGCTGAATTGATTAGAATCTACAGGGAAAAAATATTTTTAATCGCTCGTAGCTTTAGCTTTATGATGGCTAAAGTAATCAATAGAGACTCTGATTAACTAAAGTTGCTTTATTAGCCTGAAGAAGTACAAGAATCTCTCACGTCCCTCATCACACAGCTAGCAAACTAACACTGGAGATAAAAACAAAAAAACACCTTTCTTCATGGATGTGATCCGGTCTCTTAACACTCGCACATTATCTAATTACAAGAAGGCTAATTTACTATTTAATTTATTATTATTGTTTATTATGTAATTGTTTTTGTTGCTATTAATATTTAAAATTTTAATTGAAGAGCTAAAATGTAATCATTAATTGCATTATTCATACTAATTATTAAAATGGTTATTATTAATAATAATAATAATAATAATAATGAAAATCTTAAGTATTAGCCGAAGCCGATAACCCTCTGATATATTTGTTTTTCATTTAAAAACTTAAAATTTTAAAAAAAGATGTTTTAAAAATAAAGCATTAAATGCAGATTTTGCACAAAAATTACTTAGACTGCAAATATAATAAAGTATAAATATAATAAAAATCAAAAAATTTTAAAAAATACAATCAAGTCTCTTCAAATGTGAACATTTCCAAATAAAAAAATATTTTCCAAATTTTCCATTTGTTAGAGGATCAGATCCGCCATTTTTTGCTGGAATATCTGGAGTATCAGACTGATGCCATCATATTTATTATTTTTAAAAAAAGTTTGTTAATTATATTTTTATTCATATAAATTATTTTTTATTATTAATTTGGTAGATTTTTATGTTCTGCCTCATGTCTATTTGCTTTGATCTTTCTAATGCTGTCCTTTTTCTTTCTGTTTTATTTTATTTTTATTTTATTTTATTTTTTTTTTAATTTCAGCTGGTTTTGGGTCCCAGCGGTGTGTTACAGGGAATCAGACCCGGAAAGTGTTATGTGGAGATGTCCACTGTTGATCCCGAGACCATTACAGAGCTCTCGCAGGTACGTTTCTGTGAAATAAAGCTCTTTGAGTTTATACTTAGCCTTGGACGTACACAAACACACACACACACACACACGGAGGAAAGAAAGAACTGAGGAAACACCCTGACGAGAGGAAGAAGGAGGGTGAAAGTGTGGTGTTAAGAGGAAATGGAGGAACTGTGCAGTGAGAGGTTACTCTCGGGCGCGCCATAGTTTGGGTGTTGAGACTTCAAGTGACCAACATAAACAGGAGTGAGTGTGTGTGTGTGTCTGGGTCTGGATCTGGGTGTGTGCGCAATTGTGTGTGTGTGTGTGTGTGTGTGTGTGTGTGTGTGTGTGTGTGTGTCTGGGTGTAGGGTGATGGAAGGATCCAGCATCATTGTGTGTGAGCTGATCTGTCAGTGTGTCATCTTGTTTAATTGCATTTATTCTCCACTGTGTATAGAGACGTGCTGATCTTTTCCCATCGTTCAGCAGCTTATGAAGATCATGTTTTTTAAGATTTAAAACAAATAAATTCATAATTGAATAAGGCAAAGACGTACAAATCCAAAGTGCACACATGCATCCAACATCTCAACATCATCCCTTGGAGCTTCGATGCTAAACAGGACGATGTCAGCACGATGTCTTTGGTTTTTTTTTTTTTTTTTTTTTAATTCGTAATTAATAGCTGTTCTTAATATTCCACTTTTAATAGATAGCTTTAGAAAAGTTGCAGGGTCCAGGGTTCGATCCTGAGCTGGGGTTCTTGTCTGTGTGGAGTTTTGCATGTTCTCCCCGTGCTCGTTTGAGTTCTCTGGTTTCCTCCCACTGAAGAAATTTAAATTGTCCCTTAGGTATGAATGGGTGTGTGTGTGTGTGTGCGTGCCTGGTGTTGTGTAATGGACTGGCGTCCCCTTCAGTGTGTATTCCAGCCTCGTGCACAGTGTTCCCGGGATTGGCTTGGAGCACACAGCAGCCCTGACCAGGGCGGTTACGGAAAATGACTGAATGAAAAATGGTTGTCGTTACAACAAGTTTAAATTATATTTTATACACAGTGATGGCTGAAAGAAGCAAATGATCATAAAACAACACTATGCTGGCGTCTTCCCAGTTAGCAAACAAGCTGCATGTGACGTCACTGGGATTGTGTGTGTGTGTGCGCTATCTGGGCGTTGTCTTATACGACGCTTGTGAAGTAGAAGTAGAAATGAAAGAATAACACCAACACTGATATTAAAGTAATGATGAAGATTTCTTCAGGATCATTACCGTCATTAAGATGGATGAAGAGGACTACTAAATACTGTTAAAAATTATTTATGTTTTTTTAAATTGAGTGTCCACTGCACTTCAAAGGAAAATGCCCATTTTATTCTAATACCACTCATGATTAAAGCTTTTTAGAGCCTTGTTTATCCTCCCTGTGCATATGCAGCGTGTTCTCGGTGCTTTAGTTGCTCTGCTTGAGATTTTCGGGTGTTTTTAAAGGTGATCACGTCCAGAGGAGGCCGGTTCCTGGAAGCTCCGGTTTCAGGCAGCCAGCAACTTTCCAATGACGGGATGTTGGTCATCGTCGCAGCGGGAGATCGGACTGTTTACGAAGACTGCAGCAGCTGCTTCCAAGCTATGGGCAAAACCTCCTTCTTTTTAGGTACTTTACACACATGGTTCTCAAAGTGGGGTCTCATGACGGTGGTGGAGATTACATTCAACTATTTTTTTATTTATTTTTTTATTATTATTGACTGGTCATGTGAAACAACAGGGCTTAATCTAAAGTGCAGTAAATAAAATAAACTGCATGTTAATCTTAATCTAACTGCAGTTTTAATCCAATCAGGAAGTTCAAGTTCAAGTGGAGTTTATTGTCATTTCAGCCATATACAAATACGTAGTGAAACGAAACAACGTTTCTCCAGGACCAAGGTGCTACATAAGACAACACAGTACTACAAGGGACTACATAAATTTATACATAAAGTGCACAAGTGCAAACATGTGCAGACAGCACAAGACAGTACAAGACAGTACAATGACTACTGGGACAGACAATGGGCATAGTAAGTCCCAGTGCAGCGCCGACCAGTACACAGTTCTGTTTAAAGTGAACCTAGTGACAATAGTGCAAAGAGTACAAGAGTACAATACAAGTAGCTGAAATAGTGTAAACATAAGAGTAGCAGCCTATGAACAGTATAATATAATAAGTATTGGAGCAGCATAAACATGTGCACACTGTTTAAATTCTGCAGCTGGATGAGTTGATGGAGTGTGAATATTTGTGAATCTTTTCCTCTGGAAGAAGCCCCTGATTTGAAAACATTTGAGAATTCCTGCTTTACACCTTTTATGCTCCAGTCGTATCGGGATATTACAGAAATGATATACATGATAAAGTTGATGGATATGAAACTGATTTGTTTTTAATTATTCATGGTTATGTAATATTAATGTAAATGATACTCACATGATCATCAGAACGTCTTCAAACAGGAATAAGTTAAAACAGTAGTCACGTTTACATGGACACTTTTTGTTTCAATCGGAATGAAATCAATCAGATTGATTAATCCGATCGCAGTGTTTACAAGAACGCTGAATAAAGTAATCGGGTTGATATGCACGTTTACATGACAGAATCTGATTTGATCTTCTGACATGCGCACAGTGCACGAATACACGTTTCCCTCCGTTCCAACATGCAGATACTAGCAGCTACCCTCTTGCCATTGCTTCTTTTTTTCATTTTAAAAAGCAGACTTAACATTTGCCTATTTCAGCTGCTAATTAGAAGACGACGAGCGCGTGATGTTTTGTGCGGTACTGCGTGTATTTATCAAGCAATTAAAATGCCCCTTCCCGAGCCCAGAACAAGGCGTCTGTGGATGAGGGTCCGAAGCAAGGACTGGTGGGACAACGTCATCTTGCACCACTTCACAGACGA
>CM040466.1:3395321-3447298 GCA_022758105.1 Pangasianodon gigas
TGTGTGTGTGTGTGTGTGTGTGTGTGTGTGTGTGTGTGTGTGTGTTTTTAGGAGAAGCAGGCAACGCGGCGAGAATGATGCTGATCCTCAACATGGTGCAGGGCAGTTTCATGGCCACCATCGCAGAGGGGCTGACCCTCGCTCAGGCCACTGGCCAATCACAGCAGACCTTCCTGGACATACTGTGTCAGGGGCAGATGGCCAGCACGTTCGTGGACCAGAAATGCCAAAGTGAGCAGTCTTTACTTTCATTTGTACCATTGTGCTGTTAAATCTCAGGAACCACAGTTAGGAAGGGTTCATGGTTTTGTGTGTGTGTTTTTACTGACTGACTGATTTATGGATTTCCAGCGAGGTGAAATAGGACACACAAGTGTTCACACTGTTCCACTAATTTCTCTGTGTCAGTATCTACCTTTTATTTATTTACCTCGCTCATTGCTTGTCCAAAATGCCGGCTAAACTCAATTCAGATTAATACGTAATGCGTAATACCTCGGCTTCAGTCTCGCTTGTCACGACCGCGCTTCAGGACCCTTCAGTCCGTCCTGCAGTGAGCTCAGATCCGGATACACTGTTAGCTCAATCTGTGGTTTTCAAAGCCGAGCTTCTCTTCTTACTGCGTGCTGCTGCTGCGGAAATGTTCAAGTCATGAGCCGAGCTTGAAGATGAATTGTTAAGATGATTAAGACTGAGCTACAGGCTTTTAAAAGACATTTAAAAAAAAAAAAAAAAAAAAAAAAAGATTCGAGAGAAAGTGAAATTTCATTTTGCAGAAGTGGCAAATAAGTTCTGCAGAAGTGTGAAGATCTTGAGACTGAGTTATTCATGTAATAAATGATGTAAATGATCAGTATAGCTTGTAGGAATTAGAAGTGTTCAATTCAATTCATTTTTATTTGTATAGCACTTTTTACAATGGACATTGTCACAAAGCAGCTACTCCTAGTTGCTGTTGCACCACTAGAGGGCGGTGTGTGACAAGAAATGAAATAAACTCTACATAGAATGGGTTTTATTCACCAAACAAGATTCCCTTAGAGGGAATTTGCTCACAGTGAGACATACGAATGAATAAGCTGAAATTAAGAGTTAGAATAAGAAAAAGTTAAACAGATGAGCGGTGCAAAGGTTTAAGGTTAAAGGTTAAAACATCTGCCTTCAAAAAATAAACATTAAACACACCAAATCCAACACTAAACTCGACTCGGGTTAATTAAGATTTAACATTAGGTTTGGAGTGTATATGTAAAATTTTATGTCCTAAAAGTTATAAAATATGCCTGTTTATGATATCATGATCACATTAACATTACTATTACTACAAAAGTACTACATTTCAAATTAAATAAATTCACACATCTAGCACACGCTATTAGATCCACATGAGCTGAGCAGCTGGTAGATCCTGTTCACTCAGTCACCTAAGTAATCACTCGACTCCTTGACCATTCTGTCCACCATATTTTTCTAATTTCGTCTAACTCTAGCCAGCTTCCTCCCACACACTGCGTCATGTTATACAGCTGATGATGAAACCACAGCGCTGTTCAATTCTCCATTCTGATTGGTCAGATAACAGCAGCTCTGACAGTAATGCCGCTGCAAATCATGTGTTTATATTACGTTATCGTTTCTATAGTAACCGCTCGTTCACAGGGAACTTGTACAGCGGGCGCGCCATATAAACAGATTAAAAGACAATGTTTGTTTAACATTTATGGAAGGAGTCTCCAGTGTCAGTGCTTTGTAACAGTCAGAAGTGAAGCTGTAACTTTAAGTTGTCAAACATTTTCAGGACAGACGAGTTTATGTTTATTTATTTATTTATTTATTTATTTTTAACGGTTTCTCAGTAACATGACAAGCTGCGTTTTATTTGGCTTATTAACTTCAAGACAGAGAAAAAAAGAGAAGCTGGTGAAGGAAAGACTTTTTACAGCTGCTATAATGTAGGCGAGAACAGATCACACCACCACGACATTGATTATTTTTCTATAACAGCATGCCATAACAGATTTCAGCACATGCTGAACCATTCAGTACAATAGCACAGTTTCTGGAAAAAAATGGAAAAGCTGATTGTTTTTTTTTTTTTTCCAGATATTTTGCAGGGCAACTTCAAACCAGATTATTACCTAAAACACATTCAGAAAGATTTAAGATTAGCTATTTCGATGGGAGACTCTGTTAATCACCCTACACCGATGGCAGCCGCAGCAAATGAGGTAAGAAAAGTGTGTGTGTGTGTGTCTGTGTTTTCACACTAGCAACAGACAGCGACGTCGAACTGCCACTGTAGCAACAAGCGATGTCCAAGTTAAGATTTTCTCAGCTTTATGCAAATTGTGTCTAACTCTGTAAAGCGACAGATCAAACAATTGGCTGTGATGATTCTTCGGACCAATCCGATGTCGTGTGTGTGTGTGTGTGGTCTGACATTCAGTTCCTCACTCACATCTTTAGTTCCTACCTGCGATTAGTTCCCATTTCCTGTTTAACCCAAAAAAAAAAAAAAAAAAAAAAAAAAAAAAAAAAAAAAAAAAAAAAAAAAAAAAAAAAAACCAACAGAAGAAGAACCTATAACCGTGGTTTCGTCTTACCCTGTCATATACGGAGTCTCGTTAAATGTGTATAGAGACATGACGAAGGAAAATAAAGCTTGGAAGGAAGTAGCAGAGGTCGTTGGTG
The DNA here is from genome assembly GCA_022758105.1 of Pangasianodon gigas. Lineage (NCBI taxonomy): Eukaryota > Metazoa > Chordata > Actinopteri > Siluriformes > Pangasiidae > Pangasianodon > Pangasianodon gigas. Next base: position 3,398,013 of record CM040466.1, read on the forward strand.
CCCCTGCTGATTGATTGGAGCTCGTACAGTTAGGCTGCTCTGCTAATCTTCTAATGAAGCTGATACAAAGCCTGGCACATAGCTGATTAGAGTTAGTTCACTTGCGTTTAACTAGTTAGAAGATGATTTAAAGTTACATAGGCATGTGATGGTGCCTCTGGTGAGTGTGTGTAGCTACGACAAAAGCCTGTAGTGCGCTGTCATCTGTGCGTTTGTCATCAGAAGGCCACGCCCACAAGCAACGTGTCACTCGCTACAGTGAGCTCAAAGACTTACTGCTTCACTCAGATACATCAGGATTTGATTTGCATGAATTGTAAAAATGTTAGAAAATGTTATTCTCTTTCTCGTCAGCGGGTCACTGTGCGTCACTTCAGATGGCCTTCTGTCAAAGTATTGGCACCCCCTAGTATATTTAATATTAGATTTTATTTTATATATATATTTAAATGACTGTTTCAGACTTGCCAACTCTCACATGTTTTGCGTTCGAGCTTCGCATTTTAACAGCAGAAAGCAAAAATATCCCAAAAGAGCAGCCTTCATTTTTATCCCCCTAATGAAAACAACAGATGAGCCAATCGACATGTGAATCCGGAATGATTGACAGTTACGCAGGTGTTTTGAGTCTCCACTTGAAAGGTGGATTAATGTGAAATAAAGTCTATGAGAGTCTGCCCCGACTTAACTGTCATTAACTGTTAACTATATAACATCAGTCAGCTATATTTATTACAGATAGAACCGAAATATTTCAGCTGGAAATAGTCAGAAATGGCGTGTTCGGTTTTCGTCTGAAAGAGTAAAAAAAGGCTGAAGGTTTTTGACTAGAAAAAAACAATTAGGACTACAACGAACAAAATGTAAAATCTAACACTTTACAAATAAAGTTGTTGGTGATTATAATTAGACAGAGATTTCAAATGCTGTTTGTTTGCTTTGCTTTCCTGCACCGAAGTCAAACCGAGTACTCTTCGGAATGTTTGTGTGAAAATGTGGTTCAGTCTTTCACCTTCATTAAACATATCCTACTGAGAAAAAAATTGTTGTAACTGTAAGGAAGTGTTAAGACTTTTATATTTATGCTCAAAGCTTTATTAATGAAAACGTTCAGAAGTTAAAAGAATTAAAAGTAATATGGCTGCCCCTGAAAAACTGTTAGAACTGAGAGATTATATAATGCTGACTGTGCAGAAACGTCCATAACATTATGATAAATGAAAATTAATTAAAGTTAAATGTTTATTAAATCATACAAACTCCCAAAGATTAATGAAGAGTACTTCATGACCTGACTTTCCTATTTCACTCCGGTTCAGGTGAACAATTCTGTTCTATATGTTCAGTTACAGTTGATGGCAGGGCGAGTTCTCAGAAAAAGAAAAAGAAAAAAAGAAGGAAGTGAGGCTTACAGGGGAAGAGTTTGAAAACCTCTGCTGTGAAGGGAGCTGGTGATATGTGTGGTGGTTTGTTCTCTTTACAGCAGTGACACAGATGTAGTAATGTGTGTGCTGCTGATATTTACAGTGACACTACAGCGTGAAGTCGAATGAAGCGTGTGGTTCTTAAACAATGTCCGTCTTTCTGCAGGTGTATAAGAGAGCGAAGGCGCTGGACCAGTCGGACAACGACATGTCTGCAGTCTACAGAGCTTATATTCACTAATCCCTGAAGATGTGCTCGAAATTCTGGACCACAATCCCCCTCTTTCTCCGTTTTCTTCCTTTCAGTTTGTGTGGTTTCTCCCCCCTTTTCCCCCGTCACGGCCTCCTCTCATCCTTTAAGCATTGCACTGACCGAGTTGTGCTCTCCTCTGCAGGAGGGGTTTTATTATGCAGGACGGAGCTTGGAGGTGTGTGTGCGTGTGTGTGGATCCGATTCGGTCCACTGCAGCTGGTTTTATTTCGGGATGCACCGATTTCTCTCAACAGCAATACAAACATCAGAGGTCAGAGTATCATCCAGTGCTGACTCTTCCTTCACTTAAGAATCGTAAAAGCTTTTAAAATGGTGCGTGGTATGAGAGGACGTCCTGTTCGCTAGCTAATGAGAGAACAGTTTGGCAAACAAACAAAATATATATATATATTTCAACGTATTGAATTTTCCCCTCAGTGCAAAAATAGATCATCCCAGACATGCTTGCATTCAAAATCTATTTTTAATTTTTAAATCGGCCATTTTGTCTCACTGATCAGGAAGTCTGAGTCGTCAGTGAAGAACTAGATGTGGTTGTAGATTTACAGAAGAAAAAAAAAACAGTAGAGTTACATAGACTTCCATTATTAGCTCATAGTGGAATATTTCCCCAGACCTTTTATTTAAGATTGAAACAAGGATCATAACTAGTGCTGCATTCAACTAAAAGCTGTCATTTTGTAATTTCTGACTTTGGACTAAGACTAATGAAAAGTGCGCTCAAATCCGATTTCAGCAAGTGACGTCAAATCAAAATGGCCGCTCACAACGTCAACAGTAAACACAGCAGCGCTTCTTTACACACTGAATATACACAAGTATTTATTTTACATCGATCAACACAGACGTAATCGCTTGTTAAATCTATAACACTGACTACACAGTTCACTGTTTTGAGGAGGAAAATACACATCACTCACTGACATCGCAGTTAGCGTGGCTGCACGGAGATCGGCTAGAAAATGACGTCGTTGCCGATCCCTGTGTGTTCAAGTGTTACAGGTTTAACAAGCGAATGTCGTATATGTTCATTGATTGACTTGTGTGTGTATATACAGTCTAACTCATTTAAAGGTAAAGAAGTGCTGCTGTGTTAACTCTTGATGCCGTGAGCGGCCATTTTGATTTGATGTCACTTGCTGAACTCGGGGTTGAGGGAACCTTCCTGAGCTCCTGAGTAGGAGTTGAGTGTTTGTTTAATTCCTAGTCTGAGGTTAGAAGTTACGAGGTACGAGCTTTAGTCGAATCCAGCGTGATGGAAGAAACGGTTACTCGAGGTTGATATCGATCGTGTGTATTGTGTGGAATTGGATCGGTGCATCCTTCATTTTATTTCCCCCACAATCTTTTTTTTTTGGCGATATCCTGCTTTCTTTCCCTCCATCTATCTATCATCCTCGTCCAGAATCGCGCAGGCTACAGGAGCATGAAGACGACGCCACTGCATTGCCTTAATATCCTAACCCCACATAGATGTATTTATTTATTTTAAATCTCTGAGAATTTCCAGACTAAAGTTTTGGCCAGGCAGTGAGGTTTAGCTCGCTTATCCGACTCCGCCTTAGAAAGAAAACGTGATGATTATTTTTTTTTGAGGCTTATATTAATCTCGTCTAATATCAGAATGGTTTCTTTCACAGCTGATTTTTGGAAAAGTTTTTTTTTTTTTTTTTATGTGTTTTTACATTTTGCAGATGTGTAAGCTAAACTGTGGATAGATATGAAGAAAACATTTAGTTTGAGTTTTAGGTGTTAGGGAAGTGAAGATTCTTGGAGTCAGATCTCTGCTTGAGGAGGTTTTATTTTTGTTTTTTTTTTATGGGCGAGGTCCGGTCACTAATCGATTTTTCATTTGTCTGAGACACTGGTCATATGATTTGAATCTGGCGACCTGTTTAAGTTTAATCATCGTGGAGATTTAGCACGTCTGTGTTAACGGAAATGTTTTGTAATCTTTTATCCGTAAATTATGATTTCTGTGCTTTTTTTTTGTCATTGGTTTTTAAAGTCTGAGCAAATTGACAGCTAAAGAGAGAGATGATGGAGGTACAGTATTGTTTTAAAAAATGCAAAAATCAGATGGCCTTTATTACTAAAGGGTGTAATGACAGAGTTTAGCACTCACTTGTCGCAATAGAACGACCTGCTTTCAGTTTTCACCCTGCTGAACAGATTTAATCCGTGTCTTAACCCTAGTATTGGCTGTTTTGTTTTCTTTTGTGTTTGTTAATGGATTTAGTTCCTGTAAATGCTCTGTTGATTTGTGACTTCAACAGTCTTTCTAATGACAGTGTAAAAAAAAAAAGTGATTCCACTTTTTTTCTGCAAGGAAGGTGACGGCTAATTGGAAAAATATTTATAATTTCTTGTAAATGTGAAAGTCACGTTTTATTGTGCAGTCCACTGAATCCTTCCCTGAATAAACAAACCATTGTCCAGTTTAACTGCGTTTGATCCTATTACTTTAAAACTGTGTCTACACGTCCAGCGCTACTGATCTGTCCAATCAGATTGGAACTGAAGAGCCCAGAGAAAGCACTTTAAACACAATGCTAATTATTATTTGGGGTAAAAGTAAAATTTATTTTTATATTTTTAGTCAGATTAGTTCGTTATGGATAAAAATGATGTACTTTGGACAAACCAGCTCTCTCGTGTATCCTGTTGGAAAAAATTCAACTCCTGAAACATACAAGTACTTATTAATTTATTTACACAATTTAAAATACACAAATACAGTGGCAATACAAATGAGGAGGAAAAAAAATAATAAAACCTTCCCAAGCAGGAAGATTCCCATCATTCCATCGGATACAGCACAGTGTGGTGATTGGGTGATGATGAAATCAGTCAAAAGGAGGGGGGGGGGAAAAAAAGAAGGAAAACCCAGAATCGCTCGATCCCAAAGTGTGCTCTCACTCGCACCGGCACAGGAGCCGCTTTTGTAAATATTAGTGAAGAAAGACTAACTTTTAAAATTAAAAAAAAAAAAAAAGCAACAAAATTCTTATCATCCCTCTACACACTACAGTCTGCCCCACACACTACACACATACACACACAGACAGACAAACAAGAGGCTACGGGGGGGAAAAAAAGGGTACCTGGTGATCAACTACACGTCCTATATACATGACAACAGAATGAAGGAGTTTTCTCAGCACTACATTCCCCTTCTCGACTACAGAGAAACGCCTAAACACTCGACTACGGTCAAGAGCCTGCCGCTTTCCTTCCTACACTCCGAGCACCGCCCACAGTTTAGCCTAAAAGCCTGGGTAATGTTTAGCAAATAAAAAATTCAAATAGTTAAAAAGTCAAAAAAAAAAAAAAATAATAATAATAATTTGCTTAAAGGGCACAGATGACTTCATCTCTATCAAAGATCATCATCATCATCGTCATAGCATTCAATCCCCAGACTCTTACATCATTAAACCGTTCCGAGAAGCCCAAATCAACATGCTTTAACACAAACGCACAACGTGGACACAAATCCCAAACCTCACACACGTCCATGTGATCGAGAAGAGAGAGAGAGAGAGAGCGAGAGCTGACTGCAGCAACGTGAATTTCACAGCTTCTGGGAATGCAAAGGGGGGAAAACAGACATGTACACACTAAAAATGTCAAAGAAGTCTGGTGCGACTGCGATCTGATCATTTTATTCACGCCTCATAACAAATATTAAACTGCAAAGTCAAAACGCTGGTTATTCCCCACGACAGATCTGATCTAAAGTCGCAAAAACGCAATCAACGGCTTGGATTTTGCACAGATTTCCGCAAAAACGATTTACACGTCGTTACCAAACGAGAAAAAAAATTAACGCTATCATCTGTTGTCTACTCTCCACTTTCATCCACCTGGATTTTTTGCAAGAACTTTACAAACATTAACTCCCATGAATCAGCACACCCGCAGCTGGTGAAAACTGAGTTTAATCTTCGTTAATAAACGAGAAAAAAAAAAAAAAAAGGATTAAAAAATTAAAATCAGAAACAGTTCAGAGAAACACAAGATCAATGGCTATCAGTAAGTACAGCTCCATCTGAAGCTGAGTGGAGGATTTTTTTTTTTTTTTTTGCGCTGTTCGTGATGGCTCCGCCCACTGCGCATGACTGACAGGCAGAGAAATGTCATTAACCCTCCCCCCTTCTGTCAAAGCCCCGCCTACTCCAGAGGTCTTCATAGATCAGAGTGAAGAAGCACGTGGAGACGACGTGCCTCAGCTGTTTGATTTGATTTCCAGTGTGGCTGCGTGAGAACGTGTGTGTGTGTGTGTGAGAGAGACGGAGAGAGAGACAGATAGAGAGAGAGAGACTGTGTGTCTATGTGTAGGTGTGTAGGTGTGTGTGTGTGTGTGTCTCCGTCTCCCTCAGCGACAGTTTGTGTTAGTGTGTTGAGGAAAATAAAAGAAAAGTCGAGTCTGTGTGTGGCTTTGATTTGCTCAGGGTGACTGCGGCTGCGCAGACGCTCATCGAGGAACAGCAGACTGCAGGCCGCTCGGAGTGACGCGGGACAGAGCCTGATGGAACACAAACACACACACAGTCAGTGTTATCACACACACACACACACACACACACACACACACACACACACACACACACAGTCTCAGCAACAAGGCACAGAAACTATCACGTGCACACACACGCACCACGCTGAGGATGAAAATGTTTTTTTTTTTTTAAATCCCTAAAATTCAGAAGTTGAAAAAGAAGCCATAAAGCTTATTATTAACACTGAAGTGTTAGTGATACAGCTGCGGTTTTATTTCCATCAGCAGGGAGAGAGGGATGGAGAGAGAAACATGGCAAGAAGGAGGGAGGAAGAGCAAGAGAGGGAGGAAAATACAGATAAGGAGAGAGAGAGAGAGAGAGAGAGAGAGAGAGACTCAACTAGAGAGAGCCGAGAGAGAGAGAGAGAGAGAGAGAGAGAGAAAGAGAGACAGACGCAGGGAGAGAGACTGAGCTAGAGAGAAATTTGTGTAATTTTTTTCCCCTACAGGAAACACACACTGGGCCATTTCACACGTCCTCCACTAACAGGACGTGATCATTTTACAGAGTGTAGTACGCCTATGTGTACGTGTGAAACACGTCGCTGTTTATTAACATCTGGAGCTGATCAAAAACAGGAAGTGGAAAAGAAGACGATATTTTTTTCTAATAGTGGCCCATCATGAGAGAGTCATGAGAGAAGAGAAGCTGAGGAGGAGCAACCAGCACGTTTCCACCAACGTCTGAAGGAAAACTCAAGTTTCTGGAGGAGTTCCTGTTCTACTAAACACACTTCAGCAATCTCTCGTTGGTTAAATGGAGGTGGAGAGGCTCAGAAATTCTGTCCATCTTGCATTCAGCTCATCAGTATGTCTCTAGAAAAGGAGCTACTCTGGAGCAGGAGCTAAAACAGTGGCAAGGCACTTCATCACGTCTTGCATTTCTCCCAGTGGACACCATTACAGAGGCATTCAAAAATAATCAGTCACTTATTAATTTTATGATAAAGAAGCAGAACAGGAATATACTTACACACTTATGGACAGGTTAAAAAAATTATACAAAGTTTATTTACACACAGCGTAAAGCAGTGCAGGTTTACACGCAAGTGTGAAGCATGATGCCAGCAGCAGTACAGCAGAAAGAATAGTTTTCATGCACACTACACACACACTACACACACACACACACACACACACACACACACACACAGCATGCTAGAGAAAGACAAGGAGCCTCATTTATGCGAAGACGGGAAACACATTGCGTATTTTCTAAAACATGACTGACAGTCCGGTGCAGGTGAATATTTTCAGCTAAGTGTTCACCCTCTCGCCAGGGGATCACGAGTCTGAAAATCTCGACGAATCCACCGCCATCTGTTACCACGAGCAAAGAGAACAAGAGGGCCGTGCTTTCTGGGCAGTAATGGCATATTCTCTCTCTCCCTCTCGCTCTCTCTCCTGTCAATCACAGCGACACTAGCCAATCGTGCCTGCCTGTGAGCTCATGTATGCGTAAGAGGGCAGATAGAGCTTTCATCTGAATGAGTTACGCTGTCCTGTGATGAAAAGGCTGCACGTGCACATGACAGCATCCTTTCATCTGAAGTCCTCGTGCGTGAAATAATTTCTATAACATTAACAGTACGAACAGTTTGAAAAAAAAACGCAATATAGTTAGATACTCAAACAGCTACTAAGGTTGAAGGTTGTGATATAACAAAAATATCACAATACTCAAAGATATTTCTACGATATGCGATATGTAGAACAATATTCATGTTTGCTATAAAAACTGCCAGGAAGTTGTGTTAAAACCTGAATTTAACGATTTGTTTAATATTCACAAAATAAGTTAAAGGTTAAAGATGGAAAAATAAGTTCTGCATTTACATGTAAAGATTAAAGATTCAATACAAAATTTAACACAAGTCTGTATTTATTATTCTTGAATTATAATGCAATTTTATCATGATATCAAAATTATATTGTCAACAAATGTTTTTCGCTTGGATTCTTTGCAATTAAGGATTTATTTTAAAGCTGATTAAGTTTTCTTTACAATTTTGTACATTTCGGACCATCGTAAGATTCCTGACGCAGCCCTATCAGTTTATAAACAAGGCCCCAGGTTTCAGTTCGCTCAAGCATGGGGTCGGTGAAGGCAAGCCCACTTTTAATCGTCGTACCTGCGTGATCAGGAGCGCTCGAGAAACGCACACCAAGCACGCAAGCAGGGATTAAAAGACAAAAGCATCCGCACTCGAGCAGCTTGGCAGGGTTGTAGGCGATTAAAGCAGCACAAAGTGGTGTGAGAAAAGCACACGGATTAATCCTAGTCCTTCACTCCACCTCTACAACACCTCAGACACACTGCGTTCGGGAGCTCAATCCAATACGGATGTTCAGCATTTCATTTGGAATTATTTTACAACGTCGCTCTGTGACGTTCCCTAACTCGCTTTCAGAGAAAGGCTGCAGCTCGTAAGTTTAAAAGACATGACAAAACCTGATTAAGTGGGATTGTTACTATTAAAAAAAAAGAGTCAGTTATGTGATGAGAACTCCAGATGGACATGTTTCGTGGCAGTCGCAGTAAGATATTAATATTACTGGAAGGATTCAGATCCAGCAGATGGGCTGGTGGAAATACATGTCCATGTAGGGCCAAAACTCCAACAGCACACTGATTAATTTTCTGTTCCCACGCTATTTGTACAACAAGAGATGCTTTAGATTCTATGTTTTTTTCTTTTTTTCTTTTTTAATAGTGAGCACAAGTTGTTGAATTGATGTCCTGTTTAAAGTCGCTACTTAATCTGCACTGGTATAAGGTCACATTTCCTTATTAGAGCACAGCATCACAGTGATGCTGCATCATCATCATCATCATCTTGCCAGTTTGAATCACGTCTCAAATCTTTTAGCTTTACTGAGTCCAGCATGGATTATTAATAAAAAAATTTTAAAAATTAGTTAAATGAGCAAATACGCTTTCTAAGCAAACATCGTCTAGTGGTGTTAAAGTCCTAGACAAGTCTGTTTGACAAAGCGAGTTTCTGTTGTAGTAGACTTATTATTATAATATATACCACAGCGCTGCTGAATTCTGGATTCTGATTGGTCAGATGATGTTGATTAATTTTCTACAACAGCAGCTCTTACAGCAGTGTAGCTGCAAATCACAGGTTTCTACTGATGTCCGCTTTTTAATGCATTATCGTTTCTATAGTAACAGTTCATTCACAGGGACTTGAATGATGGACGCGCCACAAATGGATTTAAAAAAATGTGCTTTTTAACAAAGAAAAGATCTGGACTGATCGTTGATATGGCGAAGTTTTCAGTAAGGACACGTTTGTTTAACATTTCTGGAAGGAGTCTACATTGACAGCACTTTTGTGTAGGACAGAAGAGTTCACACTTTTGCCGTTTTTCTGTAACGTTAAGGAAGAGACCCTCGTGAGGGAAAGACAGGAACTGACTTGTTCATGAACTTTCCACAACGTTAAATATTATAATGTTTAAAAATGCTGTGGTATAAGAGGAATAAAACACTTTGGGACATGCTGTTACAGGAAAATAATCAACTTTGTAGTTGTAAACAGTAACTCTGCTTCATCCCTCCACCTTGTTGTTGATTATTTTCCTCTAACAGCACAACAGAGTGTTTAATCCCTCACATAAGAAACTGAACGTCACGGTTTATGTACAGACACAAATGCTAAAGTTTTGGTCTTTGTTTAAATCTTAACATTTAAAAAAAAAAAACAAAAAAAAACATGCTTTGTGGGTTATTGAGAGATAACTGACTGATAACTGACATCTATATGGCTTTAATATGTTTATTTACAATTATAACAGTTATATCAACTTCACTAATACAGCAGTAACACATACCTGATATATGTATATTATCTATTTTTAAACTTTTAACCAATTGTTTAAAATTCGTTCTGATCTCGTTTTGTAACTCACCCTGACACGAGCCACATTTTAGCCTTTAGTGCAGCAAATGATTTTATTTCCACTGTATTTTCCCCCCATACGAGTCATTAGTGCAGGCAATGGATTCTAACAGGAAAAACAAGACAAAGAAATGTCTTGCTTTCCACTCCCTTTACCTTAAGAGACAACTTGTGCAAAATTAAATCGCAGAAAAAAATATTTGCCGTCTGAAGTTGGCTTCTTTAATTTTGCACTACCGTGGCAAAGACAATGAAGCTAACATTTACGGGAATATTACAGCTAGCAGATTAGCTATTGAGTGAACTGCCTAACAGGGTGTTCGCTCATTTTATTATTTATTAAAAGCCTCATTTTGTCTCTTTTTCCCCCCTAGCCTGATCGATTGCAAAAAAAGGAAGTGCTAGGATTATACAGCGTGAGGGAGCGGGCAGGAAGTGTTTTTTACCGAGTGCAGGAAAACGCAGCCACACAAAATGGCAGCCGACTGTCACTCACCCGCTGCTGCCTCTCTACTTGCCGTGGAGATCGAAGGGAATGCTATTCTGAAGTGGGCGGGTTGGAGGAGGAGGAAGAGGAGGAGGAGGGGGAAAGACATTGAGGATGTAAAGAAAACAATGGCAAGCACATTACAACACAGTGCTTTTGGTTGGAAATGGGAACCAAGAAATAAAGAGTTTTTGTTGGGTTTTTTTTCTTTCCCCCCAAACAGGAGAGATTTACGTAATAGTACCCTGTCTGGTTTATAAAATAAAGCAAATAGCATGTCTCAACATGTATCCAATAGCAAAATACTAATTTAGAAAGACATTAGTTACATATCAAACACGACTCTTACTCAAGTCTGTAGCTTTTCTTCTGTACGCTTCCTTTTTTAAGGTTTTTGTTGTTTAAAACTGCATTTTTAACTGGACGTGCTAGCAGCTAGTAAATTAAAGTAAAGCTCTGTGCCAAACCACAGCACATAAACAGCATTGTAGTGCTCTCGCAAGGCTCCCTACCACTGTCTCCTCTATATAACACTTTAAAAATAAATAAATAAATAAATAAATACATTAAAAAAAATAACAATGAGGGAAAACACCACATAAGGCTTTAGTGTCACTCAGTTGTAACCGGAGGGCAAGGAAAACAAAGACAGGGAGCCACGGAAGAGCAGGAAGTAGCACTGTGGCCACAATTACAGCCAAACGGCAGCTTACACACCACTGATGACGGTAAAGCTCAGGGAGGGAAGAAGGGAAGTGTGGAGCGAGCAGGAATCGTACCTGTGACGTGGACATTCGTGAGGTGTCCTGTCGGCCGGTCAGGTCAGAGGAGGAGATGTTCACCGGAGCGCCACGGTGTAATCGCATGCTGACCTTCCTCTCACGCTCCATTCCTGAAAGTGTGTTAACATTAGAGTGAAGTTAGTAAGAAGCACAGACGTTAATTAGGACAACAAAACACAAGTCACGTTCTGAAGGTGACCGATACATCAAAAATATCATATGATATTTAAAGACATTTCTACGATACAAGATACAGATAACGATATCCAAGTTTGTTAACAAAACGCCAGGAAAACAGTCATGATGTATTTAAAAAATTTGACAAAAAATAATTTGTTTATTTTTATTTATTGTCTAAAAAAATACAAAGAGAAAAGATATTCATTTTCTCCCCCATTTTTAGAATTAAGTTAGTAAAAGATTCGGTATAGAATTTTAATGTGTTTGAGTGTGTGAACTTTAAAAACTTCTCATGTTGAGTACCAGTCTTCAGGATTTTCTAGATTAGTAAATACTTTTGAATGCAGCGTCAGTTTTCAATTTGAGACGCAGCTCATGACAACAATCAGGACGACAGTGGAAAGTTTTAAAGAGATACAGAGCTCGTCAGCGTGTTTAATGTCACTGTGCATAAAATCGCCAAACATTTTACAGTTCGACTTGGAAACCTGACGCACAGGGATGTTTTGGCTCTGACGTGCCGTCTAGTGAATGTCATTTTTAAATCTCCTGGATGTACATAAGATACGGAGAAGTGTGTATGAACAAAGCCAGTCGCATTACCGCTGCTTCTGGAAGCGCACGCAAAAAAATCATGCGTCACGTATAAACCAGGCGGCTTCGCGTCGGGCCACTTCACGCCACCTCATCGTGGATTATTTTCCTTTAACAACACAACACTTCCCACTAGATTGGTAAGTCCAATGCGAGGAATGCGAGGAATTTAAGTGCGAGGAATGTTCCTTTGGTCTTTAGTCTCTTATGTCGCACATACATGTGTTACTGACATCATTCAATGCTCAAATGTTACCGTAGTCCTTTATTATAAATCTGCAAGGAAAAAAAAAAAAAAAAAAAAGAGAGTAGCCAAGGCTTGTGGTTGAAGAAAATTAACCAGAACTAGAACTAGACTCTGCTGTCTCCAGTTTATGTTCCTATGAAACAACCAATTGCAACACATTTACTGACGCACTATGCTTATGAACATGAGACACATGCAACAATAATATATGGGCTGGTTTTTAACATCAGTCCCCTGGTTACTTCCTCCATGTAATAAGGAACATCAGTTCGTCCCTCAGTGCAACACTATGTGTCATGACTTCCTGTTTAGAGCGAACATGTGTAACTACTTTACCACTTCCTCTCAGCTGAGAACACAAACAAAAATCACAAGAACCCAGGGGAGACACTCTGCTGCTACCAAAAACCACAAATGCCACTGCCAACGCAGGAAATAAAGCTCGGTGGTGTAAAAGACGATGAAAACAAGACTTTCACACACTCCAGATCTAGAGTAAATTCACACACATGGCATAATATATTAACAACTGTCCAGTTTCCAGCTTGCTGGTGGTTAGAAAATATCAAAGTCTAAGGGAATGGTTTAAACTAGTTCGTAAAATAGCATATGGTTTGGGACGTAAGTGTAGAGAAAGTGGAATTTGGACTTGCTGTATAAAATCTTCCTCCACCACATTTGTACCAACATAACATTCAAAGTGTTTCATACACAGAAAATGAAAATTTGCATGCAAGCAGGTAGCTTATTGTTGGCTATATAACTCCTGTACTACAAAATCTGTATAATGTTCCTCACTAGTCTAATTGCAATATGCCTAATACTCTAGAAAATACGGTATTGGTGGCTCTTTTCCTCCACAAGACGATTTTTTGCGCAGTAATCTCCAAAATAAAGTTACTGATGCATGTTTATTTGGTCTGCTGAGCATTCTCACCTGTGTGTGAGGTGGGTGTGAGTGGAGCGGGTGGTGCTACGTCCTGTGTTCCTCTGGGTCTGCTGGAGGCCGACGGCATTCCTCTGGCTGCCGGATTCCTGCCATGTCTCAAACGCTCCTCTCGATCCCTCCTCTCCCTCTCGGCATCCTCCGCTGCTCTGTTCGCTCCCTAAAAAAATACACACAAGAAGAAACTGACTAAGCAAAAAAAAAAAAATCTCTTGGCCTCTGAAAGCTCGTTAAAAAGAGTTAAAGCTGTCAATCAACTACTGTTTCTTAAAACTGCTGTGCTGTGGAGCCTTTCCTTTCGTCACAGAGACTTAAAATCCCAAAACACACTAAATAATATCAAAAATAGTAAGCCACTATCAGTTTCCATGGTAACAAGGCTCACAGGATGTAGCCATGAATAGCTCGCAACACTACATGCTACATTCATCATTTACAATTCTGGATTCTGATTGGTCAGAAGGTTAACTTCCTGTAACAGCAGCTCTGACAGTAGTGCAGGTTTATATTAATGCACTCGTTCTAACAGGTTATCGTTGATATGTTGACGCATTTTGTAAAACGAGGCTTAATTAACATTTATGGAAGGAGTCTCCAGCGTCAGTGCTTTGTAACAGTCGGAGGTGAAGCTGTAACTAAGTTTTCTGACAGCTTCAGGACAGAGGAGTTTATGCTTTGCGGTTTATCACTGTCATCACAAGCTGCATTTCTTTTTGGGTTTTTTTTTTTTTTTTTTAAATAAATAATGTACTAATGTGACTAACTAGTTTCACAAACCTTCTGCAACATTAAATTTAACTAGCTGTAACTAACTAGTTTCACAGATGGTCCACAACATTAAAGTAACTATATGTAACGTTAGGTTAACGGACATTCCACAAAAAATACATTTAAGTATCTGTAACTAACTAGTTTTGCAGCCGCTCCACAACAATAAATTAAATTTAACTAGCTGTAACTAACTAGTTTTTAAACTAAGTAGTTTAAATTCCCTTTATCTAACTCTATGGAAATTCTACTTTGTGTCATGGACAGTCATAAAAAGCATTTCACTACACATCACACTGCGTATGGTTGTGTGCGACAAATAATATTTGAATTTGAAATATCAATAGGTAAAAGTATGACTTTAATAAACTGAAAATTGTAATCTTTGCCAAACTGCTGTGGTGTAAGAGAAATAAAACACTTCTGGATGTGTTTTTACAGGAAAATAATCAACATCAGGGTGGCAATAGTAACTCGTAACACCACTGATTCCAGAGAGCTCTTTTCCTTATACATACCAATTCAATTCAATTTTATTTGTATAGCGCTTTTAACAATGGACATTGTCACAAAGCAGCTTTACAGAAATAAATGGATTCACAAAAAAAAGATATATTGCAAATATGTGAATTTATCCCTGTGAATTTATCCCTAATGAGCGAGCCAGAGGCGACGGTGGCAAGAAAAAACTCCCTGAGATGATATGACCCCTCAGATAGATTTAACAAAGCTGAAGCGAAGTCTGGCCTGTGGATACGTACAAACTTCAGCATGTTCCAGTCGAACACGTAGTCGTAGGAGAATCCCTGTCTGTGGAAGAGGTTCCTGAAGAGCTGTCGCAGGTAGGAGTAGTCGGGCTTGTCGTCGAAGCGTAAGGAGCGGCAGAAGTTGAGGTACGTAGCAAACTCGGCTGTGAGAAGACAAAGAGGAAGGGCTCAAAGCAAGAATTCACTGGCCGAGGAAAATTCGTATGAAGGGAATGAAGCCTAGGGCTGTGTCTCAAATCACACACTATTCATCATCATATTAGTGTAGAAGATACTTATACATGGGGTCGTACGAGAGGTTGATTAAACACTAACTAATGTAAAAAATGTGCTGTGGTCTCGTCACAACTCATCTAAACTAGCATTTTGACATTAACGTTTCTTTTTTTTTTTTTTTTATGGAACATCCATAGCCAAGTTGGGAAGTTTTACATAAAATCCCACTCCTGAGAGCTATAAGAAGGACCCCGCCTTCACTAAGCATCGATATATACATATATATACTGAGGCTGACAAAAAAAAAAAGCAAGTGACTTAAGACTACATAAGTGTGTTGATTTGAGACAGGTCTTAATCACAATTAGAACTTACACGGGTATCCTTTGCACAGCACTTCGATGGGCGTGGACATCTTCTTCTCGCTGATCCGCTCGTATTTCTGCCTCTTGGTCGCAGCCTTTAGTCCTTGCCAGGGCAGAGAGCCAAGGTTGAAGTACATGAGCACGTAGCCGAGTGACTCCAGATCGTCTCTTCTGCTCTGCTCTGTGGGGGAAGAGAATAAAATGGAAACGCGAAAACAGTCAACGTAATCAATCAAATAAACAATCAAATAAATAAATTCCTCACTCAGTCGGGGATTTACTGTACATTTGGTCTCGTTCTTATTCTGGTTCTCTGTAAGAGGTGTGTGTGTGTGTGTACCTATGCCCAGATGTGTGTTGATGGAGGCGTAGCGGGCCGTGCCGGTCAGGTTCTTGTTCTCTCTGTACGGTATGTGCTGGTGTGTCCGAGCGTCTCTGTACTTCTTGGCCAGGCCGAAGTCGATGATGTAAACGAGGTTGCCTTTCTTCCCGAGGCCCATGAGGAAGTTATCAGGCTTCACGTCTCTGTGGATGAAGTTCTTCGAGTGGATGTACTCGATGCGGCTGATCTGAGACACACACACACACACACACATTGTCATATTATAGATAACCTTTACTGCAAGTGTTTTATGTAGGCTTATTTCAGTTAAGCACATAAATCCTTTTCTCCACAATGTTATCTTGAATCAACTGAAAATACAGAAATACAAGAGTCAAAGGTCATCTGGTGCTGTTTCAGAGAAAAGGACAACGTGCTAGCGCCCAGTATGAACATGATCAGTGTGTTCCCTCTACACAAGAGCTGGTTCTTGTTTTTCTGAGCAGAACAACAATCTGACAGTGATCTTTAACCAAAAAAACCTGGGGCTTGGCGGCAGCGTCATTTAATCGCTGGCATTAAATTGAGACATGAATATGAAAATGACTGCCAGTTTCAACAAACTAAATAGGAGCGGTATTGCTAATAATAACAAAATCTCCTCTGAGAAGCTACACGTCCAGAACAAACAATCAGAATCAAGAACACACTCACAGCAGCACTGTGGTGGTCCCTTTGCTGTATATGACGAAATCTCCCACAAGTCCTTGCTACGGAGTGGATTCGATACGGAACACCTTGTTTACTACATAAATGTTCACTTCCTAAACCAGAAGCAGTGGACGCTGAATCACGATGGCTCAGTCGGTGGAAATCAGGTAGGTGACTTATATAAATAAAGCGCATCGTAAAAACATCCATGCCAATGAAGCGTATTAAACCGAAAAGGAAGAGACGGAGAAACTTGCGATGCAAATTACAACACAAACGAAGCAATGATTCAATCAGTAACAGAACAAAAAACTTTTTATACTACAATCCCCTCGGGCATTTACAGCTCCATCAGTCACCTGATAAAAGAGGATCCACAAGCGCTAATGCAAAAGAGCCAAGAGAACAATACTCAAATCTGTGTAATATGAACACCAGTTCCTTCAGCAGTCACCTCACTACACAAGGCCTCTAATTAACAGCGTGTGTGTGTGTGTGTGTCAGCATGTGTGTGTGAGGATTTACCATCTGGTCAGCCAGGAGTAGAACAGTCTTGAGGCTGAATTTGCGGGAGCAGAAGTTGAACAGATCCTCCAGACTGGGGCCGAGGAGCTCCATCACCATCACGTTGTAATCTCCTTCAGCTCCGCACCATTTAATCGTCGGGATCCCCACTGCGCAAAAAAAAAAAAAAAACGTTTACACAACCTTGTAAAGACCTTTTTAACACTATTAATGACGAGGGGGATAATGATGCATCATGACTCATAAATTTGACATTGTGGAAGTCAGCATTCTATTAGTTACACATTACACAGTTTACACATTTTGAACACCAGAGGTCCCAATCTGTGCAACCCGCTGGTCACATGATCGCGTTCTTTCGTGGAGAGCCTGCACAATTAACGGGAATCATGTGCACTTGTGAAGTGACCGAGCCACTCCGGATCACAATGACCGAAACATGTTACAGGTTATATAGTTATATGACCACGTTATAATCGTCAGCATGGGCATTTTAGCCGACTTTGGAGCTCTATTTCCAGTTAAACTGGGTTGCTACTGCTCCAATCGATCATTTTCCCTGGGTCAGAGACGCTGTTAATTTTGGCGAGTATTTAGTTTTAAGATATGGTGAACCTGTTGTATGTTCTGTTTACAATACTAAACAATACTTTTATACAGACAACATTGCACATTATTTTGCACTGTTTATTATTCAGAAAAAAAAGGAGTCTTTTCAGTCATAATTTTTCGTCATTCAAATTTTGTTCAAAATATTCAGAGAATCTAATTGAATCAAATTGTGACACCTGTATTGTGAACTGAATCGCGACACGAGTGCATCGTTACATCGATATTATTCACACACAAGCTGCAGATCAGCTGTGCGGTTTCATACGTCACTTTATTAGCCTATATCCCTTTATTAGGTGTCCAAGGACTGAAAGCACATCACATTTTGAGCCATATTTTATGAACCATTCTGCAAAACTTCATTTATTTCATTCATCCGAAATTGGTGCCAAAGCAATCTAAATCTCAGTAATAATCAAGAACATGGCAAGATTTGGAAACGACTTAAAAATAGACCTAATCAATAGTCAAAATCAGATTCTGAAAATCACAGAAGCGATTTTAACTGCTGATGATCTGCAGAGCCCTAATCATGATGTATAATGGTGGACTGTGAGCGGTTTCCCTATAGATTTAGTAGTTACTTCACATAGCAAGATGTTTGCAAGTTTGCTCTTTGCTGCAAGAGCCATCAATAAAGCCTAGTCGTGTTTTTAATATAAGCTAAAAATGCTAGCGAGAGATTGTGCTAAGAAAGGAGCCGGAATGGCAGTTATGATTAATTTACAGTTAAAATTAGGCAATATAATAATATTGTGATGAATTAGGCTTTTCTGAGATATCATGGCTATTGTGATATATTTGTACAACTTTTAAATAAAATTTTGTACTGTAACACCTTGAAGAATTGTGATATATTTTCGCCCTATCTACTTAAAATGCTGCAATGAGGCAATAATCACAACATGGAAATCGCACACATCTTCACAGGACTAAATCAGACGTTTCCAATGCACTGAAGGTGACCTTCTACACCACGGATAGAATGATGTACAGCGATGGAGGTGAGAAGGATGTTCGGTTAGAGGTCAGCAGCGTGATTAAACGCCATACGGAGGTCTGTATCGTAAAAACCATAAAAGTGCAGACCATAAAACACATCTATGGGTGACCTTGAAGGATACGCTGGGTAAAAAGATACAGGCCGGGTAAAAGAAGAAGAAGAAGAAAAAAAAAAGCAACCAATTCAAAGAACACCATCACCTTCTCTGCTTATTAAAAAAAAAAGTAAAGAAAGAAGAGAAAAAGTAGCTAGTTTTACCAGACAATCATAATCACGTAACTTATTGATCTTTGTTAGAAATCTTACTCTAGCATTTAGTAGTAGTTTTTTTTTCCTCCAAAAATGACTCAAATGCAGATGCACTTTAGATTTTAAAGTAAATGTTACACTAAAGTCTTTATGTTATACATAAAGGTCATTTCCATTGCTTCGACAAAAATTGATAAAACCTAATAAAAACATACATGTAGTTAATTTAATAAGTATTTCATTTGCGATTAGTCGCTCGATGCTGGGATTTCATTTTTGGTATTTTGTATTCTTAAAATATTCTAACCAGAAAAAAAAAAAAAAAAAAAAAAAAAAAAAAAAAAAAAAAAAAAAAAAAAAAAAAGATTGATTACTCGACTATAAAAATAATTGTTAGTTGCAGCTATAAGCCGTAAATAACAGTTATATTTCTGTTCCATCTATAGACGACCGCACGGGTGATATTTAGGGAGAAGAGCAACAGACGGAAGAGCCATCAGCGCTCAGGGGGACTGCAGCTGACTGGTGTGTGTGTGTGTGTGTGTGTGTGTGTGTTAGAGAGAGAGAGAGATCCAAATCTGGTCTTCGCCTTGTACAGTGTGGAGCATTCGTCGCTCAGCAATTTTTCCTTCGTGCATCTTCGAGGTCAGCCCTTTCCGAGCGCTCAGAAGGATAAATATATCTCATCTCGGTCCGCTTCAGGCTTCCTGTTCTCCAGGAACCACACGCTGATGACTGAAGTCAGGAAATTGGCGTCTCCGTGAAGAACCCACGCAACGTGTCTATAAACTCGTCTCGGAAGGGTCTACGTCGTCTTATGCCTCCTTCCCAATAAGATAGATTTATCACAGAGGCACAAGAAAGATGTGTGTATAGTAGCCTAGTCCTGAATTAAGTAAATTAAAGTGTTCATCATTCTGAGAAAAGCCACGGCCTCACGATTACTAACTGCAAAGAGATCAGTCACATATGGTACTTTTAGACCAGTATTTCTCAAAGTGACGTCTGTGAAGCCCAGCGCGGCTGAATTCTCGTTTCTGATTACTTAGAAAGTGTGCTTTATTTTTTATATAACAGCACGCCTCGGACACTAGCTCCGGCTTTAACATTTAACGAGAGGTTTATATTACGTTATCGTTTCTATAGTAACAGCTCATTCACAGGGACTTGTGCAGCAGATAATCCACACAATCTAAGATTAATATCAAACAGATTTTAAAAAACATGTTGTTTAACATTATAAAACGTATAACTGTTGATGTGGTGCGTCAGAGAGCGAGAGAGAGCTGGAACGACTGTTTATCGCTGCTATAACGTAAGTGAGAACGGGAACTAACTTGTCTCTCTGATGCTCCACTCCATTAAATCTTAACTATAAACCGTTAACGATGAAGTGTTCATTAACAAATGAAACGCTGTAATAGTAATCGTGGTATAAGCAGAATAACACACTCCTGACCGTCCTGTTACACACACACACACACACACACACAAAAATCCACTTCACGTGGTGCCGTCACATGACCCTGGAGTGCATTGTTTCCTATAACTGCACGGTCTGTCGTGTGTTGTTCCTGCTGAAAAACGTGATACCTGCAGCTTTAAGATCCACGAGAATAAATCATTTATCTCATAATAAGTCATTTATCTCGTATATAAGCGTTTTCGTCCATTTTGTGTCCTACACAAACTTTAATAACTTGCTGTCTGACTTCGTAGCAGAGCAACAAAACATCTTTCTTTGACGCATCTCAGCTTGGAAACAGATAAAGCTGTGAAAGTCTTTGCTCAAAAGAAAACGAAACAGCGTGTCATTTATCAGGGCGACTTCACTATAAGAGAATTCAGTAAATATCTCCACTGCTGCTCACCACAGAGCACATGCACGCATAGTCTGTTTAACTTTATATTATTTTATAATGAGCTTAATTACAGCTAATAACTGGTTACACTGATTCACAGTCCTGACTTCTGACAGCTAATTCATCCAAAACAGCTGACTAAATGTGAACGCTAGCGACTAACAGCTACAGCTAACTTTCTTTTTGTATGGGAGGGAACATGAGTAGAGGAGGAAGCCCAGTATAGGAGGAGCACCTTCCTTCCTCTGTCTCACACACACACACACACACACACACCATCTGGACTCAACCATTCATGTGATCCGTGTGGGGGAGGGATGAGAGAGGAGAAGAATGAAAGAGGAAAGAGGAAGGGAACAGGACAGACTTAAGAAATAGCGAGTTCAAAAATAATTTCAATATTTAACACTGAAAAATAAATTTATTCAGAAAGTTTAAAAAGATAACATAATAATCACAATTATCTCAGAAAAGCATATCATGACAATTTATCATGAGATCTATATTAAAATCGTCATATCTCCCAGCTCTAACACACAGTAAATGTAGTGTGGTCACATTTACCCGAAGTGACGCATTGACCGTGTGTGTGAGTATATGTGTGTGTGTGTGTGTGTGTGTGTGTGTGTGTGCGGCGACTACACGACTACATCACCACAGTAAAGTGACTGAAATAAGAATTAAAGCAAAAATATCGCAGTGTAAAACCTTTCTTTGTGTACATACGACATGCTGACCAACGCAGCGGCTGCAAAATCATCATCATCTGGTGAGAAAATTAAAAGTTACAGACTTCTACTGGAAAGGTAACGATTAGAAAACTGGATGCGAGTGAATTTCTAAAGCAGAATAACGCAGGATGAAAATTCTTCTGTGACTGAACACGCACACAACTCAATGAGCTAACGTTAGCCATTTGGTACTTTCAAGCTTCTTGTTGTCATGGTAACGTTTACTCTAAACACCGCTAGTACTGTACACGTTCAGACTCCATACAACACGCATCTGTAAGAGTGTCGGCAAAATATGTACACAGTTCAGAAAATAAATTATTCGGACTGACGACCATGTTGAGGAACATGAGAGAGAGAGAGCGAGAGAGAGAGAGAGCGCAAGCAAGAGGGGGGAGTAGGGGGAGAGAAAGAGAGAGAGAGAGCATGTTTAAAACATAAGGAAAGAGAGGATAGAAGGAAGAGAGAGAGAAAGAGTTTAAAACATAAGGAAAGAGAGGAAGGAAGGAAGGGAGGGAGAGAGAGAGAGAGAGAGAGAGAGAGAGAGAGAGAGAGAGCAAGAGACAGCGTTTAAAACATAAGGAAAGACAGGAAGGAAGGGAGGGAGAGAGAGAAGGGGAAGTAAGAGAGAGAGAGAGAGATTACAGAAGTAGAAAAGTAGAAAGAGAAAAGAGGAAAAAAATAAAAGAACAAACACAAAAAAAATGGTAAGAACAGAGAGAGAGAGAGAGAGAGAGAGAGAGACAGAGAGGGAATGACATGGAAGGAAAAGAAAGAAGACAGAAAGAGGAAGCAAGACAGACAATTGTGTGTGTGTGTGTGTGTGTGTGTGTGTGTGTGTGTGATTCCTCGCGCCTAATAACAAACTACAAATATCCTTTGGGATCCTCATTCATATTCATGGCACAGATTTACGGTCGGCGCTCGTGGAAGATGTGAGGGCAGAAACGTGGGAGAGAACCCTGACCTGTGACGTAAAATAAATCAAACTTTACACTACTTTAAATTAAATAAACACGTCTCCTTGTACATAAAGTCTTTTTTTTCTTTTAAGTACTATTTTTGGGGCACCTGCCATAACGCCCCGATATCTGTTTCACCATCTACGTCAATTCTCTTATTAAAAAAAAAAAAAAAGAAAGAAAGAAACACACACTCAGACGTCTATATAAAAAAAACCCGCACACGTCACCACGTTGCTAGGTTACCGACACATGCTAACTGCGACTCTTTGGGTGAAATGGAGTAATCATTGGGGGAAAAGGAGAGAATCCTCACTGACTACACCAGCTATTATTCACTATAAATAACAATTAAAAAAAACCTGAAAATAAAGACTAATAATTAATTTGTCTACAGATTAGTGCTCCCTCTCGTCTCTGCACGGCATTATGGGATATGCAGGACAGCAAAGATTTAGATGAAGGCACCGTGACTCAGACATGACTCGATGCCTTCCTGCCTCCAAATACAGCCAAAAAAAGGCATTCATTTTCATCTTCCAGGAGGCGGAGCTACAGTCGACAAAGCAGTGGGCGGAGCTTCATGCAGCACTAAACCTGAACAGAGATTGATTTTATGTAAATGAGAAGCGAAGTAATCAACGAGAATGAGACGGGGCGACGTTTTTTTTAATCAAACACCAGTGTTTTCTGGGAAATGCTGGGAAATCAGGAACCCACCTCCTCCTTGCATCATCTTGTAGATTTTGCTCTCGATGTGCAGCTGAGGATGTTTCGTCTTCACGCATTCTAGCTTGATGGCGACTTCCTCTCCGACCGAGATGTCCGTGCCTGAAGAGCAGAGAGAAAACAGGAAATCAATACGGATCATGTTGCTACAGGAAAATAATCGACGATGAACAGGAGTTACTGAGGTTGATTATTTTTCAATAAAAGCGCTCAAGTGTTTTATTCCACTTACACTGCAGCAATTTGTCAAAAGTTAGACAACCGTACAAGCTGCTAATCTAGAAAATTCCTCAACCAATCAGAATGGAGAATTAAACAGCGCTGTGATGTAAAGCAAAACACAGCATGTCCTGTGAAATTAGCTTGGTCGGATGATACGAAAAAAAAAAATCACGACGATATTTTAAGATGGAGGCGTGGCAACACAACAAGAATATTATACCACGATACTCGAAGACATTTTTATGATACACAATGTACCATAACTGCCAAACTTTTACATTTACAACATCTACAAAATACTTTAAACTGAAAAGAATCTAAAAAATCAATTCAAATCATTTTACAAGATTCAGGACAAAACTTCTAATCAAATCAGATAACATCTAAGTTTTTAAGTTAAACGTTATTTTAAGTTATAACTTAAAAACTTAAAGACGCTGCATAAAAAACCCTGTCTCTACAAAAATGAACAATTTCAAAAGGAGAAAAAAAAAATTCTGAAAAAAAAAACGAACATTTTACAATCTTAAGAACTCAGTATGAAATTTATCAAATCACCCGAGTTTGTAATTGAGTTTGAAAAAGGTTACAAAAAGATAGTGTGATTAGGGCTGGGCGATACGACGATATAATACTGGCATCGTGATCAATTTTTCATGATCTGCTTTTCTGAGATAACGTGATATTATTAAAAATAATTACAGACTGACTGGAAGCAGCTGATGTGATGCTGAAATTTTGTATGCAGTCTTCGAAATTGTAAAAACAAACAGATCGTGTGTTAATAAATAAAAAATTTTTAATGTAAAAAATATTTTTGTAGACTAAATAAATTCAATATTATATGATAAAAATAAATAAAATCTTAAAAAGAAACACTGCTGTATTGCCTATATATCGTGCTACGCTTCATGTATTGCAGAAACGTAGCGAGACGTTATGGGCGGCGCCGACAGAACGGCTAGTAGGTAAAAGGTTAAGATTCGACTTTAAAGCGATGTCGGGAAACTGACTCCACCCCGTTTCCAAGCAGTCACGCATCTCATTTCCCTGTTTTGAGTCAGAATGACCCACATTCACACATCTCTTCAGTGTAACGTATTTACTACGTGGTTTTTTTTTTCCTATTCATCTGCCTTTCACTTTGCACCGCAAAAACAATGCAACTTCCCTTTACATCACTGATAAACACGTAGGTAACATTGTGACTAATGTTCTCTGAGAACAACCAGTTCCTTCAAAAACGTATAATCATTGATGTGAAGGTTTTGTAAGGAGATGTTTATTTAACGTTTAGGAAGGAGTCTCCAGTTTCAGCCCTTTGTATTAAAAAAAAAAAGTCAGTCACAGTGCTTTCCCAGCAGAGGAAAGTGTTCGGGACAGAATAGTTCAGGCTTTACGTTAAAATGACAGAGAGAGAGAGAGAGAGAGAGAGAGAGAGAGAGAAACGGACAGAGGGGTCCGGCTATAAAAGTGAGAACAGGAACTAACTTGTCTTTCTGATGTTCCACATTAAATCTAACTATAACCCGTTAAAACGTGTGACATGTCGTTCATTAATAAATTAAAGATTATAACTGTTGGTAAATCTCTGAGGTATAAGCGCAATAACACACTCGAAGCCGTGCGGTTATTTACATCTCACCCAACCTTAAACCAAAGCAAAAAGTAAGAAGGATATCCACAGCAGCTGCTCGAGTCTCTGGTGGTCTGAACAGTATAATGTACGGAGGCCATATTTCTTGCTCGTGCTCCAGCCTCCTGTTCACCATTTGTCTCTGAACATGACAGAGCGCTGAAACCAGTCATTCTCAACCCGCTCTTAAGTGAAACGTGACACTGCAAGAAAAACGAGTCAAAGCAACAAGACCTGCAAATAACACGGCAACGACCTTCTCAGCAACCCGCCCACCCACGCACACACACACACACACACACACACACACACACACGGTGAGTCTGTGGGATGAATGGATTGGGGAAGGGCGAGGGTGTGTTCTCCTCCCCCACACACACACACACTCCGTCACAGGCCAGACGCATACCATGTCCTGCCCAGACATCAGTCGTCAGCATGAGTCCATCATCAGCTGACAGTTAGCTATATTGTGATATTTATCACACATATAACTGAAACTATAACTTTGCACAAAAATGGTATTTTGCGCAAACATTACAACGAAATACAACACAACGTGGGGTGAGCTGTTACAGGAAGCACAAGTCTTTTGACCCTCCAACACCACAGCAATCTGTTCAAACTAAAATGTTACATCGCACTTTTTTTGCATCATTT
The DNA here is from genome assembly GCA_022758105.1 of Pangasianodon gigas. Taxonomy (NCBI): domain Eukaryota; kingdom Metazoa; phylum Chordata; class Actinopteri; order Siluriformes; family Pangasiidae; genus Pangasianodon; species Pangasianodon gigas. The sequence continues at coordinate 3,423,759 of CM040466.1, forward strand.
ATAGTTACGCAATCCATGAAACGAGTCAGTTCCTGTTGCCACTTATGTTATAGCGGATAAAAACCGTCATTCCCTCCGTCTCTCTTTTTTCCTTCTCTTAAGAGGGAAATAAAATGTCACCTGGGATCCGCAAATTCGCTGACTGTTACAAAGACTCCTTCTACAAGTTAAATTACAGAAAACGTCACCGTATAAACGATAACGTGTGTACGAAGTGTCCGCCATACGAGCGCGGAAGGAACTACGGTCCGATCTGCAGTTATAGAAAATTAATCAACGCTTTCTGACCAATCAGAGGCTTGTGATGAATTTCATGCTCGTTCGTGGTTCTCAGGTTTTTTTTTTTTAATTCGCACACCCTCTAGAAGAGTTCAGTTTGTTCCAGGTTTGGAATTTAGTCTGCATGCCTAATCACGTATTTGTTCCTCGACTACAAACTCATCTTCACCGGAGCTGCCATCAATGCACGTTATGCAATGACTGTGATGGACATTTTATTTCTTCCTGACGACGAACATGCCCGCGCACCAAATCCTGGGATTCGTCATGCTTTGAACACACACTTTCACAAGGACATTCTCGGGAAAATTTAGCGAGGTGGGTATCATCGATACGAGTGCAAACAAATTCTGGAAAATCTGACGTTTGTGATGACCTGCGAGGTGGGTACTAGAGAAAACGCCTCCCCAACCTGCGAGGTGGGTACTAGAGAAAACGCCTCCCCAACCCCGAGTTCAGCAAGTGGCGTCAAATCAACATGGCCGCTCACACAACCAACAGTAAACAAAGTATACGCTACATGGAGACTTGTAGCATGTGTAGCCGTCACCAGTGTTTGTGTGTTTGTTTTTTTTTTTTTTTTTACTTTTCATCGGCGGAGGTGCGGTAGAAACTGTTTTCACTAGATGGATTAATGAGCTCACACGGATGACGGATGATCTTTTCAGAATCAGAAACACCCTGGAATGAGGAAACGCAGCCGAAAATAAGAATCCAGTACAACACAAAGCGGTTACACAACTTGACTACTAACACAACAACGTCACCTCACGCTGAAAAACACGTGAAAACAAAACCAGATTTAAATCATATTTTTATGTAGGAGGAGAAAAGATCATACCATGACTCAGCGAAAATGTTAGTCAAAGATTGATGCCTTGTTTGTTGTGTTATTATGCAAACTCGATACGGTACATCAGCGAGGATAAGGACTACGACTAAACCGCCGTCGCTTCCACAAAAACTCAAACGCCTTATTTCCCTCAGTTTGAATTAGGGCACTTGACGAGCTCAGTGTGGTATTAGCTAAGGCTAAAGTGGACACTACGCAAAATTTCAAAATCATAGTAATCACTCAAACTACACAACTTTTATCACTTTTCACTGGCGAGCTAGGGATGGGGTTTGTCGCAGATCCCGATAAAATTAGTCTACTCCAAATTAAAGTATCTTAGCGACCCCTTTTAGCGTCGTTAATCAGGCTTCAGGACAGCTGTGTTGGAGGATTTGGATTTGTCCATCCATGTTCACATAACAAACCACGACTATCTAGCACATGGATACCTGTAATCTAGTCTCATATCCATATCCAACACTGATATTTTACAATAAAAACAGAAATAACACGTCACGTGACGTCACTAAGCCGCCAAAACATCAACAGGACTCAAACATTTTTTACAGCCCAAAATGGCCGCCTACAGTCAGCCAAGGCGCACTGGAACTCGATATCTACTTATCCGAGCCAGTCAAGATGCATTATTACGTAATTATAACTCACATAGGATCTAATGATGTTTCGGGAAAAAAAAAAAAAAAAAAAAAAAAAAAAAAAAAAAAAAAAAAAAAAAAAAAAAAAAAAAAAAAAAAAAAAAAAAAAAAAAAAAAAACAAAACAGGATGGAAGCGGAAACGGCCAATTAAATAATTTCAATATAAACTGAAAGAACTGTCACAGTTGTTAATCATCAACCATTTGGGTTTATTTAAAAAAAAAAGGCCACTCCTTTACTTCGGGGCAGAACAGGAGCCAAAGGCTCCACCCGAACACACACACTAGTCATCTCCTGAAGAGGGGAACACCACACACACACACACACACACACACACACACACACAAAATAAAGGCAGCTAAGCAACGACTATCAAGCACAACACTCCTGTCAGCAAATTCTTCACGGCGAGGCAGGGTGCAGGAGAAATTCCCATTTCCTGTACATGAGGTTTTGGAAATTATACATAAAGAAATAAATCATATGGGGTCAGTAGGGGAACTTTTCACTGACTGATGGGGTAGATGTGGGGCAAATCCACGGTACAGGGCAAGAAAATAACCTATACGACATAAAACGATTGCGTGTGATCACTTCAGTAGAAATTATTTACAGAAGTAATTTTTTAAAATCCCAGCTATAAAGGTGCAATAGTCGACTTTTTTTTTTGTAATTTCTTATTTGTTCAAATTATCTGGAAGATATTTAGGACATGATAAAAAGTACTGGTTTAAGCCACGACTTCAGCGCAAGCGTTTGGAAAACTGACTTCCGGTCTGGAATGCTTGTTTATGTTTGGATGCGCCGCCTGGCAACCATTTTACAGGCCACTGTAGATCCTGGGGGCAGAGATTTGTGAACACGGGCAGGAATGAGGGGTCAAACCCACCTACATATCTGTTCGAGACCTAATCTTAATTTAAAAAACTGACTAATCTTACCTAAGGCACCTTCAGTAGTAAAATCTTATAAAATGTTGCAACAGGAAGTGATCCGAGGCCAAATTTAAGCTTTCTGTCAAACTGAACAAAGTCGTGATTTGCCTCATTGTAATTTTTGACATGCACAACGTATCGGTTTTCACCACAGCGGAAGATAAAGGTGAAGCAGCATGTCAGTGGAATGTAGATGTGTAGAGACATATTCGGCAGGTCGAATCTCTCTGACGAGGAAGCTGATAAAACCCAAGACATGTTCAGACACATTCCTGTTACGAAACAGACCGCTCTGCTTTCACACTCACAGAGAACCAGCGTCTTCCGCTGACGATCAGGAAGCGTGTATCATCCACTACTTGCAGCATGACCGAGTGAAATTTCTTTTCCTGAACGTTTATTTCTGATGTTTATACCTGTTTTGCAAACATAAGTTACAAAACAAGATGAACTTCATGTGACACATTGCACACGTGACCATATACTTTCTAAATATTAAAAATAATCTACTTAGAATAATAATAACGCCCAAACTAGCAAAAACATCTCTGCATTAGCACTAAGCAAAGTGACCAGCGGTGGGCAATATGACAAAAATATCATATCACGATACATTATACGTATCACGATATATAGGTTTACGAACAATTTCCCAGCAATACAGCTTTGTTAAAAGCAAAACAGCTTTGTTAAAAAATAGATAAATAAATAAAGTGTACATAAAGCTTTTATTTATTATATTTAAAAAAAGAAATTAAATCATTTTTATGTATAAAACCTACAAACACTAATAAGTAGAAATCTTCTGTAAAAATTTTGAGCATATTAAAAATAAGGTAGAAAACTGAAACATCAAAACAGTTTTTAACTCTATTCATTTTTAAAAACTGTAAAAACTTGAAAAAATATCCATCGTATTTCAGAAAATCATATTCTGACATAATTTATTGCGATATCAGTGTTATCGTATCGCCCGGCCCTAATCGCGACACTGACAGTGGAATAGTTTATCAGTTTAAAACCTTTGACATCTCAGACACAGCGATTTTTTTTTTTTATAATCACAAAAATTACAAACTGACAGGACACACTTTATTCAACATTAATTTTGTACTGAACCTTAAACATTTCTAAATGTTTTTTTTTTTAAGAAAAGATTTTCTCCCCTTGTATTTATATCATTTTCTTTTAAAACTAATAAGCTTTTTACACACAGAAAAAACACTGACACTGTAAATATAATAAACTGTAAAATATAAATGATAAAATCACAAGAATAATAATAAAAAAAAAGGCAAGTTATTTTATATGTAAACATCTCCAACAGCTCAAAAAATACTTTTATTCTCCCTAAATTCCAGTCTTTGCCGTTTGTTATAGGATCCGAAACCTGATAAGTTTTTTTCTTCGATATCTGATTCACCTTTGTTTCTTTTTTGGCAAGTATCAACCAGATACTGATACCAGGTTTCGAATCAGTGCCACCTCTACTAAAGAAAAATAAAATGAATATAGGTAATCATTAATGACACAACGTGAAGCTATGTCAGAACACGTCTTGGCCAACGAACAACATTTGGATTTAGGGAGGAAAAAAAAAATTTGGCTTAAAAAATAATTTCAACAGAATCACTGTCCTGGATGGATGAGAATTTGTAAAGGGAATAAAAGTTAAAGCTGAAACTTCAGAGCTCAAAACAAGGCTGAAAAACCCAACAACTCTACAAGAAAGTCTTCCAGGAAGCAGATCAATACGCTCGTCCATTTTAAATCCCGAGCAGCAGCTGCTCTCCCTCCTCCCCCGACTCCGGGGAAAATGGGGGCGAATCCTAATCTAAAGCAACTACAACCAAGCTCCAAGCTTTCAGATAACACAAACCCCATGACATCACAACACGGCATTGATGGAATTATATTAGTGAGCTATAAATGTAGCCATGTGAACAAATCCGATCAAAGGTGATCAATGTACACTTGATAATCAGAGCAGTAAGAGTGGGTTAAAACATCAAATCTGTAGAAGTAAAGTCTCTTTACCAAATTATAAATTCTGTACGTTTTGTTCGGTCTAAAAACAAAACAAATGCGCAGAATTCGTACTCATGTATGCGCATTTGCAACTGGAGTCGAGATATAATTTACTGAAAAAAAAAGAAAAAAAAAAAGTCCATTATGAAATTAGCAATGGTGTCAAGAGCCCGACGCGTAAATCTTTTCGTTTCACCTGAAGGTCACGAACAGAAAGAGTGATTAATGACGTACAGAAAGTCTGATTAGCTTTAGACCGCGTCAGACGTTGGTGAAGCCGAAAAAGTGTCAGTTGTAAAGTTTCCCTTCATTGATTTTATAGACATTTCAGAAGAATTAAGAACAAACCAAAGAAATCTTTCCCATCAGCCCAGGAACTCAGAGCGGCCGTTTTAAACGAGATTAGAACGGTATTTGCTTTAGATCCGTCAATACTGATCCATCAATTAATGGTTAAATCTGTAACACTCACCAAACAGTTCGCCATTTTGACAAAGTTAATACATCACGAATGTCACCACTAATGTATCACTAATGTTTGCTAGCGAACAAAAGAAGCTTACACATACACATCCAGTTTCGTTCCCCTCCTCTGTAGCTTGACCACGCAGAGATTGAAAATTATGTAATTGTGAGTTCCAGCTTCCTACTTATGAGATAAAATGGACGGCATGTAGGTGGTTAGAAACTGACTCAAGCATAGCTAGTCAGCTTCATACAGCGTGGGCGTGGCTCGTTTGCCAGCTTACTGTTGCAAATCCTTTCATAAAACATAGTATATAGTTCACCAGAAATAAAATGCTATAGTACTGTGTACGGCTTGGTAATAAGAGCAAATGAGTAAAGAACGTAAGCATGATAGACTAAAAAAATTTTTAAAAACATTGTCGAATAATTCAATAGTGGATCACGATACTGAGACAAATGATTCCACTAATCAGTGATGTATCGGATCACGAAATCGCTTGGTACGTTCACACTACAAATGGTTATATGCGTCCCAGATCACCTCCGATTGCGGTCTGAACGATTGGATCACAATGCGTCTCCGAGACACGTTGAGTCGCGCTCACACTTGTGATTGGATCACTCGAGACAGATGTTAAAACTTTCAAAAGCATCGTTTCTGCTAGTCTCGGTGACATTTTGTGTGTGTGTGTGTGTGTTTGGCTGACGCTTTTTGGATGACTTCAGCAAAAACTGCAGCTTTATTACGTAACAAATTCACACATGTAAAGGAAAACAGGACTGTAGTGTACAAATGTAGAAAAAATCCTGGTCTGATCATCATGCTAAATAATTCTAATATAACGATTAAGAAAAGAAAAAACGCTGAGTCTATGTGATTCGTTCCATGCGAGGAAAACCAAAACAGCTCTTTAGTGATATGTGTGTGTGTGTGTGTGTGTGTGTGTGTGTGTGTGTGTCGAGTCGAGTCCACTCTCGGCATGAGGAGCGTGAGGAGATCAGGGGGCTTTTCCATAAGCTCCATGATAAGCAGATTGTGATTGTTTCCAGTACGCGTGCTGAATCATTGCGTTGCGTTACATTTCGCAAGTCGTAATCTTCCAATGCCAATTAAGGACACCGTGACACGGGTATCATCTGCGCAGCCAAATTTTTAATCACCTGGTTATTTAAGCATTTTTATTTTCCATGTCGTGTTTAAATGTGTGAGAAAGGCTGCAACACCTCATGAACCTCGTGAAGTGACTCATTTCAATATCACGAGAAAATATTTCATCTAAGTCTACATCATCAGCACGTTCAATTCTTTAAAAAAAAAAAAAAAAACAGGTATTGTGAGGAGTCACCTAAAGAATGATTCATCAATCAGAGAGTCATGTTTGTTTGTTTTTTTGCAAACCTTGGAAATTTTCAGCTGATGCATTTCTAACCTTTTATGCTGTGCTCGTAATATCATGACTAACATTCCCTAGAACTGATTAATCAGGGAAAATCTAAAACACAAAATCCAGAAGCAGAAACACTAACACAAGAATTTTTCTTTTCTTTTCATGTTGAGCAATCTGTACAGGATTAGTGCTCCAGCCCTTGGGACATTTCTTTGGCACTACCGTGCGGTTACAACGATCCAGAGCAGAATAGAGAAGGGTTTCGTCACACGCTCTGCACAAAATCATCTCGAAGCTCAAACACAAAGAGCCGGCCAAGCAATGAGCTCAACGCGGTGAAGCTCCAGCGTGCAAATAAAAACAGAAAATAAAGAGCGAGTTGTGAGAAGAGAGGCCCGAGAACGGGTTTAGGCGTGAGCTGATAATCGGTTTCACGACGTATTGTGATATTCAACAATGTTACACTTGAAACCAGGGCAGGGAGATACGACGATGTAATATCTAATATAATCATAATAAATTACTTCACAATTCACTTTTTTTAGAGATATCATGACATCATTTTATAGCAAAATATTTTCTGAAAAACTATTACACGCTCAGACTGCTGTCTAAAATCATTAAGATTTATTAAACTCTCGAATTCGTTATTTTTCCTCCTTTATTTAAGTGTTAATGTCTTTTTTTAAATAAAAATGTATCATCAAACTCAGAGTAATACAATCCTACAGTTTCGCTGGCAAACCTAAAGATCATGATACCCCCTAGTGTAGCATAGAAATCTATTCAAGTATCGTGATATGATATTTTTGACATATCGCCCACCCCTAATCAAAACTTTAAAAAAATAAAACCGCCATAACCCGTGTTCCCGTCACATGGCACTTTCTTTTTTTTTTTTTTTTTTTGGAGTTTATATTACTAAGATGAAATTTATCCCCATTCAGAGAGAAGCATAACTGCATTTCACACTTGTGAGCCAATTTATCGAGTAAAATTGATACGTTTAGTTTGGTTTCTTGTTGCATTAGAAAAAAAAAGAAAAAAAAAAAAAGTAAAAAGTATTCATTGATCTTATACCCAGGATCAGAATCAAGTTGATACTGGGAAGAAAAAAAAAATAAAGGAAAAAAAGTTGATATCGGAGAAGAAAATAACAAATTAGATCTGATCCTGTAACAAATTCTTTCATCATCCCTCCATTTTCTCTCTCTCTGTCTCATTATCTTTCTCACTGTCTCTCTCTTTCTCACTGTCTCTCTCTTTCTGTCTGTCTCTCTCTTTCTGTCTGTCCCTCTCTTTCTCTCTGTCTGTCTCATTATCTTCCTTTCTGTTCCTCTCTTCCTCTCTGTCTGTCTCTCTCTTCTTCTGTCCCTCTCTTTCTCTCTGTCTGTCTCATTATCTTTCTTTCTGTCCCTCTCTTTCTCTCCGTCTGTCTCATTATCTTTCTTTCTGTCCCTCTCTTTCTCTCTGTCTGTCTCATTATCTTTCTTTCTGTCCCTCTCTTTCTCTGTCTCACCATCTTTGTCTCTTTCTTCCTGTCTGTCACTATCTCTCTCTCACTTTGCCTCTCTTTCTCTCTGTATCTCTCTCTCTCACTATCTGTCTTTTGTACCTTTTCATGAAGTGCTTCAGTTAAAAATCATGTTAAAGCTCAGTAGCTTTTATAATATGGATATGGAAATCGGCTGATACTCAACATTTCAGCATCCGTACCAGAAAAGAAAAACTGGCATCGTGCCATCTCTGGATATCTCTAGAAATGTTAGAATTATTGCTCAGGAATACGGCAACGTTAAAAAAAAAAAAAAAAAAAGTTAAATGTTTGGCAGGTACGTGTAGATAATCACACAAACTTTAAAAGCGTAGAGAACACGGCGACGGTGTGAAATAAACAATTAAATAATTACACAAACGACGACTTTCTTCTTCAGTCCAGATCTCCAGAACACGATGTACTCGATCAGTCAAGGTGTGGTTTTGGTCTGAGGTTTACTCTGTGAGTTTTGTGCTGTAGCTACGAGTGTGAGTCAAATGAAAACCTTCAAAGCGTGACATAAGAGAGTCGATTTTCCCCCTAGAAGTATCAGAACACTTATTAAACGCTGGAACACTTTGAATGAAATGGACACGATGATGAAAAATGACGCGTTATTCGTGCCACCTATGTGTAATAAACAATGTAAATAAAATGTAAGGTGTTTATTGGACTCCTGTCGTGAGTTGGCAGGTAAGACAAGCTCACAGCCTCCAATCGAGCACTGCACAAACCTCAGCTTTATCTCTTCCTGATGTGGTTTCTGACTCTGTGTGTGACACATTTATCTATAAATACAGACAAAGAGAAACACTGAGCTTCAAATTTATGATGACTTCAGCTATTTTGTGAAACATGTATAAGGCAATGTCTTTTGAGACATGCTAAACCAGTAGCTTAATTTTATCAGCTATATTAGCGTCGCAGCTCCAGTGCAAAAACTAAAATAAAAAGCAAACGTCAGGCAGGAACATGAGGGGAAAGTGGTGTGGGTTTCATTTTGGACTTTAATTAATTCCCAAACGCTGGCCAGGCGAGGTGAAGCGAGTGCACTCGAGAGGAGAGGAGCAGCTGGCTGAAAACCCGTGTGATGATAGCGGAGATTATATTACGTCATTGTCAGCGCATGAGAACCACGCCGAAAACTAACACTCAAACGACAGACTCATTGAACAAACCTTTAAGGGTTCTACCAGAGGGACAAGAACCAAGCTTCCTACAAGAGAACCCTTTCAGATATTTCACGCATCTTTCAATATAAACATATTTAACGTGTTTCAAGATGGAGTTTACGGGTTCATTGAATTTAGCTTCCTACAAGAAAAACCTTTCAGACAGGGGAACGCTCCGGTGTAGGGTTCTACACAGAACCTTTAAGGGTTCTACCAGAGGGACAAGAACCAAGCTTCCTACAAGAGAAGCCTTCCAGATAGGAGAACGCTCCGGTGTAGGGTTCTACACAGAACCTTTAAGGGTTCTACCAGAGGGACAAGAACCAAGCTTCCCACAAGAGAAGCCTTTCAGACAGGAGAACGCGCCGGTGTAGGGTTCTACACAGAACCTTTAAGGGTTCTACGAAAGGGACAAGAACCAAGCTTCCCACAAGAGAAGCCTTACAGATAGGAGAACGCGCCGGTGTAGGGTTCTACACAGAACCTTTAAGGGTTCTACGAGAGGGACAAGAACCAAGCTTCCCACAAGAGAAGCCTTTCAGACAGGAGAACGCTCCGGTGTAGGGTTCTACACAGAACCTTTAAGGGTTCCAACAATGGAACAATCACCAAGCTTCCTACAAGAAAACCCTACAAGGAAACAGTCTGGAGAAACTGTAAGGGTTCTATCAGTGGAACAACCAAGCTTGCTACAACAGAACCCTTTCAAACACTCTGGTGTACTACACACACACACACACACATCTTTCAGAAATCACGGTGATGAATGAAGCGCTAATAATATCTCTTTAAACGAAGAAGAAAACTATTCATGAACCTCACTCTTCTCTGATGTTATTTTAGCGCATTATAAAGCAGCGTTATAATTATTTATAAGACTCGTGTGTCATGTTTTCCTGTTTGAGTTTAAAACGTCTCATGTTTAACAGCTTAAAATCATATCAGACAATATTATCAGAACTTCTAGTGGATTAAAATATGTATTTTTAATCAGTCTACCCCCAATATAGACTTCACAGACTAAAAGCAACAATTACAAGATAAAAATATACAAAACTGATCAGAAACGGTTGGTCAGTAATTTCATTTCTATGACACACAAGAGCTCCGAGTATCACCTGGTACCTGACTACTTCATAGGCTGTTTAAAATGTTTCATGTGCGTGTGTGTGTGTGTGTGTGAACGTGCATGCGTGTGTGAACGTGCGTGTGTGTGTACGCCCCATGTTCTATGACTCACTATCAATCAATGATCTAAAAAAAAAAAAAAAAGAAACAATCCTCGCTGAGATACTTTGCATAAATACTGAGATAAATACTGCGTCTCGGCCAAATAAATACTGCGTACGTAAACAAATCATTTTCGTTACATGTCTCGAAATCGTTAATATGTTAATGTGAAACGGTGTTAGCGTATTCTTAATGACGCTGTCGGCTCAGAATGATGAGCGAGGCGTGTGTAATGGTCAGGAACACCTCGTTAGCCTTGATTAATTAACAGAATTAGCATAACAATCGCATCATAACAGGCTTTAGGAACGACTTGCATATTAAATCGTTATAATTAACTGTTTTTTTTTTGTTTGTTTGTTTAAAAGTCTTTCTTCGATATGCTCGTGTATATTCACTTTGGTTAACACCTTCCTACATTACCCATAATCCTGTGCTGATAGTGATGCAGTAGAATTTAGCCCTCGTTTCATCTCTACTGAAACGGAGCGATGCAGCAGCGCTTTACTGCTTTCCTCGAGCTAGATTTCTCACCTCCACATCTGTTCACTCTGCTCAAACTTTTTTTTTATAAAAAGAAAGCTTCGAATTGCATTCAAACATCGCACTTGCCATCCTGTAGAGTATTAACTAGCCAAGTCTAACAACTTCTTCTACCGCATCGTGTAGCTGCATTGCATTCTGGGACTCCGAGTCCGACATCTGCACCAACGTCTCCACATCTCATAAATATGGTGTTTAAACGTCGCTGGGAAATGAACAGTGGGGGAGAAATAAAAAGTTCTCACGCTTTTTTAAGGCGTTAACACTCAAGTTTGAGGTTGTTGAATTGTCTTCTCTTATTAAACGTCATCGTAACTGCGCTAACGACGATGCTGGTGCAGCACACAGCTGCTAACTTCTCACGGAAATACAGGGAAAAAAATCAAATTAGCAAGTGGATCGCTGAGCAAGTCACTAATATTTCAATATAAACATATTTAACGTGTTTCAATATGGAGTCTGCGGGTTCTCTCGGGAGTCTGCGGGTTCTCTCGGGAGTCGGCGGGTTCTTTGTATAATTAAGGTTCCTACATGAGCCCCTTTTAGATAATGAAACGCTCTGGTGTAGGGTTCTACACAGAACCGTTAAAGGTTCTACTAGAGGGACAAGAACATGGGCTGGGTGATATCACAATACAATATCTATATTGTTATACTTTAATCACAATACACTTTTTCTGAGATATCACTCACATCGCTCTATACTTTTACATTTAAATATGAAAAATCTTCAAAAAGTACAAACTCTGGACACAGCTGATTCAATGTTTCCACTCCTTTTTGATTTTTTTTTATTTTTGTAGACAGTAAGTGCAAGGATCATCAAACTATTATAATTAAATGAAACACGACCACTTTGCTTAGCAAACTCTGATATCGTAAAACATACGTATTTTGGAAATATTGCAATATATGATATTTGTCAAATCACCACACCCTTACAAAGAAACCATAAGGTGTGTATAAGAGGTGTATATGTGTGTATAAAAGGTGTACAAGAGTGTATAAGAGGTGTATAAGCGTGTATAAGAGGTGTATAAGCACGTATAAGAGGTGTATAAGAGGTGTATAAGGGTGCGTAAGTGTGTATAAAAGGTGTATAAGAGGTGTATAAGAGGTGTATAAGGGTGCATAAGTGTGTATAAAAGGTGTATCAGTGTGTATAAGGATGTATAAGGTGTGTATAAGGGTGTATAAGGATGTATAAGGGTGTATAAGGTGTGTATAAGGGTGTATCAGGTGTGTATAAGGTGTGTATAAGGGTGTATAAGGATGTATAAGGTGTGTATAAGGGTGTATCAGGTGTGTATAAGGGTGTATAAGGGTGTATAAGAGATGTATAAGAGGTGTATAAGGGTGCATAAGGGTGTATAAGGGTGTATAAGGTGTGTATAAGAGGTGTATAAGGGTGCATAAGTGTGTATAAAAGGTGTATCAGTGTGTATAAGGATGTATAAGGTGTGTATAAGGGTGTATCAGTGTGTATAAGGTGTGTATAAGGGTGTATAAGGTGTGTATAAGGTGTGTATAAGGGTGTATAAGGTGTGTATAAGGTGTGTATAAGGGTGCATAAGTGTGTATAAAAGGTGTATCAGTGTGTATAAGGATGTATACGGTGTGTATAAGGGTGTATCAGTGTGTATAAGGATGTATAAGGGGTGTATAAGGTGTGTATAAGGGTGTATAAGGGTGTATAAGGTGTGTATAAGGGTGCATAAGTGTGTATAAAAGGTGTATCAGTGTGTATAAGGATGTATAAGGTGTGTATAAGGGTGTATACGGTGTGTATAAATGTGTATAAGAGATGTATAAGAGGTGTATGTGTGTATAAGAGGTGTGTAAGGTGTATAAGGTGTGTATAAATGTGTAGTGTATAAGAGGTGTATGTGTGTATAAGGTGTGTATAAATGTGTATAATGTGTTTAAGAGGCGTATAAGAGGTGTATAAGGGTGTATAAATGTGTATAAGTGTGTATAAGAGGTGTATAAGGGTGTATAAGGGTGTATAAATGTGTACAAGTGTGTATAAGAGGTGTATAAGGGTGTATAAGAGGTGTATAAGGGTGTATAAACGTGTATAAGAGGTGTATAAGGGTGTATAAATGTGTATAAGTGTGTATAAGAGGTGTATAAGAGTGTATAAGAGGTGTATAAGGGGTGTATAAATGTGTATAAGAGGTGTATAAGAGGTGTATAAGGGGTGTATAAGGGTGTATAAGAGTGTATAAGCGTGTATAAGAGGCGAATAAGGGTGTATAAATGTGTATAAGCGTGTATAAGGGTGTATAAGAGGGTATAAGAGGTGTATAAGGGTGTATAAATGTGTATAAGAGGTGTATAAGAGGTGTATAAGTGTGTATAAGAGGTGTATAAGGGTGTATAAGGGGTGTATAAGGGTGTATAAGGGTGTATAAGCGTGTATAAGCGGCGAATAAGGGTGTATAAATGTGTATAAGCGTGTATAAGGGTGTATAAGGGTGTATAAATGTGTATAAGGGTGTATAAGAGGTTTATAAGTGTGTATAAAAGGTGTGTATACACAGGAATGTAACACAGGAAGAAAGAAAGAGATGTTTATTGTACACTCTATAACACTTTATGATTTCTGTGAACGGAATAACACACATCTTGTTTTGACGCTTTTATTAAACACGTTTATTTCCTTCTGTCATAAACACTTGATGACGCAGAAAGGACGATGTGTCGTGTTTTTTTTTTGCTTTACATTGATTATGAGAAGTTTAAGCTGGTAACCAGCCAGCTAACTAGCAGTGTTAATCCCTAAACCTAGCCAGCTAACCCAGTTAAACAGGCAGGAAGGTTAGCAAGAAGCTCGACTGGCTTGGAAACACTAAAGACTAGTTTGTAGCTTGACCGCTAAATAAACCGTTTTATCTTCAGAAAATTAATCGAAATAAAAACAAATCTGATCGAATTTAAACATTTTAACGGACAAACAGAAAGATAGCCCACTAGCTTTCGTTAGACATTACAACAATTCTGACATGTCAAGCTAAATAAATAAGCACACTGTTTTATCAACCATTTCTATTATAATTTTATATAAAAAAGAAATATAAACTCACCCAAATAAATGTCTCCAAAGGATCCGGAGCCGATTTTCCTCCCGAGCCTGTATCTGTTCCCGACTCTCAACTCCATCGTAAAAAAAAATAACTAAATTACACAGCTAGCAAAACAGCTAGCTCTACCAAAAAATACAGAAAGGATGTATGTAATTATATCGATAAAATTATAAAAAATAACAATAATACGCGAAGTCTATCTATATTCTCTCTGTCTCTGTGTCTCTCTCTGTCTCTCTTCCGTGCTCAAGTCACTCTCCAGGCTCCACAGCTGTGCTAAGCTACACTAAAGCTACCGCTAAAGCTAATGCTAAGCTAATTCCCCTTCAATAATTATCCCAGTTTTTTCACCATTTGTTTTCTAACATTCCGAGCGTCGCACCATCACAATATCGGGCTCGACATGAAGTCTAAAGTGTCAAATTTATGCTCCGGATGTTTTCTTTTTAAAAACGAAGCGTTTAAAAAAGGATGAAGGCGGATTTACTTTACATTGGAGAGAAGAAAAAAACATATACATATACACTAGAGCCTTCTTAGCCCTCTTCCGTCGCTCTACCGTTTACAGCCCGCGTACGTCTGACGCCATTAAAGTGTACGCCTTTTGCGTGACGACGTCACTTCCTGTAGCAACAGCAGGGAAGGTAGAATGTGATTGGTTGGCTGTGGATTTTTCTTTTAAAAAGGGGAGGGGCGCTCGAGGAAGCTTTACACAACAACGACAACAACAAAAGGCTCGGCTGCTAGGCTTCTTTTGTTCGCTTCAGCCAGTCCTGTCATGAAAACTCCAACTTTTAAACAACAATTACACTGAAATATTAGTTTATAAACTCTTAGTAACGCTATAAACTTTGAAAAAATATGTTTTGAAATAGACTGTAGCCTATTTATCAAGTAAAGAAAAACAAAACAAAGGACTGTTACAGAAAAAATATCAGCAAAAGCACTACCTGAAGTGTTTTATTCCTTTTATACAACAGCAATTTGCCAAAAATGACACTTGTTGGTTTATTAATCAATGACAAGTCATACTTTTTATCCATTTTTAGTTACGATTAATGTTGTGGAACGTCCACAAAACAAGCTAGTTCCTGTTATCACTTAGGTTATAGCAGCTAAAAGTCGTCACTTCACCAGCCTGTTTTTTCCTCTCTCTTAAGATTAATAAGACTAAATCACAGCTTGTCATGTCCTGTCATGAAAATTCCCACTTTTCAAACCACAACTAGGTTGAAATATTGGAGTCTTCACTTAGGTTAACATTTTTAAACTGCTAAAACTGGATGTTGAAACATAAAAATTAAAAACAAATATAGTCTATAAGTTCTATATAGGAAAAGAACATGCCATGGTGTGCTGTTATAGGAAAATAATCAACGACAGGGTGGTGTGATTCAGCCCGATAAGAAGCATCCTATAATAACACATCCTGAAGTGTTTTATTCTTCTTATACCACAAAATTTAGCAAAAAATGACACTTATTCATTTATTAATCAATGATACACCATACATTTTATTCCATTTTTGTTATGTTTAATGTTGTGGAACGTTCACAAAAGAAGTTAGCTCTTGTTATCCCTCATTAACTCATTTTTTCTCTCTCTTGAAGTTAATACAACAAAAAAAACGTAAGTTGTCATGTTACCAAGAAACGTGTAGGGCAGAATCCTGTGACCTAAAGACTTTCCTGTGCTGGAAAACTTACTGACTGTTACAAAGAGCTGACAATGGAGACTCCTTCAGTTAATTATTAATGAATGACATGCAATACCTTTATTAATTTATATTTACGGTTAATGTTGTGGAATGGCCGCGAAACAAGCTAGGATCTAGATACGTAATCATTACATTAGAGCAGATATAAACAGTTTTTTCTCTCTCTTGAAGTTTGTCCTGTCCTGTCATGAAAATTCCCACTTTTCAAACCGCAACTAGGTTGAAATATTACCGTCTTCACTTAAGTTGATATAGAAACAATAACATATTTAAATGAGCACTTTAATGTAATCCTGTGATTCGCAGCTGCATTATTGTCAGAGCTGCTGTTATAGATGATTAATCAACACCTTCTGACCAGTCCGATTCGAGAATTCAACAGCACTGTGGCATAATAGAAGATAATCTATCTATCTATCTATCTATCTATCTATCTATCTATCATACAAAAGAAACAATAGAGGACTGTAAGCCATTTTGCAGTCATCCCAACTGACTGCTCTATTGTATAGAAGCTTTAAGCTGCTCATGTTACAGAGGACGAGGGCTCATGGTGTGTGTTTGCTAGGGTGTGTCCTATGCAAAACCATCGTGTTAAACCCAGTTCATACTGGTTTAACCTGTCAGAAAGGTAGCACATCCTTGTGTCAGTAGGGAAGCAGTTTCTGGAATGATAAATGGGTCAGTAATCCGCACACTTTGCACACGCAGCCTGATACTACTCTGAGCATGGTGCAGAACTAAAATGTAAACAATTCAATCTAGCAGGAAAAGTTCAATATTCAAATCATGTTAAAGACAATATGTACACAGAATTATGTAAAACAGAACAACACACACACACACACACATTTGACCTGAATTATTTATAGTCAAAACTTAGCTCAAGCTATAGAAGCAATGAAACTAGCTCTGAATCTAGACAAATACAGCCACACCCAGCAAAATCCATGCCTGAACACAACATGACTGACAGGTAGGTAAAGAGACACCTCCTTGTCCTGATCGGTTGGATTTGTGGAGGTGGGTTACTGTCTGTGTGAAGTTTTGTGTGTTCTTCCAGGTTCTCTGGTGTCCTCCCAACACCCAAACACATGAAATGTGACTCTAAATTGCCCTATAGATGTGAATGTGTGTGTGTTTGTTGTGCTCTGCAATGGACTGGCTTCCCATCCATGGTGTATTTCCGCCTCACGCCCAGTGTTCCCAGGATAGGCTCCAGATCCACTGCCATAAACGCATTTACTGAAGATGAATGAATGAAGATAAAGCTCACATGAACCCAATCACACCTCAAGTATCAACCACTTATCTCTGGTAGATGAGACAGACCTTTGACCAAGGTTAAGTTCAGGAACAGTTTTTCTCTAAACAGCTAACAGTATTTCAGTCATCGATGCATCCTGTCAGTTTGGAAGGACTTGGTTGGACATTTTACACATTTTATATCACTCTGCTCTAATGAGACTCTCCAGCTTGGACAGTGGAAATTTCTGGCCTTCATTGTTATATTTTTTTCATTTATAATTCATGTGACATTTCTTTACCTGCAATTTAAAATGGCAGTGTTATCTCATGGACAATGCTATTGCTCTGCTATGAGACTACTGATCCTACTGCTACACTTTTCTTTATCTACCTAAATTGCATGATACAATAGGGTCTACAGTTAATTCAGTGGTGGCTTGTCCATTGGGGCAGGATAGGCAGAGCCCCACCATATACAGTATATCAGCTGTTCAACAAATGTTAATCTCCATAATGCCCTCATTCACAAATCTATACATTTTGCAAGAATCACACTGCCCTAATAATCAGGGAAGGAACAGAGGACAGGGCTGTGTTTTCAAAAAGCATCGCAAAGTTAAGATCATCTTATTTGGGAGAGTGATGCTCTTGCTACCAATTTAACAATGATCATTGTGCTTCAAAGCTTTTGAGAATCTCGGCTCAGGACAGTTAATGACATGGTTGTGGATTTTAAAACCAAACTGGGATAGTTTAAAAATACTGTGCGGCCACGAAGATCTTGTTTTATAGCAACTAATCAGAATCAGAAGTGTAAGTGCAGACAGTGTGTCTGTGAAGTACTAAACCATTTCTATTATAAGATAAAAGAGAACGGGAATTATGGAGGAAATAATGTCCTTAGAGTACATTAGAAATGCGTGACCCTGTTACAGCATGCAAAAAGACTAAAAACAAAAAAAAAAGGAATGATGTGTATCCCTATTCCAGTGCCTGAATCTTTTGGCTGGGGGTTTATAGTTTCATGTCTTTCATGTATTTTTTGAGATGTAAGTTGGGTTAGACGCTTTCTGTGTGGAACAAAGGTATGTCTAAAAGTGCTCAAAATGGCCTGCTAGACTGTACGCTGGATGACTGTGTGTATACAACTCTCAACTGTCTTTTAAAAATTCACTAGATAGCAGCTTATAGCATAAGCCAAGTGTAACAGTGTCTCAATTTAATTTTAGTTTTTGAGGTTTATTGCTGGTTTGCTGGTTTATTGATGATTGTTTGCACTGGTCTCTTACATTTAATAGTGTTTTGTTGTTCTGTCTAGTTAGCATACTCTGTGTTTTTTGTATTTATTGTATATGTTGTACTTGTCTCACACTGTTGTGTATTTGCGACTGTATTGTTATGTGTTGTGTCACGAGGAATGGCAACAACTCATTCGTCTAATCTTTTTTTTTTGGTTCCTATTGTCTTGTTTTGTACTTTATTAATTGCTGATCAATGTTGTCGTGTGACAGCAATGACTCTTGGCCTTTGCTCATCGCTCCAGGGAGGAATTACGCCGTGTCAGTGATGACGTGCCGAAATGACTCACAGCACAAGCAGATTATTCCCACACGTGAAAACTCGGCATGATAAGCGAGTCATCATCCAGACCTCAAACGAGGAAGAGCGGTAATAACGATAATCATCTCTATTTCCCCATGACATGGACAAGGACAACATGGTTCCTGTGTTTGCGGGTCAGATTTGTCAACGACAAGCAGTCAACAGGCTTGTTGATGTGGGTTTGATGTGAAACTAAAAGACAGAGAGATGAAAGATGAGCAAAAGCAGCTTCCGGTGTGATTCAGGAACAGTTTAACTACACGGCTAGAAAAAAAAATAGGTTATTCTTTAAAATATTCTTAGTGTCCTAAAAGAGCTCACTACACTGTACTTTACACAATACCTCATAATTACACCGCAATTTCTAGGAACTGTAAAACAGATATAATGTGTGTTCTACCTTTTGCTTATTTCTATAATATTGGCACTCCTGTCTCAACACTGTGGTGTTGGAACCATTATCTGCATGTTGGGTGCAAAGGTTTGCATCCACCATGTTTTCAAAGTTAAAACTGAAGTGTGGGTGTATCTTACAGCGAGACAACAATCTAAACCACAAGGCCAAACCAACAAAGAAGAGTTTGAAAAGAATGAAAAGTTTGAAAAGAACCACAACTCTCTCTAAATCAAATCTAAAAAAGGCAATGTATTTGAGAAACGTTTAAGGAGAAGAATCTGCTCAGAGAACGGAGAGAAAAGCTGAGAACTGAAAACTGAGGTGGGAAAAACCTCGCAAGCATGATTTTGTTTTCTGTCAGATTAATATCTTAACATGTACATTTCAACCATTTTGTTAACTAATAAACGACGACTCTGAAACCTAATGAACTAAATGTCTTGTTGCTTGCTGTAAATTGCATTTCTTTATCTTCCTGATTTTCCATTCATCTGTATCCAACTATAGGAAGATAAACAGACGCAAAATTATACAGTTATTCAGATAACTTATAGAATAAAAACATAACAAAACAGAACAACAAATCAACCAGGTTATTATTAGAGAAAACATTAAAGATGGAAAACACCACTGGATTATCAGCAGGACGTCACGACCAGTAAACATCTCCATTTAAAAGTTTCATTTCAGGAAGCTTTTGTTCATTAAATATCTCCTTTTAAATGTAATTTCAAGAGATTATACAAATTCTACACTTTTTTTTCATTAAATGTCTCAGGTTTAATTTCAGTCTTGTTTGTTTTTTATTTTTAAATTTCTATGCTTTTTGTTTTCATTAAAGATCTCCCTTTAAAAGAAATTTAAGCAAAGTACATAATATTTAATTTTCATTAAATATTGTCTTTTAAAGGTGTATTTCCAGGAAAGTGTGCAATTTCTTTTCTCTCTCTCTCTCTTAAATTAAATATCTTCTTTTAAATGTAATTTCAGGTAAGTACACACATTCTCAGCTTTTGTTTTTAATTAAATGTCTAAATTTAAATGTGATTTAATTTTAAAATACACAATTTCTAAGCTTTTTTATAATTAAATATCTCTTTTAAAACATAATTTCTGAAAAGTATACAGTTTTTTGCCATTAAATGTCTCAGTTTAAATGTATAATTTCAGCAAAGTACACAATTTCTACGTTTCTGTTTTCATTAAATGTCTCCCTTTAAATGTGTCGTTCCAGGAAATTAACACATGTTTTTTTTAGATCATTACAATAGGAGGCGTGTTTTCCTGGGAATACCGGAGGAATATCTGCCATCTTACTTCCTGTCTCAGTTGACTGAACCGGAAGTGGGTGTGTCTCCTCTCGGCTGTGTAGGACCGCCCACAGTCACACGGATCGTGTTTCTACTATGAAATCCGGTTTGTGATTGGACAGCGAACAGCCAATGGCTGAGGAGGCTGAGATGAGAGTCACGTGGCAGGGTTGGGCTCGGTGTGGAGTCACGTGGACGGCAATGCGCTGGTGTGCGCGAGCTCAGAGCTCTTAAACCGGAATTAAGTGTTAATGCTGTGAGAAAGTATTTAAAAGCGCACACACACACACACACACACACAAATACAAATTAATGTGATGAAAATAATGAGGCTCCAGGATCTCTCACTCTCACACACACACACAGACACACACACACGGGACACAACACATGGCAATACACACTTCAAGCTGTAAAGAGTGCAACAATGTGGGACAAGAGCACAAAGACACACAAACACGCACTCAGAGAGAGAGAGAGAGAGAGAGAGAGAGAGAAACACACTGAACTAGTCCATCACTGTGCTTTTTAATGCTGTGCCCCATCTGTAAAGGGCCCAGTGACACTCAGTGACACCCAGTGGCCAATCACGGCACTATTTTGCACAACAGATAGATATCGCTAATGTTACTCCTTCTAGTATCTAAAAATTCTGACTTATTACCTCAAAATACTGACTTAGTACCTCAAAAGTCTGACTTATCTCAATCTTCTGACTTACTATCTCAAAATACTGACTTAGTACCTCAAAATACTGAATTAGTATCTCAGAATTCTGGCTTAGTACCTCAAAATCCTGGCTTAGTATCTCAAAATTCTGGCTTAGTACCTCAAAATCCTGGCTTAGTATCTCAAAATACTGACTTAGTATCTCAAAATACTGACTTAGTATCTCAAGATTCTGGCTTAGTACCTCAAAATTTTGACTTAGTACCTCAAAATACTGACTTAGTATCTCAAAATACTGACTTAGTACCTCAAAATTCTGACTTAGTACCTCAGAATCTTGACTTATCTCAAAATACTGACTTACTTCAAAATTCTGGCTTAGTATCTCAAAATTCTGACTTAGTATCTCAAAATTCTGACTTAATCCCTTAAAATACTGACTTATTATCTAAAAACTCTGACTTATCATCTCAAAATGTCTTATTACTGCATGATTATGTCGAATTGTTTTTACTACTTGCATTGCTCTATAATAATATATATATATATATATATATATTAATTTGAGACAATAAATCAGAAATTGTAGATATTAAGTCAAAATTTCGACCCACTGCTGTTACCAAAAATAAAGAAAAAAACGTGCTGTGCATTTTTTTTTAAATTTTTTATTTTATTTTATTTTTTCAATTTGAAGGAAATTGGCTTCCATACAACTTGCTAGTACAGTTGCTTAAAAAAAGCAAGGAGTTCATTACTATGGCAACATTCAGCCATTCACGCCAGGCAACGTACAGAAACTCTCGCGATATTTGACCTCACAACTATTTTTATGGAATATTACTGTGGAAAACAACAAATTTTGTCACGTATGTGATAGATAATAACGAATAATACACAATACTACTAAGGACATTAAAGACAAGTTAAAAAAGATGAGTTTTGGTGTCAGTTTGTTTTTCAGTTCGCAGTCGGTCCTACCGGAACGTTTTGCGATAACCAGTGTTGTCGCACGGACCCACTTTCCCGCAACGCACCGCCAAGAGCACAGTGCTGTGCCTGAGCTGTAAGTCTTGTTTTATTTTGATTTCACAAGTTTGTGCTTTATTGTATGACAAACAAAACATTCTGCGCTAATCATCTCCTCATGTTTAGATGATGGATGTCAGGAAAATGTGTTAAACTGGCCGCGATTGTGATTTATATCCGGTCACATGTGACGGCAACAAGCATTGTTTACTGTTCATCTGATTACTGCTCGAGTCTTTTTTTAATGATAGTGTGTAAATTCTTATTAATCTCTAGTTTTATTTATTTTAATGATTTAGAGATGTGTTACAGACACTGCTAACTTGTTTAATACTAGTTCACTAACAGATAGAGTGTGTAAAGCCGTGTCTGTGCTCTCTCATTGCTGGAGGCGATGGAGAAGCTGCAGGGTTTTGAGTTCTGGAGGAAGACTCTTCGTGCTGCACGCTTCGTCCTCGCGCCCATGGTGGACCAGAGCGAGCTCGCGTGGAGGCTGCTGAGCCGCAGACACGGAGCGGAACTGTGTTACACACCGATGCTGCACGCGCAGGTGTTTGTACGCGACGCCAACTACCGGCGAGAAAATCTGTACAACGAAGTGAACCCTGAGGACCGCCCTCTCATCACACAGGTGAGCTCTGACACACCTGTCTCACCTGTCTCACCTTTCTGCTGAGTGATAGACATGCGCAGTGTTACAGACTCCTCCAGGGGGAAAGTTCCCCAAGTTCCCCACGCTGAAGGACCACAAGTCCATGCGGCGGTGGAGTCAGAACAGATCCAGCTCCTCCCACTGTCCTGGACTGATTCTGTGTTCAAGTCCTGCAGGAACTATCGTAATTATGAGATGAGTGAAACTGAACGCAACAACGTCAACAATTTCTATGATATCCGACTTTCCTAGTTGCCAGCGTGTCAGTAACAAAAAGTCATGGCACATTATCCATGAAAGAAGTTCTTCTCATTGAGAAAGACGTTTGTCAAGCCTTCCATTTTTTTCCTACCAAAAAAGGTGGCATTAACTGTGATGATAACTGTGGCATTAACTGTGTCGTTAACAGAAAATACACCATGTCATAATCCTGACCTCTGAACTCATACGTACAAACTTTGGAGGACTTGAAGGCGTCTTAACTGTGATGTTAACTGTGTCCTTAACTGTGACCTTAACTGTGATGTTAACTGTGGCCTTAACTGTGGAGTAAACTGTGGCCTTAACTGTGGCCTTAACTGTGGCGTAAACTGTGGCCTTAACTGTGGCGTAAACTGTGACCTTAACTGTGATGTTAACTGTGGCCTTAACTGTGATGTTAACTGTGGCCTTAACTGTGGCGTTAACGGTGTCCTTAACTGTGGCGTAAACTGTGTCCTTAACTGTGGCATAAACTGTGTCCTTAACTGTGGCATAAA
>CM040466.1:3458380-3472078 GCA_022758105.1 Pangasianodon gigas
AGGATTTTTCCGCCCTATTGCTCATCCTTTTTTTCTTCTCTGTAGGTCACGGCTTGAGGTTCAAGACGAAAGCGCAGAAGCAGAAGGTCGCTGTCCAAACAGAGATATCGTCCTAAACCTCGAGTTCGGTTTTAGCATCCGCACTGCAAACGCAACTCATGCTGTAAACGCAACAAAACGAGTGTATCTTACTCACATACACATATGCATTGAAACCGAATACTGCTGCTGAAGAGTAAAAACTTATTACTACTTTAGACAGGAACGAATTCCATACAGGAAAACAATCACACACGATTAAAATCGGTAACTTGCAGAGACTAAATTTTGTACGTAGGGTTTTCATGTAGCTGCAACATTGTTTTAGCTAAGCCCCGCCCCCAAAAAGTTGCCAATATACTGTAAACCTCGGCGTTGTGGCTGTTTTACACTTTAATCCTCAGATATTAAACGGAACAGATAGAATACAGGGCTAACTTATTCAAACTACGCAAACACCTTTTCTGTTTTAACGGGTTTTTTAAAAATTATTAATTTATTTACTTTTAGTTTTTTTTAAACATAACAGATACCCAATATTTTCACATGTTCAATCAACACCAAAGTCAAATTTCAGTTTCTGCTGATGTTCTACATTTGTAACACTCACGCGGGAGACTGTTGGCGCTCTTGGGAAATCAGGATATTATGTCAGAGATGGATTTACCAGCATGTTATCTGAACACAGCTTGAAAATTGAAATCTAGTGTAGTATCCTCGAGGTACATGAAACTGCTGTTTTTCTGAGGATCATCTGTGACATTTCCACTGCTTTGTGTTTTTAACATTGAGGTTTTTACAATGAATAAAACTTTTAAAGTTCTTTTAAGCAACGATCTGCTCCACTTTGTCCTAATATCTGCCACTGTCACTTGTTAGGGTTAGACGTTTGTTCACTCAGCATGTCAAGCTAATTACGTCACTTCCTGTGTGAACAAACCTATCAAGAATAAATTTAAAATATTATAATAAAATGACCGATACTCCTCACGCTACAAGCTATGAACATGCAACATGCTGTCTATTCATGTACATTTCCTATGTAAGGAATAAACCAATCTCGTACTGTAACAGGAAAATAACAGCAGGGAGGTGTGATGAAGCGGCGTTACTGTTACCACCCTGAAGTTGATTACTTTCATATAACGGCATGTTCCAATGTGTTTTATTCCTCTTATATCACAGCAAGTTGCCAGTGATTACAATTATTTATTCATTAAAGAACGACATGTCTGTTGTAACTGTAAATCGATTAAGAAATATGCTATAGCAGCTATAAACTGTCGTTCCTTCACCAATCTCTCATTTCTCTCGAAGTTAATAAGAGGAAAAAAAAAAAAACCACGGAGCTTGTGATGTTTTACTGAAAAACCTGTCTTCTGTGTCAAAGCTGTTACAAAGCACTGACACTGGAGACTCCTTCCATAAATGTTAAATAAACATCTCCTTACAGAAAAATTCACCATATCAGTGACTATACATTTTTAAATCTGTTTATACATATCCCTATGAACAAGCTGTTACTATAGAAACGATAAATTCGAACCAGCGTATTCATATAAACCTGTGATCTGCAGCTGCACTACTGTCAGAGCTGCTGTTACAGAAAATTAATCACCGTCTGTAGGCTTTAATGGGGTATTATAACTTATAAATTGTTTTATATCACAGCCGGTTGAATTCTCGAATCTGATTGGTCAGAAGCTGTGCATTATTTCTGTATAACAGCACGGCTCAGACACTAGATCTGGCTTTAACATGAACAACAGGTTTATATTAATGCTCTCGTTCAAATAAATTATCGTTAATAGATCATTCACAAAGACTTCTAAGGCAGACGCTCTACATAATCTATTTACATATATGGAAGGAGTCTTGAGTGTTGGCGCTTTGTAACAGTCACAGGGCAAAGTTTTCAAGACAGAGTTGTTTACGTTTTCCGGTTTCTTGGTAAAATGACAACCTGTGACAGAAAAAGTAGAAAAGGTGATCCTGGTGAAAGAATGACTGTTTACTGCGGTTTTAACGCAAGTGATAAAAGGAACTAACTTGTCTTGGGACGTTATACCATTAAATTGTAACTATAAGCCGTTAAAAATGCATGAAATGTCGTTCATGAATAAATTAAATGTTGTAATCATTGGCAAATCGCTGTGGTATAAGCGGAATAACATGACGGGACATGCGATTATGTGAAATACACACACACACACACACACACACACACACACACACACACTGTATATATATATATATTTTTTCAGGCTTTTTAGTATGGAAGCACTAATAAAGTACTGGAGATAAGTGTTGAGATACGTACTGGACTTTTCCTAACCCTTATCCTAGATATCATACTAAACATTAAAGATGGGTTTGGTGTAATTGTAGTTAAAACATCTTAGAGTTTAAATTAATAGTTAAACTGAAGAATACTCCAGCATTTTCCAACCCAATCTCTATTTACCAAATCTGTATCATATGGAGATAGTCGTGTTAAATATCATCTAAATCTACTCCGCTAGAACGTAACTATGAAGAAAACAAAGAATGCTGTTAGAAATGGTCTTTTCCAATGTATATTTATTTTAAAAGCATGTTCTGTGATGAGGTTTCTCTTTTTTTCCGATGTGTAATCAACATTTTGTCACAAGATACAGAGGAAAGTGCATCTCTTTACAAACAACAACAGGCCGGTACAGCGGAAGTGCCATTTCACTTTTTATCCCCCCCTCTTTTTTTCCCCCATTTTTAAATTTTGTTTGTATAATCGTCAGAGCAACAGGGTATCTTCGGCGTCTTTAGTACGGACGACGGGTCTCACCTTTTTTTCCCCCCAACTTAAATAAAGTCTTTAGAGATTGTGATTTTTTGCGTTCTTCAGCAGGGAAACAGAACTGAACTCTAGGATGAGGGTCTACGATGCTTCTGTGGGCCCCCGTGCGCTCCTTCGTGAGAGGCGACGAGTCGAGCGTTCACATGTTGGTGCTCATTCGTGTTTGGCTGTTGGCGGGTGTCAGTTCACCTTGGCTGCCTTCTCTCGGTGGAGACTGCAGGAGATAACAGAGGAGATTAGTTACGTGCCGATAATCATTATATGATATACAGCGATATTCAGCACACACTGTGGTGTTTCAGTGACCATTTGTAACATTCAGTCTTACTGTGTTTTCCATTCAGAGTGAGGGTGTCGAAGTAGTTTCAAAACATTTAATTAACCAAACGGGCTCATGCATTTTTTCCCCCCATTTCTGTTTGAAATGCGTTCGCCCTATCGTTAGAAGATCATGAATTTGAATCCTTAGGATGTCACAGCTATCCACGACCGAGAGAGTCAAGAGAGATAAACTGGCTGTGCTCTGTAAGTGGGAGGGGCATACATACTCACTCTCCCTGTCAATCACAGCAACACTAGCCAATCACAGGCACCTGTGAGCTCAAGTATGTGGAAGAGGGCGGACAGCACTTTCCTCCGAGTGTGTTATGCTGCTCTGTCACGCAGCATAAGCAACAGTTCGAAAAACATGTTGTGGCTGGCTTCACGTGTCTTGGAGGAACATGTATTAGCCGTCATCATCCCTGGTTGGTAGCTGTTGAATGATTTAGTCACCATGTGCATCAGGAACGGCATCCAGTGGGATCCACTAAGAAGTAGCGGGAGTGGAACCTTTTACTCTCATAACGTAACATTATGTAATGTAAATGAACAAAAACATGTGACTGACCAGAGTTGGTAGACTGGAAGGACTTTTTTTTTTTTTTTTTAATTCCCTTAAATTGTATTGAGCTCAGGATTTGGCTTAATTGTGTTATAATGAGTAACTGCTAGGTATGAGACAGATTTTCACTGTCTCTAATATCGCGGTACAAAATACTAGCGAGACGAATTTTGCTCCTCTGAGGTATATCGCGATATTTCTGTTTAATATTTATTATGAGCTCCACCTCTTCTTACACACTAGGCGGCAGCACCAGAGGTAGTAGCATACAGAGCGCGAAGTTTGCATGTAGGAACCTCACTGCGTTACCTTAACATGGATCTGGTTTCGTAGTACTGCTGCTCTCAGGATCATGGCTTTGGTTCGTCTCTGAAACTCCTTCCCCATCTGCAGTGATTTCTCGAACGTAGTGCTCCTCTGATCCACATCACGTGCATACAGGATCTGCAGACACACACATATAGAACTTAGTATAATCACCTTAAATTCCCATATCATTTCCAGAAGGGAACATCATGATGAACCAAAGTCATAATCTTTTTTAGGATCTATAAATTTTTCAAGATTCCTGGTTGTTGCTGTGTTTGATGTGAGCTTCAGATGTAAAGAATTTATGGGGCAACCTGCGTCATACGCTTGTTCCGAGCAATTTACTGCAACCAATCAGCATTGTTGCTTCACAGCGTCATAAATAACTTGTCATAAAACTGTGAACGCTTCAAGTAGGTTTATTGCTTGACAACGACAACAGAATGGAGTGACTGAGGGGTGTGTGTGTGTGTGTGTGTGTGTGTGTGTGTGTGTGTGCGTGCCTTGCTGTGAGAGTCGATACGAGCGTTGATCAGTCCCTCCAGGATCAGCTGAGTGAGTTCATCTTCCAGCGCCGCCACTGTGGTGTTAAACGCCAACGCCATCTTATTCATATCTGCAGACACGTACGGACTGAAGTACTGCATGAGGGGAACACACACACACACACACACACACACGCGCGCACACACACGCATGATTCAGGGATTACATCTGTACTAAGGAGTTGTTTCCCAAAAAAATAATTAAAAAATATAGTTTAAAAAAAATAATAAAAATACATATAACCAAATCAGAATGAATAAATTACCAATAAACTATCAGACAAATATTTAAACAAATATTATTAAAAAAATTAAATTAATGATAATTTATGAATAACAAGGGGAAAAAAAGAAATAAATAAAATTTCTAATTAATTATTTAATATTATAATTTGCTATTATATTATTTGATATATTTTTATTAAAATAAATTACTTATTTATTTTCTATTTAACTGATTATTATAATTTAACTTCTTGGATATACAATTAAAATAATTAGTTATTTAATTATTTTTATTTAAGTGAATGGTAAAAAATTATCACAATGTGAAAGAAAAACCTACATTATTAAAATGTGTAATAATTGATTATATGCAACAATCATTTATTTATTTGATTTATAAATTGTTAATTTAATGACAATTTATCTTGCTATAATATTAAGATTTCAGACTGGGAATAAACAGTGCAATATTTTTTATTTATTTATTTTATTTTTATTTATTTTTTTACCTGTATGAGGGCTCTGTTCCTGATCTGTGTGTACAGTGTTCTTACATGTGGAGCCAGATACATGTCTAGGAGGAGATTATCCTAAAACACAAAGCACAAACACCACAGCGTTTTCACTAACAGCCAGGTACAGTCAGTGTAATGTACACCTTCCCACGAGGAACCCTTACCTTCATTTCGTCCAGCATTTTCAGACAGGACGCATACTTCGACTCGTAAAACTTGAAGATAATATCACGCACTTGGGGTTCCAACTCTAAAAATAACTTAAAGGAGCTGCAAAGGAAGGTTTGACATCATTAACTGCACACTGTTATGTAAAGGTAAATTAAGTATGCTTACTCTTCTAGCAATTAAACAACAAACAAAAATCTCTAAAACTGTGCAAATAGCTAAGACGACATCTTGCATAGTGTTAATAAAGTTAAAAGTATTTCTCCATACCTGCTAGAGATGACATTACGCTGCAGCTCCTGCCTATCGAATGTAGCCAAAGCGCAAAGTCCTCCGTAAACTGCTACGTTACTAGGGGAAAGAAGCTGCAAGAGCAGAGGAAAAGTATTCGAAATGAACAGCTTTCAGGGCATTGGAGTATCAGCTCACGTTCTATCAAAACTGACATTTTGATAGAACACCACACCCAGAGAAGTACCACTAGTTTTCCAAAGTAATACAGAAACACCACTCTTAAGGACTTTTGAAGGTTATTAAGAAAAAAGCCGAACCTCGGGGAAGTCGCAGTGGTCGAAAGAGGCCTGCAGGAAGCACTTGGCGGCAGGTTTATATTTTCTCGAGGCAAGTTCTGCCAGTCCTGTAGCGGGAAACAAAATTTTATAACAGCTCTGCAAATCAAAGAGTGGTTGGATTTTTAAACATTCCTGTCATTCCTAGCAAAGGAGGCGTGGCCTCTGCGCCCATCAGTCCTAGAGACGGAGGCGTGGCCTCAGCGCCCGTCAGTCCTAGAGAAGGAGGCGTGGCCTCTGCGCCCGTCAGTCCTAGAGAAGGAGGCGTGGCCTCTGCGCCCGCCAGTCCTAGAGACGGAGGCGTGGCCTCTGCGCCCGCCAGTCCTAGAGACGGAGGCGTGGCCTCTGCGCCCGCCAGTCCTAGAGAAGGAGGCGTGGCCTCTGCGCCCGTCAGTCCTAGAGAAGGAGGCGTGGCCTCTGCGCCCGCCAGTCCTAGAGAAGGAGGCGTGGCCTCTGTGCCCGCCAGTCCTAGAGAAGGAGGCGTGGCCTCTGCGCCCGCCAGTCCTAGAGAAGGAGGCGTGGCCTCTGCGCCCGCCAGTCCTAGAGAAAGAGGCGTGGCCTCTGCGCCCGCCAGTCCTAGAGAAGGAGGCTTGGCCTCTGTGCCCGTCAGTCCGAGAGAAGGAGGCTTGGCCTCTGTGCCCGTCAGTCCGAGAGAAGGAGGCGTGGCCTCTGCGCCCGTCAGTCCGAGAGAAGGAGGCGTGGCCTCTGCGCCCGCCAGTCCTAGAGAAAGAGGCGTGGCCTCTGCGCCCGGCCAGTCCTAGAGAAGGAGGCTTGGCCTCTGTGCCCGTCAGTCCGAGAGAAGGAGGCGTGGCCTCTGCGCCCGTCAGTCCGAGAGAAGGAGGCGTGGCCTCTGTGCCCGTCAGTCCGAGAGACGGAGGCGTGGCCTCTGTGCCCGTCAGTCCTAGAGAAGGAGGCGTGGCCTCTGTGCCTATCAGTCCGAGAGTCGTTATGAAAGAAGCGTGGCCTCTGTGTATGTCAGTTCCAGTGAAGTAGGCTTGGTTTCTAACAATAACCCTGACACAAACTGTTTATATAACTCTAAATCATAATGTATTGCATCATATCACATTGAAACAGCTCCAAGTAGCTTCACTGAGGTACTGGACTGTCTGCTATAAATCCTTCATACCTTGGATCTTTGACTGACACTGCAACTTAACAGTTCTGCATAAACAATATAAACATGAGAAGACAGCGTACCTGCAGCACATTTTAGTTTGGTGAGAACAGCTTGGTTTTGACTATCTCTCTCCCCTCGTTGCTGTGAAAAAAGACACAGAAAGAAATGTTTACAGCTCCTCCTTCACATTATTATTTATAACATCTGAACTGAATGGCAGTTTTCACCAACCTCTGCTATCTCTGGAGTGGATTCAGCCTTGCTGACATAGCTAAGTACATGAGACCAGTTTTGGAGGTAAACGCTAACCTGTAAGGAAACAGTCATGAGGAAAAGTGTGAATGCCCAAACGTGAAAACAGATTCACACACATTTAAAATATGATAATTAATGTTAGGTAGTTATCTTTATGTATATATATATATATATATATCTATGAAGAGTTTGGTTCCAAAACGCTATAAATCCATTTTGATTAATTTGAGTAAAAACGTGTTTTCTTTACCAAGAAAGTGGCAAGATGAAAATTGAACTATTTTCTGTTTCAAACTTTCACATAGCATCTTTAGGTTATAATAACATCAAAAATTCAAATCCAGATTTTGATTTTCAAAGATTTATTATAAAAACTGATTATTTTTTTCCCCAAAATGCAATAAATCCATGACACGTTTTTTTTTTCAAAATGCAATAAATCCATTGAATCAATATAAAAGTTATTTTTCATATTGAAACTGTTGAAAATACACAACAAAGTAAGTTGATCCACATATGACAGACTCTGAACTTGGTCAATACTAATCTTATATACAGGCACTGGGGTCAATGTGTCAGCGTGACAGAAGTTTGATGCTGTCGTGTGAGAACAAGCAACAGCCGGCATTTTTCCTCCTCCCGAGTGCCTCATCTTCTTAATCTCCTCACGTAAATGATTAGATTTCGATGGCTTACGTTTCTTCCCTACCGTAGAAACCACCACAGGTTCATCAATGCCGTCAAAATTATTCATTTTTTTGTTTGTTTGTTGATCACAAAGTAGATGAGGAAAACTAGGATGCCGGGTGTATTCAAAGCGCCGCCATTACTGTTTACAATGCGTGGAATGGTGCGCTGTGATTGGTTGAGCGGATGGATCGCATTCTGCAGAGAAGGGAGACTGGCGTTTGTCGTGGTTTGGAAAGATAGAGAGAAAACATGACAGAATAACACGGCGGATATCGCATTTTGCGTAAAATTAAAAATCGACTTTTCAATACCGACCAGATACAATACTGATTTTGGCGGGAACAAATTTTTTTAAAAAAATGGTGTTTATCGCGTTTTGGAACCAAACTCTTCATATATATATATATATATATATATCTCAGGAGGTTCACTCCAACATCCCAGGCATTACTAATGTAAAACAGAAAAACAGAGAGCTCATTAACAGGTCGCGACTCACCTTGATTACATTAAGACACATGTTGATGACGTGCTTGGCGCTTGTGCAGTAGTCTCTGGCTCGGGAGTAACACTTCAGGGCATTGCTGAGGTCACCGCAGTCCAGGTAATGATCTCCAAGATCATCGTGACCCCTCCTAAACACACCACAGAGTTCTCGTTTAGCACGTCCACTGAGCAAGACCACTGAGTCAACTGTTCAACTCTGTGCTGGCATTTAATAAGTTACTCTGGAGGAAACTGTTTGCTGAACAAATATGCGAATGTGCAGTGACATAATGTGACGAGCAAAATGAACAGGAGCAGGCAATGTGAAAAATTAAAGCGTAACCAAGCGTAAATTAGAGTGTAACTTTTATGGGAATAAGATGTGATGCAATGTGTCTATTACTCAAAGAAGTGAGTGACTTGTTGATTTGATTCTGCCCCAAAATGTGACAAGCAAATAAACTGAGTTTTGAAAGGTATTTTTTTTCTAGCTCTGAGCCAATACTAAACTAAAACAGCATCTTATCATTTAAAGATCTGGAAACTGTCATTCATGCTTTCATTTCTTCCCGTACAGCCTACTGCAATTCCTTTTAAATTTGAACAATCAACCTTGTCATACCTGCAGCTAGTCCAAAATGCAGCTGCTAGTCTAGACGTGCTTCTGAATCGTTTTTAGACACGGGGCTGAGGATGACTGGTTTCAGGTTGAGTGTTATTACTAGTCATTTCATGCAGCTGTCAGCCAGTAACAATAAAAAAAAAAAAAGGAAAAAAAAGAAAACGCTACAATACCTGATGCTTTCTTTGATGGAGTTTCCCTTGTAGTTTTTTAGGTCGGTGTCGAGTTTCTCCAGTTTGAGCAGGGCTTTTTTCCGGGTTGATTCGGCCCAGGCTGTGTCGAGGGGAGGAGGCTCCACTGCTCCTTCAGGAACGGCGTCTGGCACTCCCTGCATTTCCCTGAGGAAAACACACACACAGACGCACACACAGACGCACACAGAGATGCACACAGAGATGCACACAGAGACGCACACACAGACGCACACACAGACGCACACACAGACGCACACAGAGATAATGATTGTATCTACAAATAACTGGAAAATGTACAATAATTCTGAATCATTTTTTACACCAGCCTTTTAGACCTCTGCTTAAAAATGCACTTGTAATCTTTTTTATTATTTCCTCTTTTTGTGAAGGACTGATTTGATTCAACTGCAAACATTTTGTGCACAAAACAAAACAAAAAAAACAACATCCATGATATGTAACAAACTCTTTTTTGAAACTAGACAGGTTTCAGATTAATGAGTATGCATAAATAATAAATATATTAAAACATGATTTTTCATGACACAACAAGCTCAAGTGTTTTCCTGAAACTTGATTAAGTTAATGTTCAATGATATTTAGTAATAGAGGGAATTATAGAAAATTTACAGGAGCTGCTCTTGCCTTGTGGCTTCAGTGAGCTTGCGATGGATCTCTTCGTAAACATCGACGTTAAATGTTCTTTGGACAAAAGACAAGGCCATCTTCAGAGCTTCCACGCGTAACTGGGGGCAGTGATCAGCGATGAACTGCAGCCGCTCGATCCTCATCAGCCCACTGTAGCTGGACGCGTACTGCTCCAGATCCTGTCGGAAGAACGAAAACCAAACTAAATGGAAGCACGAAACAGAGAAAAAACACACGAACACACACCTACTGGCAGAATGATAAAGCAACCAAAGACCCTGTGGCGCAGTAATTCTGGCAACACACACTTAAGCAAGTTCATTACGGTGTAGAAAAGTGTCCCGCGATAGTCCAGTCGCCCAAATTTTTAGCGTTTACCTGCGTAAACATCACTTTTGGTGTGTCACTGCGTACTTCTGGCTTCGTATCCAGCTCTGATAAAGCACATCAGCTTCCAGGAGTTTACCTAACTCCACTGTTTCTAATAAAAGTGACCAAAAGGCTTGTGCGATATAGATTTTTTTTCCCTGCTAGCAACTTTCCATTTTAAAATATCACAATAACAATGCAATCATGCAGACCCGACAGCCAAAAAAAAAACCACAGGAAAACAAGCGTTTCCACCATTTCATGTTTAAAAAGGAGTGCATAAAGTAGAGGAGTGCATAAAAATATTATTAGCCGAGCAGTCAGGATCTGCGGCAATCGCGGAAACCCAAGCGGATGGTGGATTTTTACGTGCTTCTGCAGTAATGCAGTAAACTGTAAAAAATAAATAAATAAAACAGCATTTTCAATGTAATTCACTGTTGTTCACAGTTTCTGAGTGTCTGCAGTGTAAAGAAGCGTTTTAATTACTCTCTAAAGATCAATGGCATTAACATTATTTGTAAAGTGTTTGATTTGACACTTCGCTGGAGACCTTTTTAATCTTTCTGGGTCAAAATCTTGCTCTTTTTTCTTATTTTGGGCCTTTTTTTTTTTTACAGGAAATTGAAGCGATGTTAAATACTTGTCTAATGTTGGCTAAGTCGAACATACACTAGATTTTATTACACATTCAAAATATTCATGCTCAAAACATTCTCTATTAACGTTTACAGAAAGCGAGGGATACACGCGAGTCGCGAGCACGTAAGATGCAAAAAGGGTGGGGATTCTTGTCTGTTAACTTTGGGGAGTTAAAAACACCAGCACAGATCATTCCAGATTAATATGCGGCTCATCTCCCGTTTTCGTGGGGAGAAAAGAAACTGTGCCAAAGATTTCAGTGATAAAAAAGCGTACTCTGATGTTTTTGCGAAGCTCCGACACAAAATGCATAAAGGTTGGCAGGTCTGGTAATCTAACAATCAGAGCAAACATCAGTGGATATCGTTGCAGGCTAGCTGATCTAAAAGCAGGAATGAGGTTCAACAGAACAGCAATGTTTCATACGATTCAGAAAAACATACAGTGAAATTCTGTTTTAAATCCAGGTTTTATAAACCTCAGCATATTGTCACCTTCTTATAGTTCTTAAAGGTTTGACAAAATGTGTCAGAAAATGACAATAAGGAAAAAATTAAATGAGAATCATTAAACTAGCAGTTTTTTTTTCTGTGATTAGATTTGCTCGAGATGTAATCAACACGTACCAGGGTGGGATTTTCCACAACGTAATTGGTGTCGGGCGCATTCTGCTGGTCTTCCTGAGGGTCGGCATCGATCTGCATGGGCTCTACCGACCCCTGCGTAAGAACAAAACAGCACTGCGGTCAGAGCGAAACACTTAACATCATACAGTAATGTCATTCTTCAACTGAAGCAGAGAGAGAGAGAGAGAACGCAAAGAATCCAGAGGGGTGAATCTCAGAACCAAATATATTTTTTAAAATTTGCTATCTAGTAGTAGCAAATATCACGGATTGGTTTAAAGAACCACAGCTACTCAAGATTAAATCCAGGTGTCCATTTGCTACAACTAGACAAACACATTACAGTACATTAAGATATTCTTTACTTGTATCCGTGAGAGAACATACACACACCAATTGACTGTTCTGCGTGTTTTTTGCCTGCACTGTTGCTGCTTTTCCACTGACTCGACTAAAGGCTGTAACTCGTAATTTCCGACCGCGACCCGGAAACTCGGGACGTTCTCCTCAACCCCGAGTTCAGCACATGACGTTAAATCAACATGGCTGCTCAGAGCATCAACAGTAAACAAAACAGAACTTCTTTACGTATAAATGAATTATGTATGTGCTTTAGCTCAATTAACATACAGACATAATCGCTCATTAAATCTATAACACTGACTTAGACATGAGACAGATTTTCGCTTCTCTGAGGCATATCGCGATATTTCTGTTTAATATTTATTATAAGCTCTACCTCTTCTTACACACTAGGCGGCAGCATCAGAGGTAGTAGCATATAGAGCGCGAAGTTTGAATGTGGGAATCGAACTGCCTCGAAGCATGCTTACTTGTTCACACTATCCAGAATTCAGAGCAGATCTGTAGCGTAGCCATGCGATGGGAAGTTACTGTAAACCGCTGTGTGTAAGTGCACTCCAGTTTCCACCGAAGGTGCCGTAACCGCGATCTGAAACGTAGGTTTAAAATCCATGCCTGTGTGCTGCGCTTGACGTAAGTCACATTCGCGTCTAAAGCGATTCAGAAGTGCTTCGTGTGTTATGCTGTGATGCTATTATTTATTTCCTGATCTGTACAGTTAAATGTACAGGTAAGTGTGACGCACTCGTGCATTTCAGATGGATGTCAGACAGCAGTAGGAGCGGGGATGTGATGACACTAATTTATTATTTAATCAATTAAGGCACAATCTACCATCAAACAATCTTTCCATATTAATAACGTTGCTACGAAATACATTTATGACACTGAAGAAGATTAAAATAACGTTAACAATAGGTGGAAATTACACTTTATATTACAAAAAATACAATATGATCTACTTTTCTGAAAAATACAATGTATTGATATTGCAGTGGTTCGTCATAATATATTAAAGTATATTAAATGTATTATGTATAAAATAATTGTTTTATTCGTCAATGTCGTCTCGTGAAGCCTGTATCAGAACATGCCTACTGACTATACAGATCGCTGTTTTGAGGAGGTAAGAATACGTCCTGGATAACTTGTTGCTAACAAAAGACGAACATGGAGGCGTCCTGGATGTTGTAGCTTGAACGTACAAGGTAAGCCAAACACAATGTTAGTCCTCATATCACGATGATCATGTTACCTCTTATCACAGTTTTGTATATTTAAAAAAATATATACATATAGTACTGTGCAAAAGTCTTAGGCACCCTATTTTTTTTTTGTACAAACTTTGTTATAGATTTTTATTTTATGACTTCTACATTATTGATTCAGTGCAAAAACATTTTAGATTCCAAACATTAGTTTTCCAGCACAAAATTAAATGTTACAGAAAAATGTTTGTATGTCAGTAAAGAAAGCAGCAGATTCCATAAGAGACACTTTTCAGACAAAAACATAATGAAGGCTGCTGGGTTTCGCTGCAGAAATAAGAAGCGAGTCGACAGTCAAAGTCTCCAGAAGAACTGTGGCTGCTTCTGCA
>CM040466.1:3473563-3523563 GCA_022758105.1 Pangasianodon gigas
AGACAGACAGAGAGACAGACAGAGAGACAGACAGAGAGAGAGACAGAGAGACAGACAGACAGACAGAGAGAGAGACAGACAGACAGAGAGAGAGACAGACAGACAGAGAGACAGACAGACAGAGAGACAGACAGACAGAGAGACAGAGAGAGAGAGACAGAGAGAGAGACAGACAGACAGACAGACAGACAGATCCAGCGATCGAGGGACAGACACAAACGCAAAAACCAAATCTCTTTAAAGATACAATTCTGATTTTGTGAATCTGTTGGTCACAAATTTTACACTTTATCGAACATCACGCTACCCAACAAACTACATCATGACCCAATGTCCTATACATTCATCGGCCACTTTATTAAGTACACCTCTATCTCTTCCTCCATCTGTGAAAGAGAACACGCATTGGTTCGTTCTCGTTACAGCAGTGACACAGACGTGATACACACCTCCTAGAGTTTCAATACAGTCCTTTTACAAATCGTTGTCTAATTGACTGATGACCGTGAAAAAGCTCCATATGCTCCACATTTCCAAATTTTAATCACTTTCTGTTTTTTCTTACCATTAAAATTATTTGCAGTGTTAGATTTAAGAACTTCTTATAAGCCAATTTCTTAGTTTGGGTTTTTTTTAAAGACAATTTTTTGGCTTTCTTTTTTCCTCTTTTGACCTTCTTATAAGGCTGAAATCTCGGTGCATCCCGGATGATTACAGTAATAACTGATGTTAAATGTATACTTGTCTAATGTTAGCTAATCCCAACACACAATGATAGATTTAATTTCACATTAATGAACTCAAAACATTCTCCAAGACAGAAAGCGAGGGCGGATAAATCGAGCTGAGACAGGAGATTACTAATGTGAGACTGGAAGGGGGGCGGGGTTTCCCGTTAATTAACACCTACACAACTGTCAATCATTCCAGATCCATACGTCAATCTGCTGTTTTTTTTTTTTTTAAGTATTTCTGTATTATGATGCTAAATAAACGGAGCTCCTGTGCAAAATGTCTGAACGCTGGCACGTCTGCATGGTACGTGTGTATCAGGTACAGCAGCGATGTTGCTGAGAGTTTTAAACACTGTTTAAACACATTTACTCCATTTTATCACACACTCGTTAGAGGTGATCGGTAATCATCTGCGTGCGAGTCATCTAGTCTTAACCGCTGGTAGCTGAAGGTGGACGGTTTCACAAGCCAGCAGTGACGCTGAGACATTTAAAGCTGCCGTATGCGAGTCCCAGCACGAGACACAAGGCCATGTCAGTGCCACTGTACGGAGAATGAAGCTCCATCTAAACAAGATCTGGTCAGAGATGGTCCTTTATGAGTGATGGAAAGAAAACGATTAGTAATTGTACACCTAGAAAGCTGACGTCCGCGTTACAAGCGCATTCACAATTCCGACATTTTGTTCAGATCGGATCTGTCTATCTTGACAGCTCACGAGTGACTCATATCTGTCTTTAATGCGAACGCACCGGTTCCGCTGAAACACCCACACGGGTTTCTTGGACAGTTAGTTCGAACTCTACTCAGCTTGAAACGATTCCCCAAATATCAAGAAAGCCACCAATTTTTTCCCGTCCTTCCTGAACAGAACTGAATCTAGTCACTAGTGTCGCTGTCCTCTGTTGTTATTTTGCTGCGCTGATGACATGATGATGCACGATGACATGCACACGCTGACCGTTCTCATTTACGTATCGGATATGTCTCCGATCTCGGAGCGCGTCCGAACGTGGCTCAGGTCTGATCTGAAGCTCTGAAAAAAATCTCATGCCACATTAAGACAGGATTCAACCTGGAAATGTGAACACAGCCAAAGTGACATATATAGTGTGCATGTATGTGTGTGTATAATATATATACATATATATAAAATGACCACTGCATGTACACAGAATAATGTTAATAAAATAAAAAGTGTCCATAAAGTGTGCTGACTGATGACATAAATGAAAACCTGCTCCAGTATTTTGCTAAAATGCATTCAGGATGAATCTTGGCTTCATGGATGTATGACAATATTTTAAAAATGTAATCAATGGATTATTTTAAAGACTGATCTCTCTAGCTAAATTCATCTGATTGAACAGACAACTCCTTATACAAGTGCACAAGATAAGGAGTGATTATTCTTCCCTTATAACACACCCAAAATAGTCAGTAAGGACTGTAAGAAATCCCAGATTCATCAACAGTCATCAGTCAGTTAGCAAAGCGGTTAGCTTACTAGCAATGGACTTCAATGAACTGCAAATTAGCTTAGCTCACACTGCTAACACTGCTGTAACCTTCAAAACAAGTCAGCGAAGGATTAAAACCGTGTCACTATTCGCATTTAAGGTCAAAAACATTATATCTTCGCTGAACCCGAACACCAAAATGTTAGCACGGAGAGCTACAGAGCTAAAGAGCGAGCTTGTGCTAAGAGCTCGCGCCGATCTGCGGCCCGCACTGGGCAGGATTAGCGATTAGCATGACGACCAAAGCTAATGCTAGCAACCCAAAAAAAAAAAAAAAACACAGAGACGGTTTCTCCAAGCAGGACGACTTGAAATGATATCATCATGCAGAGAGTAGATGTGTAAACTCCTCCACAGTCACGAGTCATTGCGTTTTTATAAAACAACTCCTTTAAAAATATATCCGAAAGAGTTTTACCTGAAAGTTAAAGACCTGCACGGGCAGAGGCATCTCCTCCTGCTTCTCTGCACAAACCAGCACCGAGCGCTCACAAACACATCCGGGGCATGAGCGTGCGCGTAACCCGGGCGCCCTGCGTGATGACGTCAGCCGAGGAGCCGAGGGTAGACATTTTTTTTTTTTTAAGGCGTGTGCTGCAAAATATTTCTGGTTTATGTTTTATGTGTTTTATGTTTTCACGATTAATATGCTTTTACTGACCGAATTCCGAAATAAAAGGAAAGCAAAGTAGAAAAATTAAACAATTATTATTTCTGGAATTTTTTTTTCTGAAAAATAAAACTGAAACGTGAATGAAAGAATACATGCTTTATTATTTCTTAAAAAATTGAATGGTTAACGAAACAGTGTAATTAATAATTATGAATTAATAATTATTATTTCTGACATGGTTTATATTTAGGTTTTTAATAAATTACATTTTAAAGTATTTTCATTTTCATTTTCTGTTGAAACTGTAGCCTCTTGCATACTGCATCATATGAACATTTTAATTGATTGACTGATTGACCGACTGACTGACTGATTGACTGACTGACTGACTGACCGACTGACTGATTGACTCACTGACTGACTGACTGACTGATTGACTCACTGATTGACCAAGTGACTGATTGATTGACCAACTGATTGATTGACCAACTGACTGACTGACTGACCGACTGACTGACCAACTGACTGACTGATTGACTGACTGACCGACTGATTGACTGACTGATTGACTCACTGATTGACCAACTGACTGACTGACTGACTGACCGACTGACTGATTGATTGACTGACCGACTGATTGACTGACTGACTGATTGACTCACTGATTGACTGACTGATTGACTGACTGACTGACCGACTGATTGACTGATTGACTGACTGACTGACTGATTGACTGTTTCTGACCCTTAAATACTCTATAGCCTACATAAGGATGAAATTTCTATGCTGTCTCTAAAGTCTTCCTGCTAGCCCTTGACTTTGGTTTTGACTTTATATTGAAATCTCTTAACACATTTAAAAAACATTACAAATAGTAAATCTTATTATAGAGGGACTAGACATAAGTTTATGCTATTTTTCTAAATAATAATTAATAGAAAATTATCTATTAAGTTTAATTTAATGATCTATTAAAATCTAATAAATTAAATAAATAAATAAAAAAACTAAGACAATTCACTATGACTGTAAAAAGAAAGAAAAACACATCCAAAGGCACACATTCAAATACATTCAAGGACTCACTTTTATTAATGCGTACGTTTTAAACTCATATCATACACACAAGAGGTTCATTTTAGTAACAATTCAAAAGGGGTTCTGATTGTTATTGTGTCTACAGAAGCCAACTGTAAGGTTAGGGCGGATAACCACCATCATGTCATAACACCGAAACACACATGGTATATTTTTTTTTTTTTACATGTCTAACAGTTTTGCTCTCTCTCTCGCTCTCTCTCTCTCTCTGTCACACACACACACACACACACACCAACAAATGGTACTTTCAGTAAAATCAAAAGGCAAAAAAGTAGAAACAAAGTTAGACGCATATCTTGTCTAAAGTTGAAAATTTGGCATGCTAGCCACACAAAAACAATCCACAATGGCACATTTCAGCTAGTATACTGCAAAATATGGAGCAAAATTCAAAGGACGGAAAAAAGTTCCAGTTTACAAAAAAAAAAAAAAAATACATTAATTAAATATGTATACAATACTGTAATGTAAAGAATTTGCAAAAAAGAAAATTTTGGCTAAAAGTGAAATACACAGTTTCCACCTCACGCCAAATCAGCCAAGATGTTGAGGGTCTGATGTTTGCTTTAGTTTTGCAATGGAGCTACAACGCTAATGGAGATGACTAACAAAAATGTCATTTTAGAAGTTTGGAGCATTTTCTTAATAATTTACCAACAAATCTGAGGTAAAAGTTGACATTCCTGACATTTTTTACTCATTTTCACAGTCACTCTGACTTAACATTGTCCACATAAAAGACTTACCAACAACTTGCTAGCTAGTCAGTCATGACTCATTAGCCATTAGCTAGCTTAGAATCAGCGTCCATGTTTCCCTGTTGCCTGGCAACACCATCCTCACAACATTAATCACTTGAGCAGCAAGTGTATTATGTTTAAAACACAAAACCGCAAATGACATTTGTGCTGAGGAAAAAAAAAGTGATTCCTCTTTCAAAATGGCCGACTGTTGTTAGCTCCGTGACATCCTTTTGCTCATTTTTATAGCTTAGAGTGTATAATATGGCGTCAGAAACCACATAAGCAAATCTATTTCACATATTAAACAACTCTTCATAGCCATTTTGAGGCCAGTGTGTGATCTGTTTTCACAACACTAAACTACACCCAGATTACTTTGTTAGCGGATTAGCCTTCATAGCTCCAGTGCAAAATGAAAGAAAACACAGCTACATTTGCGCTAAGGGGAAATAACTGTGCACATTTTATTTTTGGCCAAAGTTTTTCTGTAAATTTGATAACCGGCTGAGCTTCAGACACCGACTGACTTTAAATATACACATTTTAGTAATCACTCTTTCATTTTTCTTGTGCTGTAAAACGCCATCACGTACAGTAGTCACACAAACACCGAAATTAAAAAGAGCTGTATTCAGTAGGCGATATTTTTATTTTAGATTTACTTTACAGTCAAGAACGAGAGACGGCGTCGATTCGATCCTCAAGTTATTCACAATATCTATTTACACAGACTTCAGACACATTCACAGATCAATAAGGAAAGAAGAAAAAAAAAAAAAAACGATGCCCACATTGCCCCAAAGTGTTAAAAGTGTTAGCGAAGAGGAAAATTTCCACAGAGGAATTCAGGAAATGTGTACAGGGGACAGTGTGTGTGTATTGGACATTTGCATGTCCTGATTTTAGTGAGTGACAGGCGTCTCTAAGTCAACGTAGGCGGAGCTTATTTAACTAGCTGATCACACACTTTATAAAAAGACCACTATTTTTAAAGTTTCTTCTTTCACATACTGATTTAAAGACATGATATAACATTTTATCAGCTATGTAAACACTGCTAAAAACTTTATCAATCCAGCAGTAGCTACCTGATATTACGTAGCTAACCAAGACATAATTACGCTAGATATTTTATTGTGTAATCAAAACCGGTAGAGTTAGCTAGCGATAGTAACCTAGCCTAGGTTAGATAAACTTTTATTGTGACGTCATGTGATCACGTTTGCAATTGGATCATCGAATATAACTTAAGCTCCGCCCACTCAACTCAGAAACACCTGTGTGTGTGTGCCAGTATAAATTTTTTATTAGCACAACAATTGTCTAACTTTCCGTTACGTTTTATGCTTTGTATGTTTTTTTAAACCAAATTTCTACAATCTTTTCCTCATTTTTGGACTCATTATGGACACATATGCGACACTTAGCCTTGAAATAATAGTTTAATTTAATTTGTCCACAATGCAAATATTGTGTGTTAAATATCATATCACAAAACCAAATATTAGCGCATGCAAGGTGTGTATATCAAGGACCTTCTCATTACCACAAATTAAGCACCAATTAAGGCAATCGAGTTCAGAAATAGGGATGAGAGGGAATTTGGCACGATTCCGTGTTGTGCCTTTCGCTATTTTTATCCCGCTGCGCTATATCTAAAACTCCAGTGTGTGATGTTTCACCTGTCACGTTTTTACTCCGTCTCTCCAAATCGGCCAGTAGGAACTCAGTATGATGACTGTGTGTTGAAGTGAAACACTCTGCACTCTGTGTGAGTGTGTGTGTGTGGGTGTGTGTTCTTTTTTTAAAACACCGTACACTTCTTCCCTCTCTTCTTGACGGGCGGAGGGCAGAGGACGGCGCGGATGGCCTCGTCGAACACCGTCTTCAGCCCTCTCTGAGTCAGAGCCGAACACTCCAGATACTTCACTGCTCCTGTAAACACAGCATCCATGATTACATTTTTCTAAAGACACATCATAATTTTTTATCCATTTATAGTTACATTTAAACGTCTATGACACAAATTACTTCTGGTTATCACTTACGTTATAGCAGCTATAAACAATCATTCCCTCACTAGTCTCTATTTTTTCCATTTTCTTTAAGTTAGTCAGACACAAAACACAGCTTGTCATATTACCGAGAAAAATTTCTGACTTTTACAAAGTGCTAACACTGGAGACTCCTTCCATAAATGTTAAATAAACATCTCCTTCAGAAAACCTCATTGTGTCAATGATTACATGTTTATCTTTGTAAATTTTTTAAAAATTTATTATAAGCTTAGATTACGTGGAGTCATACAAGTCCCTATGAATGAGCCGTTACTATAGAAACGATAATGCGTTAGAAAGAGTTCATTAATATAAACCGCTGAGTTACAGCTCCACTACTGTCAGAGCTGCTGTAACAGAAAATTAATCAACACCTTCTAACCAATCAGATTCAAGAATCCAACAGCACTATGGTATAAAAATAATTATGTACTGTGTAGTACTTAAGGGTATAATAATTATAATATAATATATTTTATAATTATATTGGTGATACTGATTGGCAGGAAAGCTGCCTCTTTGTTCTGATTGGCTGGAGTTTGGTGTTTTTGTTTTCTTCCTT
Organism: Pangasianodon gigas; assembly: GCA_022758105.1. Lineage (NCBI taxonomy): Eukaryota > Metazoa > Chordata > Actinopteri > Siluriformes > Pangasiidae > Pangasianodon > Pangasianodon gigas. Next base: position 3,480,895 of record CM040466.1, read on the forward strand.
TTTTCTGTTGGAATATGAGGAGAATTTCACCAAATATTACAAAAAGTACTTAAAAATCACTGAGAAATGAAATGTCCTCCTTACTCCATGTGTAGACAAGCAGACAAGCTACTGGAGCTACGGAGCTAATGTCTAATCTCTTAGACAGAATCATGTGTCTGATTAATTTTACATCTTCATCAAATCCATCTGTGCTTCAATTGAAGTCCAGCTCCAATCAATAAACAACTTCTTAAAATACTTCAACAAATGGAGCTGTGATGATTATCTATAATGTTATAACGGGGGTTTTAGGGGCAGGAAATTGCATTCTACAGAGATTACACAGATAACACAGAGTCCCACTGAGATACACAAACGTGTTGAACAAAAAAAAAAAAAAACATAAATAACATCTTTAAGGGTTGAGAAAACAACACAGACTTGCTGAAACTATGACATGCGACATGCTCACTGTAACTATAACGACACTCTTTCCAGTCCTAGCTAGCGTTAACTGATTAACTAGCCTAGCTTGTGCAATAGATTAGATTTATTATTATGAATAATGCAGATAAAATATACACTGCTCCGTTGGAATATTGGCGATGAAATGTTGTAAATCTCCTTATATATATATATATATATGCTCATTAAAAAGGACAAATCACCAGCACTTTCTTCTCCATTTTGTTTTTCTTGCTGGCTCTCAACTTGCGACCTGATTGGTCAGGAGGCAAAAAGGTGTTTGATGTCACTCAGCCATTCATTGACAAGTTGCATTTTTTTCAACTTTGGAAGCACTGCTGTGACAAAATAGGATTACGTGTAAAAACGTGAGGAAGTAAAACGTGAAAGCTTAGGAACCCTAACTGTCATGATCACTGGATGGGAACGATGGCTTTGAGCTTTTCCCCCGTCACTCAGAGTGACGCTAGACAATCACTGGCATCTTTTAGCTAGTGTACAGCAGAATCAGGGAGCTAGAGCTCCTCACTGATGACGTGGATGAAACACATGTTAGACGTCGGACTCCTCAGCTGGTAGCCATCATGAAGCCGGAATGAACAACAAAAAAAAAAGGGTTAAAAATGTTTTTTAGCTCTTACCGATCTCTCTGGCCATAGCGAGACCCTGAGGATAGGTGATAGGGGACAGCTTTTTGTCCCTCAGGCGCTCGATGGTGTCCTTATCGTCCCGCAGATCCAGCTTGGTTCCCACCAGAATGATGGGTGTGTTGGGACAGTGGTGACGTACTTCAGGGTACCACTGCACACACACACACACACGCACACACAGTCGTTACTCAGTGTTTAATCATGCTGTTATAGTTTCATCAGCACTGTAACACAGTTTAGTTACTTTATTTCTAAGTTTACTTCCTGTTGTCCTTACTTCATCCTATTTGTAAGGGATAAAGAGATAAAGAGATAACAAAGCATCCAAATATCAGAAGATTATGAAAAAAAATTATACAAATGCTACCATAGTTACATCTCGGAGGGTGTTACTATCTCACTATGTTCTTTTATTTAGCGTATTTCCACCATTCAGTTTTTCCTGTGTATATACACACTATATGAATAAATAAAAAGTAAATACTAACCTTTGCTCTGACATTTTCGAACGAAGCCGGGCTCACCAGTGAGAAGCAGATCAAAAACACATCCTTTAAAAACAGAAGACAAAAGAGTTGCTCAAATCTTGTTCATTTCATACACATTCAGGGGGGAGGAGTCAATATTTTTAAACAAATTATTGAGAAAAAAATATTTCAGTATATGTTTTTTTTAAATTCGCTCTCATCTGGTGAACAGAATTATGAGAAAGCCTTAGGAGACAGCTGTAATGGTGCTGCTTTCTGAACAACACACTGAACAAAATCCACCCTGAACAAGTTGCATATTAATCTTTAGAATTAACAGTGACATCCAATGTTTATTTCATAATGAAATTTTAAGTTGACTTGTTCAGTTCAGTGACATTGATTGGTCTATTTTCACTCTGGTTAACAGTTTCCTACATTACCCACAATGCCGTTTGACTACCTGCTGACAGTGGTGCAGTGGGATTTAGCCCTGGTTTCATCACCACATTAAGCCAGCGATGCAGCGGCACTTTAGTGCTTCAGTCTGTTCAGCTCTCTGACCTCCTCATCTGTACACTCTACTCAAACAGACCAGCTTCCAAAGATTCAACTTTCATATTAATACCACTGTCACCTCGTAGATCGCTAACTAGCTGCGCTGAGTCTCTGCTGTAACTCACTGTCACGTAGCTGCAATGCATTCTGGGACTTTGAGTCCAGTGTTTGCTCTAACATCTCTCTACTACTTCTATATTGGATTTGTTATTAATTTGAAGTTGGACGTCACTGAATAATGGCGAGTGAGAATTTAAGATCTTGTCTTTTTGTTTTGAGGAGCGAACAGCGAAACATTACCGTATTCACTTATGTTTGAAATTGATGAAATTTTGCATCAACAATGTTAGAGCAGCACATAACCGCTACCTTCTCACAGGGATTACGAAAAATACAGTTTCAACCAACAAACTAGCAACAGAATTGCTAAAAAATATCACAAATATTTCAACATAAACATGTTTAATGTGTTGGATGTGTTGGGTGGAGGATTTCTTTAAACACTACAACCAATTGTCAGACAAAATGATGATACAGTTTAAAATGATTTCTTTCAGGTTTAAAATCACAACATGAGCTGACTCAAACGGGCCAGGGAACATAGCACTGAGGGAAATGTGAGACCGTATGAACACCCTGTGAACATGGAGCTTACGGATTATAAGACAGTGTGAATCCTAGAGTGGAATCATAGAGATGAGGATCGATGGGGTTTTACCGTCTGAGGGTAGGAGAGTGGTCGGAGACGGTCGTAGTCCTCCTGCCCCGCCGTATCCCATAATCCCAGGTTTACAGGTTTCCCATCCACCATCACATTGGCAGAGTAATTATCAAACCTGTAAGAAATGGGAGCAATGACACAGGGAACACATACCTAGATGATAACACACACACACACACACATGGACACAGAGGTATGAGGAATATGCAAGCTCACACTGTAGGGATGTATTCTCCCGGGAAAGCGTTGGTGGTGTAGCTGATGAGCAGGCATGTCTTACCCACGGCTCTGAAACACACACACACACACAGTTTTAGAATTTACAACAGTTTTAGTACAGCACGCAAAAACACACCACCTTACAGCAGGAGTATAAAGTGTGTGAGCACCGTGACATCATCATACACTCCAGATACACAATTATCCACAAACCTATAACTGTATGATTATATGGCACTCGCAAAATAATCATGAACACTTCAAAAATGCCTTTATGGAAGGAGTCTCCAGTGTCAGCGCTCTGTAACCCTCAGTACGCTTTGTGCTTTCTCAGCAACATGACAAGCTGCGTTTTTTTTTTTTTTGTCTTATTAACTTTAAGAGAAAGAAAATAAGTGATAAGGACTAACTACTTTTATAGACACTTCACAACATGAAATGTAACCCTAAATGGATAAAAAGTACAACTTTTTTTCTTGAATTAAAACAAAATTGTAATTGTTGACAAACCGCTGTCGTATATATATGAGGAATAAAACACTTTGTGACGCGCTGTTATGGGAAAATAATCAACTTCATGGTGGTAACAGTGACTCTGCTTCTTCACAACCTGCTGTCGTTGATTATTTTCCCATAGCAGCATGTCACGATATGTTTTATTCCTTATGTATTAGACGCACTGATCCACACAAAGAGAAGCCAGCCATTACACTAGCTGCTCAGCACCAGTGAAACCATGGCAACCAGCAGAAAGCTTGAGAGAAGAGCGTCTATTAGCGATGAATGACTTAGCGACTACACTGACATGAGGTGAAAATAACAATACCTGAGGGTGAGGTTTATGCTTCCTGGTGATCGTTGTGTTATTTTTGTAAACTGTGATTAAAAGTTCTTTGGAACGTTAACACGTTACGTACTTTATAAAGCGAGATTTTCATTATGTGGCAGTCTAAATGACAGTGTTCAGTCTCCGAGATGATAATTATCCCTAATTAACTCTGTCTTTCTGCTCGGGTTTTCCTTCCACAGGCTCTTTTTAGACACACACACACACACACACACATGTCGCCATTCAGTCCTTTTGCTTCAGTCCTGAATGGAAAATCCAGACAGTGAGATCTGTGTGTGAAGAAAATAACACTCTCTCTCTCTGTCTCACATAGACACACACACACACACGCAGAGTGCAGTCACAGTTTCTCACTCTCGCTCTGTGTGAAATAAAGCCTTTTTCTCGACGCTGTGATGTCATCACACTCCAAGTTGCCAGTTTATCAGGATCTGCCTCCATTAATGGAAAGAAAAGAGACGACCACTGGACTACAGCTGAACCTTTCTCTCTAGCGCTCCTTACTTTGCCTTCTACATCATTGTTTCTCTCAGTTTAGTAGCCATTGCTTTCTTATTAGCTACGTCTTTCTTGTCACGTGACAGCTACCAGTCTGGGAGGCTGAGCGCTAACTCACGCTTCCTCAAACTTACATGAAGTGAAGGTGTTGCATTTTTTTTTTTTTCAAACTGCTATTCTTGGAATATCATAGAGATAAATCATAACTGCACTATTCTATGTAAGAGACAGAGAGAGAGAGAGAGAGAGAGAGAGAGAGAGAGAGAAAGAGACAAAAACATTGAATGTAACTAAAAACGGATAAGAACTATGACGTGACGCTGTTTAATAAATAAACCTTCATCAGGATTCTCCCAGCAATGATGAACGTGGCTATCAGAGTTCTGTAACATAAATTACTCATAAATTACTCTAATTTTTATTTCAATTCTAGTAATGTCCCTAAAAAGTATTGTTATGTTTACTTTTTATGGCTACTGGAAACATAGGACACTGGCTCTAATTCTAGAAACAAGCTGCAGAGTGTCTGGTATGTTTTATACACTTTTCTGGCAACAAGCTTCAGAATCTTAAAGGTTAAATCGCAGTGTAATGGAGAGATATAATCTCTTGTTTTATGTTCATTCATTCATTCACTTGTCTTCAGAAAGCATTTTATCCTGCTCAGGGATGCTGTGATGTATGACGTTGCTTTCATTAATTAAATTGTAAAAAAACCTTCATGTAGCTATATCTAGTACAGAGCGGAAACATGCGACTTACGTCCCCTACAAATTTTCGAAAAGTGTTCAAAATTCCTTTTTTGCATCTCATCTTTATCAGTAGACCAGTAAACTTTCCACCTCCGCCAAATATAAAACTTTTTTTTTTTTTTTTTTTTTTTTAATTTCTGGATTTCCATTCAGTTTTTTTTTTTTAAATTTGCATTTCCAAAATTCTCAAAAAAAGCAGTGGATAGTAATCCCTATTAATGAGCTTGTCACATTTACAATTACATTTAGTCATTTGGCTGATGCTTTTATCCAAAGCGCCTTACAATTAAGTCAAACTGAGCAGCGAGGGAGTAAAAAAGTTCAAGAAATCTAGTTTTTAAAAGTTGTTCCACTTTTTTAAAGCAGTTAGTGGTGAGTAAATGAAATAATCTTTGGCATGTTTGGCATTAAATGACCTCTTCCTGTGAAAGTAGGTGATCTAGAACACATTTGTTGAGGAAACATACCAGACTCTGTAGGGAAAGCTAGAAGTCTGGAATGTGAGATTATCTACATTTACATTTTTTCTGTTAATTTAAATAATTGAATGCAATTTTAAAATGTCGAATAAACTGGACTACTAAAATAGTTTAAGCACATCTATATCCACCTTTACCTTCACTGAAATGCCAGGATATGTAAATATACATAAATATACATAAATCATAACCCTTCCTACATTTTATAGGGAAGTATTGAGAATTTTTGGAGCATTTTGAGCTGTAATAACAACTTTGACTCAAAATATCAGGATCAGAAGGGTGCTAGTTCTGGGGAATTTAATGCTGGATGAAGTTTAATTTAATGCATCAGGCTTATCTTCAGCAGTAAACATTTTTAAGCTTTTCAACTGTGTGCTAATGAGAGAGACAGGAAGCATGACAGTGTTTTTTTTTTTCTAAGATAAAGAAGGATGAAGGACAGGGACACTGCAAATAGAGAAGAGGAGGAAGAGTGAGGACGAGTGATAAGAGACAGCATGAGAGGAATGTTACAGTGGAAATGAAATGAAGCGACGTGGCTGATCGGGTTGCCAGAACTTCTCACACAGTCTCGCTCTCTTTTGTCAGGAGTGAATCTTTTATTCATAAGGCACGAGGTATGAAGCCGAGGTTTCCAAACTCACTCTCAAAGCAGACAAAAAGCAACCTGAAGACCCCAAACATCCTCTTAAGTCTTTTCTACCCATTAAATCAGTAAAAACCTACAAAGTATCCGACATTATTTTGGTTAATGTAATGCCTGATGTTAGTTATTTTTTGCCAGAAAACACGCAACACATTATTTCTTTAAAGACAAACATGGACAAATTGATATTGATACTGAACTTCAATATACATATGCATTTATTTTTTAAAGTTTCAGGCCCTGCAAATTGGCGATTTACCCACAAACCCCTGCAGCACTATTAATAATCCACCAGAAACACAGGATATAAATAAAAATATGCAGCATAAAAAATAAATCTATAATACTAACACAAGTGTGAGGACTCCTTGGTGTGATGTGTGTGCTCAGAAAATTTAAAACAATATAAAACATGTTTTTGTAGTTTCTGTGACCAAATATTGTTACACATCTAAATAAGTAAATGTAGGAATATACATTATATTAACTATACATACTGTTTTTGTTTGTTTGTTTACTATTTTACACATTTCAGTATAACACTGACGTCAAAATAATAAAATATTGAATTATGGACTGACAAAACAAAAGCAACTGAGCTTATATTTTAGATAATAGTTATTATTATTATTATTATAAAATGAACAATTACTGATTAAATATTGTTTTCTTACTTTGTTGTTTAGGGTCATGGATTTTTATTACATTTAATAATAATAATAATAATAATAGAGATATGCATCTTTAATGTTTAATCTATAATGTTTATTTGCAACCTCAAACATTTACTGATTAAATATTGTATTTCTGTGTATTGTTATTATTATTATTATTATTATTATTATTATTATTATTATTAAATAGTTTAATAATTAATATATGAAATATTATAAACAATTACAGATTAAATATTGTTTTCTTACTGTGTTGTTTAGGGTCATGGGTTTTTGTTATATTTAAGAATAATCTAAAATAATTACTGATTAAATATTGTATTTCTGCATATTATTATTATTATTATTATTATTATTATTATTACTGCTAGTTCTACTACTAATAATAATAATGTATGTACATCTTTTATATTATTTACCTCCCTAAGAGGAAATATGTATATATAAAAATAAAAGAGAATTTATTAAAGAATGATTTATTTATTTTTTTTACTGTGTTGTTTAGGGTTATGTTTTTTTTTTGCCATTTGTTTGTGGGTTGTTAATAGAATAATTAATATGAATACCAATTAATAAAATAAAGAGAGTAAATAAATATAATTCATTACATACTTAAGTTTAAACAAAACAGAATAAAATCCTATAAACATGGTATAATCAGTAAGGTGTGTAAAAGCATGACATCATTGAATAAGAGGGGCTTCTCGCTCTCCGCCACACTGCGCATGCGTGAAGCTGTCGCGCATGCGCAGTGTGAACTGGGTAGGGGGAGCGCAGAACCGCTAGCGTCAGGATTCCTTCGAAATACAGACAGCATAAAAAGCGCAAAAAACGAGCACTGGGGCACATTTTCATCATCCTGTGAGCTGTTCTCACAAATGTTAGGATGGATAATGATGAAAATGATTCTGTCCAGCACAAAATAAGCTCTGCAACACAACCCCCCCCCACAAGCAACCCCCCCCCCTCCCCTCCCCACCCTGAGCCCTGGCATGGACATTTCAATTAATGATGATGATGATGATGATGATGATGAAGAATTAGAGCTATCTGTTTGATTTCTCCACAAAACCCCCTGATTAATGCTGTTTTTCCTGCACAAGCCTGAGGATTGCTGTGCTCAGCCCCATCCCTATGCACCCCCAGTGCTCCATCCAAGCCCCAGCCCCTGTCCTGCACCAGCTGCATCCCTCTACACTGCAACAGCCATCACAATCCAGGCAGAAGAAAATCAGCAGCACGCTCACCCATCGCCCACCACGACGCATTTGATGGCTTGCATTTGGAAAGTGAAGACGGTTTAAATGCACAGAAGTGCGATGTTCCAGCAGGGATGTGAGATGGTGGAGAGATGTCGAGAGCAGCCTCTGTAGTGGAGCATGAACACGGTTGCCAGATTGGACGAAACTCCTCCTCTATTCCTGACTGATTCGCGAACGAATCGGTTCCTTGTGAACGATTCATTTAGCGTGAATCGACACCTTTTGAACGATGCTTTAAAACAAAGGGGTTCCCAAACTATAAGAAGCTCACAATCTCCTCTTTTGTTTTATTCAATTATGTTTACAAATTAATATTAGAAATATCGAAGAGGGATTTTGCGTGCTAGGCGAAGCATGCCGGACTCTCAAATCCCTCTTTCTCACAAAAATAAACGTGAAAGACATTTATCGTGTCTATCTTTGCTATTTTTACAGAAACTTTTGAACGATGCTTTAAAACAAAGAGGTTCCCAAACTATAAGAAACTCACATTAGAAATATCGAAGACGGATTTCGCATGCTAGGTGAAGCATGCCAGACTCTCAAATCCTTCTATTTCACAAAAATAAACATGAAAGATGTTTATCATGTCTATCTTTGCTATTTTTACAGAAAAAAAAAAAACATTAAAAGTAAAATGTGAAAGGACTGGGTGGGCATACATGGCCAGTTGTCTGTTCTGCAAAGAGAACTGGAGGTACAGTGAAAAGAAAAGGAGGTATTTTTATACTGTGTGCTGCCAGGAATCATGTTGTTTCTCCTGTCGCTTATGACCATTTGTGTTTGACATGCTGAGTGCTGCTTGTAGTCTGTCACTTTTTTTTAACACAAATTAAATAAAGCTTATTGCGAAAACTGGTTGTTTGATTTATATACCAGGCTTCATAGCGTCGTTGGCAGATTAGCAAAGCACGCTACTGTACTAGTTACGTATACTCATCAGAGACAGCAGCGATCTCTGCAATTTCTTCCGAACTTTATTATTCTAAAATAAAAACGAAACCTCAGTTGTAGTTTTTTTCTTCTGTCTTTGTGCATCAAACAGGAAATGGAAACTGAAGAAACATTGGACCACATGTCAGAGATTTGGTCTGATTTCGTCAGTTCTCTCAGTTTTCGAAATCTCAATTCAAACATCACTTGGTTGCCGTTGATGAAATTGCAGCTCCATGTTGCACACGTATGCATAACCAAATGATTGCTATTGCTTTGTCTTTCGCTGTTGTGAGTGTAGAGTTAATCAGAGTAACAAGCAAGTTAGCTATGATAACTGACTACGCAAATCTGCGAGGTCACTTTTTTTTTTTGAACAGCAACAAACTGTCAGCTACGAGACAAGTGATTGACGTAAATTAGTAAACGTACTGATAGTTTGCGCTGACTTTTTTAAAATTAAAACTTTCATTAAATTCTGGTCTGATGAACGCATTTATTGTTAACAAAAATGACTATTTTGGTGTGTATAATAGTTCCAGGTTATGCTAATCATACACAATATCATGTTTACGTAGTTTATATTAGTCTATATTTACGTGCATTTCTCATGTTCACCGAGGATGAGATTAAACCTGTACATCCGTTATTCAGATGAGAACACTGGAACCTGTTAAAAGGATCGCTTTTCTCCTTAAATCATTTAAAAACAGCACAGAAACACCACTTCTCATCATTTCTCTCATTAGATCTCATTTGTACCATGGCACACCATCATGTCTTGACTGATTTCAGTGTGAACTGAGAAACAAGTCCATCTGTGGCACTTCACTCATCTCAGTGTGAAAACGTTCAATCTGGCAACCCAGAGAGTGGGTTGAACTGCAGTCCACAGCAGTTTTAAAGCGCCCACTACCTCTCTGCATCCCAAACCCATAAACATGACACCAGGAAAAGAAATTACACTGAAATCAGACAAGCAATTCTTATTTTCCTTTATTTCTGTCACTTAAGTTTGTGAATATTTTTAATATTTTTGCCATCAAGTTTGAAAACTAGATTTAGATCTTGCCTTCCAGACAACTGTGGCTTCATAAATCTCAACACATTGCTAAAAGGATGAGTTAGTGCTAGATGAAGGAGTTGTGTTGGACTGAAGTATTCAACCATTTTGTTAAAGCTGAAACCTAATGAACTAAATGTCTTGTTGCTGTAAATTGCATTTCTTTGTCTTCCTGATTTCCCATTCAACTGTATCCATCTATACGAAGATAAACAGATGCAGAATTATAGTTAGGCAGATAACGTATAGAATAAAAACAGAACAAAACAGAACAACAAATCAACCAGGTTATTATTAGAGAAAATATTAAAGATGGAAAACACCACTGGATTATCAGCAGGACGTCACGACCAGTAAACATCTCCATTTAAAAGCGTCATTTCAGGAAGCTTTTGTTCATTAAATATCTGTAAATGTAATTTCAGAAAAAGATTCAAATTCTTTCATTAAATGTTTCCATTTTAATTTGCTTTTTCCCCCCAAAATTTCTAAGCTTTTTGTTTTCATTAAAGGTCTCCCTTTAAAAGTAATTTAAGCAAAATACATAATTTCTTTGCTTTTTTCATTAAATATTGTCTTTTAAATGTGTATTTCCAGGAAAGTGTGCATTATTAGTCCTCGTTTTAAAGAATATTGTTGTTGAATATTGAATATTTTGGCGTATGAGCTAAAAACAAAAGTGAGCATAACTGACGAATCAATTGCATTTATTTTGTGTGGAATTGTGTGCTTTGTATTAAAGCAAGACAAGGGAGGGTGTTCTTAGGTACGATGAGTGGCATATTCCCTGATTTTTATTTATTTATTAATCAGCAACAAAATAAATATGATAAAATCGAGCATTCAGTTAGTAATTTAACTTATTTTAATAATCTTCACAATAATCCACAAATTCAGTGACAGTTGTATTTAGATTTTCATTTTATTTTCACTCAATTCTATGTAAATTAGGTATGACGCTGTAAAGTGATGCATCCAAATGATTGGTTCGAATGATTCCTACAGTGCGTGTGGTCCGACGTTTCTTCAGTTCCCCACTCACAACTTCAGCTCCTGTTGACTGTTTGACGTACAATCCTGTCATCTCATCCTGTCATATACGACCTTTCATTAAATGTGTACAAAGATACTACAAAGTAAAATAAAGCTTGATAGGAAGTAGCAGAGATCTTTGGCGTCGCTAGTGAGTGTACGTAGCTAGTACAGTTAGCTTGATTTGCTAACCTGTCAATTAAACATCAAATTTTCATACTGATTTGTGCGCTATTTAATGTGTTTAGCTAGTTAGCTATAGATATTATCTATCAGAACCAAAAACACACAATCCTGGACAAGCCACGCCCACAAGAGACAAATTACAAGCAACATGAACGACTTTTCATCTGCAAGTGTGAACGTAGGGTTAACGGCGTGGCCTCTCACTCCTCTGTCATGTAAATTTACCAGCAGAGAATTAAATCAACATTAAATCACACGATACACACTCCTACAATTCAAAAAATACAAGAGTGAAAATAAGTAGAGTAAAATTCAAACTTTCATAAATGAAGAGAAAAGAGAGAGACATGTTTAAGAATTTTTTTATTGCTTGGCCTGCCATTGGGATGATCGATACCAAAAAAGGGTTACAACATCAGCACGATAAAAAGGGAAGAAAAAAGAAGAAACAAAATCTGTATACATCACAGAAACAGAAGAGAAAATGGTCCTCAGCAAAGCTAAAGAGCAGCGCAGATGGACACGTCAGCCATGATCACATAATATCAGCTTTTTATCCATACTATAGCTCTGAAAAGAATACATGGGAATGACTAAAACACAAGAGGAGGTGGATTCTGGGGGGAAAAGGGACCAATATGGCCGCTTACAGAGGGAAGCGTGAACGTTTCTTTATAATCAGAAATAAACAGCGTGTCGTTGCAGCACTACGCAATGAGCAGCCACTGAGTTAGCACAGAAAATCATTTAACGCTAAACTATAAACGCATCACGAACACGCAAGAGCTGTTTCCTAAAAATCAAATACTGCGGAAATCAACGTGAGGGAACAACGTAAGAAAATCACATCTGATGCTTTCACAAGCTTCTGCCTAATTTATAAACATGTAGGAAACAGGATGTTCAGTCAGTATTATACTATATGCAAAAAAAACCCCAAAAAACACATGGTATGACACTAAAGTCATTGCCATTAAAAAAAAAAAAAGAAAAAAAAAGCATTGTTTCATTAATACACAGTGCCAATATTTCATTTTCACATCACAATAATCGTTTCACTGTTTAGCACAGTTTACGATATCTTTACGCTGTATCGTTACATTTTAATTTTGTCCATCATGTTTTTACTGCTTTCAAGGAACTCTTCTCTTCCGGTGAACAGAAATATTCTATGTTCACGCTAGCAAATTGTTTGTCTCGTTGCGGCCCATTTATGATTTATATGCACCAATTTTGTTTAAAAAAAAAACTGCACCTGAAATGTCGCTTGATAGAGTGAAGGTAGGATTGTACAACATATCTGCCAGGTAGAGGTGTGGACAAGACTGCATTTTAATCCCGCCCCTGCAGAAACATTGAACAATCCCACCCTTTCGCAATATTTTCTAATGAGCGTTCCTTATTCTCTTTTGTATAATACAAACAAATGATTTAAACCAACGCGACTCTGATCACGATAAAGAGTTTACTGAAGATGACTGGACGAACAAGAACATTTCATGCTGTAAACCTGTGATAAGACGTGAGGCGATTATTGCGATGTGAGATTTATTCCTATGCTCAGACAGACAGACTGATAGATGTGCGTTTATCAAAAGCGATGCCCAAGCAAAAGGAACTTTTGAAAATGAAGAAATCAGGCACTTCCACACTCTGAAATTATCCAACATGAGTGTAAAGAGACTCTCATAGGGGTTTGCATCTCTCACTCACACACACTTACACACACGTTTTCAGCTTCAGTTTCTTCAGTCAGTGTTGAGAAATACAGTACGACGTTTGGAAAAACCACAATTCACTGTTCTGTTTAATACTATACAAACATGTTTGCTATACAAACATTCTTTATTAAAGTTGCAGTATGTAACTATTGGGAAAGTTGTTCCCATGGTGGTGTACAACGTTAGAGTCCCATCTGACAGCTCTGATTTTAAATTTATTTTAGGACTTTTAGACCGACTTGAAAGAATGCCACGTTTCCGAGTACTTTCCTCTACTCACACAAAATGCTACTTATTTCACTTTTAGGAAAAAAAAAAAATTACATACTGCTACTTTAAACATGTTATAAAATGAAATGACCATAGACCTGACTAAATAAAAGCTACTCTGTTACCGGTACCTACGATTTCACTTTGTGTTCCACAGTGTTTATAATCAAAACACAATTATGTTACAGGGACCTTAAAAAGAACAACACAGTACTGCACACGTGCTAACGTTCACTCAGCGATGCCTCACTCCGTTAATCCAAAGCACTTACTCATGAAATGTGTGACTACAACAAACACACAATACCTAAATGAAACTTTGCTGTGAAGAACAGAAGAACTGTGAGGTAAAAACTGAGAAGATTTAAAGTGTCCCAAACCACACCCTATTCACTACAGTGACTACACTAATCCCCCTCACTAGTCCACTGTGGACGTGTCCCAAACCACACACTATTTAATAAATGAGGCCTCATAACCACCATCTAAAATGTCTAACCAACATCAGTCCTCTGTGGACGTGTCCCAAACCACACACCCTATTCACTAATGAGGCCCCATAACCACCATCACTAACGATTCCTCATCATTAGTCTACTATGGATGTGTCCCAAACCACACCTTATTCACTAAAATACGTCAGACCATCATTAGTGTACCGTGGACGTGTCCCAATATACACGCTATTTACTATACAGGCAACACAAACATTATAAACACCTCACCACTAGTCCGCTGTGGACGTGTCCCAAACCAGAGATATTATTCACTACATATGCCACCCTGCATACGTCTATGGTCGACTGTTTGGACTTTAACCTACTGCAGGGCATTCTGGGATTTCGTGAGTGTGCTGGATTTAGAAAAATAGTGCACTATGTAGTGAACATGGTGCGGTTTTGGATATACAGTTAAAGGATAGGTGTGAAGGGAGAGTAGAGCAATAAAAATAAAGAAAAACAAAACAAAAACAACAGGACCAATAATAATGCAACATAAGCGCCACATATATTTATATATAGAGAATCTTAATATTTCAATTTCAGTATATACCAAAGTGTGCAAAAAATACAGTTATGGTGATTTACTATCATTTACGTCTGCTATATATGTGCAATAAAGAACAGTAAGGAGCAAAGCGGATCGCTACAGTACACACACACACACACACACACGCACACACACGAGCACACACGAGCACGCACAGTTTAAATGATTCAACTTCAGTACCATCGAGAGAAAAAAACAGAACCAACAAATCTCTCTCTCACACACACACACACACACACACACACATATACACACACGCACGCGCGCCTTTGGCGTCACTATAATCCAAAATGAACTGTAAACACTGTAAAGGGCGCAAACTTAAGAACAATCAGTTCACAGCCTCGTCTCGGGATTCGTCACGTTCTGAACACTTCTAAATCATCATGTAATTGAAAGAGAGAGAGAAATCTGTGATTCCTGATCTTTACTAAAGCCGATAACTCAAGATTAGAAAAGAAAATACACAGAAAATTAAGACAGTAAGGTGGACTTGGTTTATGATTAAACAAAAAAATTAAAATAATTTTTGCTGAAATCTCAAATATTTTAATATTTGCCCTCAGAATAAAATAAAAAAAAAAAAAAAAAAAAAAAAAAAAAACAACCTTGAATAATTTCTCCCTGAAGGTTCTGTCCTTCCACCCCATTTATCCTGATATGGATAATCAGACTTGCTCTGTTTAATTATTTTTAATTATTTCAGTTTATTGTAACTTCTTGTAGGTTTCATTTGATAGATATTGGACTTTTTAATGTGTTACTTTTTGTAAATTAAACTTGGTTGTCATCAAATTCTTTGTCAGAGAAGTAACCTTTTGGACTACAAAAAAGACTACAAAAAAGTAACCAGAGCAGTTATCCTAGTCAGGATCACGGTTGATCCAGAGTCCATCCCGGGAATACTGGGTTCGAAACGGGAATACACCCTGGATGGAACGCCAGGATTGAGTAACGATAAAAGAAATATAATAAAATAAATCTATTGTACGTATAAAGGAGTTAAGGTAAGTCATCTGTAAGGAAGAGAATTCTCTTTTTTTTTAATATTTGACCTATTTCAGCTTTTTGTTTGAGAATATCAGATTAAGCTACAACACACACACACACACACTCACACACAAGTATGTGGAAAACACATGAAGGAGCACTACTATAAAAATGTGAAAAATTAAAGTGATCTTCTTGTAACTCTAGCCAGATCCTAAATACTCTGAAACGGTTTGAACGGCTGAACAAAGAGGAAAAAAAATTTAAAATAAATAAAATAAATGAATGGATGGATGTACCGAGCAGCCTCGCCTCAGGACTCGTCACGTCCTAAACGCTGCAAAAATAAATAGTCACATTTACATGAAGAGAATAACTGTTAAGGAGAGCAGTTTCTGGTCGACTTCCTGTTTGAGCGGCTTCATTCTACATCTCTACATTCGAGAATAAGAGGTTAAACCTACAACACACACACACACACACACACACACACGGCAAGCACAAACGAAACGTACACAGGAGAAGTAAGAAAATAAAGCGTAGCTGGACCCTGCGATAAACAGAGGAGGTGAAAGGAGAGAGAGAGAGAGAGATTCAAACGGAGAGAGAGACGAAGCTGTTGTACTGCTGGATGTTCCTCTTCAGGATGTCAGAGCAGGGTCCGAGCACGCGCTCAAACCGAGGACGGTCGAGCTTCACACACTTCAGAGGACTGCGTGCGACCACGGTGGCGGCACGAGGACGGTTCATCAGCAGCGCAATCTCACCTGAACACACACAACAACTTTCTTTAAGCTCCAAGTGCATAGAAACAACAAATTCTCATCATTTAAAAATGCAAACGGTGAGTTGGAACACATAAATAAAACAGGAAATAATATTTAAGTGTTTAAAGCGGCACACTGACTTGATGACGGTTAACTGTAACAAGCGGGATTTCAGGTGAACAGAAGAAAAAACACTCACCGAAGTAATCAGAAGATCCGAGTCTGCCCACTTCTACAAACTCTTCGTTCTCGGAGCGTCTCTGAAGCACCGCTGCCGATCCCTGTAAACACCAGAGCACCTGAGTGTCTGTGTGTGTGTGTGTTTTATAACACCATCTACAGCACCTTTAGATTTTAGCTCAGAAGATCCATGCTATATCTATATAGAAATATCTATAACTAAACTGCAGGACACTGGAGCACCATGTTTACCTCGAGGATGATGAAGAACTCGTCTCCGGGTTGGCCTTGGACGACGATCTTCTGCCCGTCCTCGAACTGCACCGTCTCCAGAGCATCAGCCACCGTTAACCTCTCCCATTTATCCAGAGATTCTGAACACGGGGAAACTCTTCGTTAGCAAACGTACGGATTAAATCAACAAGATGAGACGAGTGTAATGATGAGACTTACCCAAAATGGACACCTTGCTCAGGAATTCCTCATACATCTTCCTCTTCCTCAGAGTGCTCCCCTGCAAAACATGCACAACTTTCATGCTTAAGGCATTTGTACTTGGACTCGTCTCAGTCTTGAGAATTGGTCTTGCTAAATAAAATACGGTCTGTCATTATTTAGTAAAAATAATGTTTGGATTGTCTTAGATTTGACAACGACAGTATTGAAAGAGGAAATCTATAATATCATCCTGATTTCTCCACAGTGAGCCATAAACATATCATCATGTTATCTTTGAGGGTGTGAGTGATGTTTGTGCTTGTGTGTGTGTGCGCACGCGTGTGTGTACCATGAGTATTCTCCTGTAGCTGTCTCTGTCGATGCCCCACAGTTTGACGTTGGTTTTGGCTCGAACGGTCGCTGCTCTCGGAGTGCCGTAAATCAGCGCCAACTCGCCGAAACTGCCGCCTTCTCCGATACTCGTCACCCACGTGTTATTCACATACACCTACACAACGTTCAGACGCAACGACACATGACACACAACAATCAATTATATACTCAACTGATACATTTTTTAATATCAAAATTATATCGGGGAGAGCTGACACACAGACACACACACACACACAACTAAAAAGTACATGTCACTTACATCCATTTCACCCTGATCGATAACGTAGAAGTTATCGCCCTCATCACCTGAAATAGTAATTAAAAAAAAAAATTATACAATGTTTTCAACATTTCTTGTTTCGGTTTACTAAATTGATTTTTTTTGCATTTTTTTAACACACACACACACACACACACACACACACACACCCCGCACCTTGCTGAATGACAGTCTCTCCGGCGATGTAGTTCACGGGAAACATGGCATCAAATATATCACTATTGGAAAAAATATTTAGCACGAGTGCATCAGTACACTAATTCACAAAAGGGAATCTTACAAATGTTAACAAGGATTAGCTATCCTCTGTATCTGTTATTGTTATTAATACTGACTATGAGTTATTAGTGACTTTAACAGCATGTGGCTGCAGGGGAAATCAGCAGCAATCAGAGAGAAACCTGATCTTTTTAACTCATTCCTGTCACTGTAACACCACAGGATAAAACTCTAACGTTTAGTTGAGATAATTGGACTCTTTTTAAAATGAAATATGCATTTTTATTCACACTCAATAATGATATTACAGTTATAGTGAACTATAACTGACGCTGTGTCATTCTTTCTCAATATTTGTACCACTTTGCCCACATATCTGTGAAACAAGAGGGCGCTGTTCACTTCCTGATGTATAAAACAGCTCTTGCGTTAAATTATGAAACATCTGGTTCCGCTGCCGTGTTAGAGTTGCTGCGTAGAGATTTTGATTTTCGTCCCTGCAGCCATTAACACCTCAGGTCCTGAATAATACCATCACATGGTTGTGCTGCTGTATAAATATCAAGGCCCTGGCATTTAAAGGTTCTAAGAGAGATTCTGCCGTTATAGAAATGTTATTAACAAGCCGCTGCACGTAAGCGGATGGTTTTACGCTGGAGTACTGCTTCAAAGTACAAAATATATGTTTAAATTTGAAAAACTGACCTTAGTGAGTGCTATCTTGAATTTCATCTGATTTGTTATAATTAATAATCATAAAATCTTGATATTGATATAAACGTCTCTGTTAGTATTAAAAAGATTTTTATGCACGTTTGCAGAAATTCAAAAACAAAACCAGTCCAATGAAGAGCAAAAACTATTTCACCTTCTTTCGTTGTCATCGAGGTGGGAGAACAGCACGTTCTTCTCGATCGCTTTAGCAAGAGCAGCCATTGTTTTGTAGTCTTTCGGAATAACCTGGGAACGAACATGGACACATTCTGACTTTATTTTCTTCACTGCACACACACTAAGGGGGTGTTTAACAAAAATATAACAAATAAAGCTAGCAGCTATAACTAATATAACAGTTTTCCCATTATACCTACTTATAAAAATATATATATTTTGATTAGCATACAAGTTTTTTATTTGTTTAAGAGGTTTGCCAGCATCTAGTTCACACTAGTAGGTGACAAGTCACTTGTGTAGCTTGTAGTTTGTCCCTTGTGGGCGTGGCCTGTCCAGCGGTTTTTTGTTTTTCGGTCACGATGAGAAACTGTAGTAGCTATTTATACCTTCTAAAGCGAACTAATTAAACAGTCACCTGTTGCTCATTAGTGTGAACGTAGCATAAGAGTATAATTTAGTTCTTAGCTCAGCGTGTAGAGAGGTTTCAGTACTTTTCTGACGTAGGATGCGGCGTCCTCCTCGGTGTAAACCTCTGCGCTGATGGCGCCGCGGCGACGGCGACCTTTCACCACCGGGTTCATGGGAGGAGAAATCTCATCCTCTCGGGAATCAGAGCGAGAACCGGACTTCTGCTGGCTGAGCATCTGTTTGGCCTCCTCCTAACGGGGAACACGAACAATCGGACTAAAGATGAATTAATGAGATAATAAATTAATTATATACATTTAAAAAAACAACTACAGTGTGTTTAAATGAAGCTTCCTGTTTTTTTTGTGCTGAGTCTCCTTGTGGAAGAGGCATCAGTTTGCACAATGCTAAACTGGTAGCTATGAGCTGCAATTAATTGTTAGCCTCGTTAGCCTTGCAGGTCCGGTGCACGAAACTTAAGACAACAAACTTTAGACAACAAATATGTCTGACTTCTTTTCGTTTTTCACTGAACTTGTGAATAAAAGCACGCACCTTCTCAAGCCTCTCGAAGTAGTCCCGGAGGAAGGCCATGGGGCGCTCGGGCCTGGACGTGCATAGCTGCACGATGCAGTCCTTCAGCAGCTGCTGGATGTTGTGCTTCTGCACGTAGAGCTCACACTCCCGCAGACTCCTCTCCTCCTCGCTGCTCGAGCTGCCGGATGCCATGATGACCTGGAGACACCGAGGAGGAAAATACACAGCTAATGAACTCGATCAGAGAATTCTGCATTCAAGCTCATCCAATTAAATTACATCTAGATACGTTTTGGAGTCTTTCGGTTCTGGTTGTTCGTACTACAGCCAATCAGAAGGTCTTATTCAGAAGTGCTGAAACAACCGGCTCTGGAATGGAAAAACAGTAAACAGTCTGTGTGTTACGGATAATTAGTAGGCTATAACAATGCTAGGAGCACACATAATTCACTTAAAGCCGCTCTTCTGACAAGTCCTTTGTTTATATTTCACTCTCGACGTTTTAAAATCCAGTACTTGGTTTTGATTTGACATCAGTGCCTGATCTCGCTAATCCCCACAGCCACGCTCCAAAAATCTAGTGGAAAGCCTTTGCAGAAGAGTGGAGCTTATTATAACAGCAAAGTGGGGAATAAATCTGGAATGAGATGCTCAACAAGCACATATGAGTGTGATGATCAGGTGTGCACAAACTTTTGGCCACATAGCGTATATTACCTGGTGTTACTTCTACGATCCATTTTATAGTCCACTCTTAAAGGAAAAAGAGTGTTAAAGGTTCTCTAAATGGTTTTATCCTTCTAAAAGGGTTTGAGAAAGAAATTTTAAGGGTTTCCTGAGTGGGACAAACCAAAATAGCCTAAAGTCTCAGGGTGAAACCAGCTGAAACGTTTTCTCAGTTATTTAAAAATAAAATCAAATAATAATATTAATTACATATATGACTTTTATAATCACCCAGTGGGAAAAAAGGGCTAAAGATAAAGTTACTGATGAATGCCAAAGAACTAATGGTGTTGTACTGGGATAGCAGTAAGTATCCACAGAGAGCGGCTGGGATCCCAGCTCCGGCGTTCCTGACTCGATCCTGAGCTCGGGTTACTGTCTGTATGGAATATCGCCTGCTCTCACCCTGTCTGTGTGGGTTTCCTCCGGGTTCTCTGGTTTCCTCCCACTGTCCAAAAACATGCCAGTAGGTGGACTGGCTATGTTAAATTACCAACTTTTGAGAATGTGTGAATGAGTGTGTATACGTGATGCCCTGTGATGGACAGATGTCCCATCACAGCCAGCGTTCCCGGGAATGCCTCCAGATCCACCGCCACCCTGACCAGGATAAAGCGCTTACCGAAGATGAATCAATGAATTCATTAAAGAAAGAGTATACAGACTCAAAAGCCTTGTATATGCTATGTATTATGCATGAAAAAATGTTCTTTTTTTTGTCTTTTGGTGTATCAGCACCCCATTTTAGGTGACCCTGAACCCACATCTGCATTTCCTTTACCTGTGAGATATGCAAATAGAAAATTAATCTAACAATACATTTCAAAACTAATCATTTTATAGTGAACTCTAGGATGCAGATATGTGGCATGGTTTCTAACAGAAATTGGTGTAATTGAATCCAAGCCATTCCACTCATCTGGATTTACATTTCACACATGCTAACTGTCCTGGAGGGAATTTAGCCTCGGCTAGCTGTGACAGATGTTGCGTGTGTTTTTTTTTTTTTTGTTGCCTGAGCTAGTTTAAGCTAGTTTTCCCATTCCCAATTAAACCCCCTGTGCACAACAAAAGACGAATACACGACACAATTTATCGCTACTAAGATGCAATGCAAATTACGCTTTAATCCATCGTATTTATATCAACTTCCACAGTCAGCTGATAAGAAGCGTAATGCAGCTAGCTAGCATATTTTTTTCCCTACCCGCTTTCGCTAAACCCCGCCTCCCTGCACTGTGATTGGCTACCTTTTTCCCGCTCTCTGCACGAGGATTCGCTACAAGTTCCTTCTCACGAAATGTCACCATTTCCACCAATGACAGCGAGGGGGCGGGCTAGTATTATCCAATAGGCGCGCAGAACACAAGGTTTGTCGTAATAGTGGTGGGAAAAGATCACGCGCCAGAGAACCATTAAGAGAAACGCCATCTTGTAAACGCTACCGTTATCAAAACAAACGGAAACCACCGCATTCTGACTTTCTGTTTTCCTCTAAAACGGCACAAAACGAGCAGAAAATCTAACGGAAGGCTGCCATTTTGTTAAATACCCTACCTGAGTTATCAGTAGAGATTTCCTCGGTGTTGTTGTTGTTTTGATTTGTTTTGTTTTGTTTTTTTACTTTAATAAACAGTGACACTCCCGTTCTCTCTTCTCGGTCCTCGCTTGGATGGATGCCTTAAACCGGAAACACGTCATCACCTGACACAAACACGCAGTGACGTCAATTTGTCTCCCTCAGGACTTTGTGTAAAGAGACTAAAATGTAAAAATAATGTACGATTTACTTTATGTATGTAATGTGTAATCAACATTTTATACTTATAGTCAAATATCCTACATATAAAGAAGCAAATTAATGATGTGAAACGTTTCTTGGGGTTATTTGTAAAAATCTTTTTAGAAGTATTCTTGCTGAAAAAAAAAAAAAAACCCATTACAATCTATTAAGGCAAATCTATAATGGTTTCAATCAGATTCCTAAATGTTTTCTGCAGGACTTTTCTGGTTCCTATTAAATACCACCAAAGCCCAATAAGGCCGTTTTCACGCGTAGATGATCACATCAGGATAAACATAGACACGGGTGATGCGGCGTAGCTTTGCTGCCTCACAGCTCCAGGGTTCCTGGTTCGATCCTGAGCTCCGATTACTATCTGTATGGAGTTTCACATGTTCTCTCCTTGTCCATGTGGGTTTCCTCTGGGTTCTTTGGTTTCCTCTCATCTCCCAAAAACATGCTATTAGGTGGATTGGTGGATCTAAATTGCCCCTAGGTGTGAACAAGCATGTGAATCTGTGCAAGTATGTGCATGGTGCTTTACAGTGAATACCTCCAGGATGTATTCCTGCCTCACCTACAGAGCTCTTGTGATAGGCTTGGGATCCACCATGACCCTGACCAGGATAAAGCACTTACTGATGAATAAATGGATAAACTTCTATAAGCCATCAGGACCCATTACGAACAACACGTTCCATTAAACCCATTACACTTTAAAACCCATTAGGAAACATTATAGAGTATAGTCCTGTAATCACAACCTCCTTTATCAATTTCTTTTCTGGACGTCAGACTTAGAAATACGCTGCGTGATAGCGCACAGTTCCTTGCCTCATGAGGCTTTCTGTGTAATTAGCAAGTAATACCGGTTAGCTAATAAGCAATTAATTCTAATAAGCGATTATGTAATAGGCAAGCAACTGAGCTGTTGTTTTTGTATGATGTAATATACACAACACAGCTCACTTTATTGATTTTTGGCATAACAAAAGGCACTTTTTAACTTCATGATGAAAATGAGAGCAGTTGGAAATGTCCATATATGGAGACGTTCATAATCTTCACTGGTATTGCTAACCTCATTGTAGGTGTACAATAACACACTGCAGCCCAAACAATGCGTTACTCTGTACAAAGTCTCACTTCTCTCTAGTCTGTCTATCAATGCAAAGGATGAGCAACAGGATTGAGAAACAGTCCACCAAAAAAAAAAAAAAAACCCTCCAGCAAACAGCAGTTCTGTGATAAGATCTGACACAGATTAAAGGCTTTAAGACGACTAACACACACACTGTGCATGGAAAAAGATAAGCTGTAACCTCTACCTGTACAGCTCAAAGGGAGGAGTGTGTAATAAAGTGCAGTAAATGTTTAACACAGTGTTTAAAACTCCAACACTGCTATACCTGATCCATTCATACCAACACCATACACAGTGTCAGTGTCAGTGTCAGTGCTGTACTGTCCTGAGAATGAACCACCACCCAAATACCAAATTTCCATATAATATTAAGATTCATATTATTCATAACTAGGAAATATTTAAAGGAAAGTGAAATTCTTTTTTTAGTTTAAATGCTTTCCTACATTATCCACAATGCCTTCCTGATAGAGGTGCAGTGTGATTTAGCACTTGCATCATTTCGACCCTAAGAGAGCGGCGCTTTAGTGCTTAAGTCTGTCCAAATTTCTCGCCTCCTCATCTGTTCTCTCTGCTCAAGCAGATCGGCTTGTAAAGCTGTAACTTTCATGTTAATTTCGCTATCAACTCTATCGTGCTTGTGATCTCGTAGATTGAAATTTCACAATGTGAAATTTTGCAAGTTATGACGTCAGTGTGATACACAACCACTAACCTGTCACAAGAATAACGGAAATACAACACCAAACAATAATTTAGCACCAGAATCACTAAACACACCACAAGTATTTCAGTATAAACATATTAAATGTGGACTTTTCCTTTAATTACTGTATGAACTCCTCCAGACAAACTCAGGTGCTGTTCTTCAGTCAGTATGCAGACACACCCTCTTCCTCCTCCTCCTCTCTCTCTCTCTCTCTCTCTCTCTCTCTCTCTCTCTCTGTGTTTTTTTCCAGCGCCTCAGTGTTCGGCTGCATTCGTGTCGACTGCCCAGAGTCCACGGAGCCTCACGACTGACCTCAGGACTGAATATACCGACTCAGAGAAAGGTGAACCACTGATTTATATACATGTAAATGTATAGACATATTAGTGTAATGTTAGATTTAAATGTGTGTGTGTGCATCATCTAGCAAATCTTTTGCTTTTTAGAGTTTTTTATTTAGTATGGTGTGTCATTTGTGATAAGGAGGAATCAAGATGTTTCTGTCTAACATATATATATATATATATATATATATATATATATATATATATATACACACACACACACACACACACACACACACACACACACATATATATATATATATATATATATATATATATATATATATATATATATATATATATATATATGATTTGTGGATTGGTGGATTGGTTCATTACTGAGGTGATTAATGTTTTCCATGTTTACACTGAGTTATGGTATAGCTAGTTTTTTTTTTTTTTTTAATTAAAAAGAATTACCTGTAGCTCCTCTTGTTTTTACCTCTTGTAGCTTTTCTGGCTTTTCTGTAAGACTCAGGACTGTATATGTGTGTGTGTGTGTGTGTGCATCCTGCATTCCAGAGCTCCTCTGTTCCAACATGTCTCTGTACAGCTTTGGGTTGGAGCCTCTGTCCTGTCACGCGTGGAATAAAGACCGAACTCGTAAGTGTGAACACTTCAGCCGCAGAGCCGTCACTCTGTAGCCCGAGGCTCCCCCCCCAAATAATCATCCATTACATCTTCGCCAAGCACAATCTGATTCTGCAAAGTTACGCCATGAACACTCAGCATTTTACTTTCCCTAAATCTCCTAAACACAGCCTCACAATCCACTTTAGCAGAACTGCAAGAGTGTTTAAGTGCATAAATGCATGTAACCGGAGAGCATCACTACCATCATCATCATTCTTATCCTCCTCCTCATCATCATCATCATTGCTTCTGCCTTTCAGAGATCGCCATCAGCCCCAACAGCAGTGTGGTGAACATTTACCAGAAGAAGGGGAAGGAATGGAACAAAATCCATGAGCTGAGGGAGCACAGCGGGCGAATCACGGGTAAAAGAAAAGCTGGAAGTAGCTACTCCATTAGTCACTATCTCACTGATAACACAACACACAGCTGACCCACAAAATAAACACTCCTACAGAAAAGGCAGGGCTGGAAATACACTCTGAACATGAATACCACAGCGTTTACTCACACACACACACACCGTACACACCAACCACACTATACACAGCATGCACTATGTTACAAACATGCAATAAGTTTCTGTTAAAACTGTTTAAGATGGTTGTATATCTGAACACATGGAATTTAAAGAGGATCGATAGATAGATGGAAAAAAGAGACAGCTGCATAGACAGACAGACAAATTACCAGACAGACAGACAGGCAGACAGACAGACGACCAGGCAGGGATACAGACAGACAGACAGGTGACTAGACAGACACAAAGACAGACAGATTACCAGATAGATAGATAACCAGACAGACAGACCGACAGTTGACTAGACAGACAAAAAGACAGACAGATAGATAACCAGACAGACAGACAGATGATCAGACAGACAGACAGACAGGTGACCAGACAGATAGAAAGACAGATAAATGACCAAAGAGATAGAAAGACAAATTACCAAACAGATTGACAGACAGACAGATGACCTGACAAACAGACAGACAGACAGATGGATGACCAAACAGACAGACAGACAGACCGAAAGAAATTAGATTACCATACCATGACAGACAGTCATGTGGCCAGACAGATAAAAAGACAAACAGACAGATGACCAAAAGACAGACAAATTACCATATAGCTAGACAGATAACCAGACAAACAGGCAAATTGCTAGATAGACAGATGAACAGAAAGACAGAAAACAGACATACAGGCAGACAGACAGATGACCAGATGAATAGGCAGATTAACAGATAGATAGATAGACAGTCAGACAGACAGACATTGTGCAAACAGATTTTTAATGTTCTGCTGTCATGATGTTTCAGGAATCGACTGGGCCCCAGAGTCGAACCGTATCGTGACGTGTGCCTCAGACAGAAATGCCTACGTGTGGACCCTGAAGGACAGCGTGTGGAAGCCGACTCTCGTCCTCGTTCGCATCAACAGAGCCGCCACGTGTGTCAAGTGGTCACCTCTGGAGAACAAGTTCGCTCTTGGAAGTGGAGCCAAACTCATCTCAGTGTGTTACTTTGAGAAAGAGAACGATTGGTGAGACACAAACACACACACACACCTACAACAGACAGTGGCTCACATCTTAGGAATATTATTTTCTAATAACAGCATGTCGCAAAATGTTTTATTTCTCTTTTAATCACACCAAACTTTTTAATTTATTATAGAACGTCACATCATACTTTTTTTTTTTATCAGTTTACAGTTACATGTAATGTTGTGGAAAGTCCATTGAATAAGTTAGCTCCTGTTCTCACTTACTGTCACTGAGCTCTTTTTTTTTTCTCTTGAAGTCAATAAGACAAAAAGCAAAGGAAAGAGTAATCTCCTCTGTCCTGAAGACTTTCCCATATTGGAAAACCTACAGTTACAGCTTAAACTGATGTTTAAGGAGCAGTTTAACAAAAAATAAAAATGTTTAGGATTTCCTCTTGATCCCAAATGTAGTTGATCAGCCAAGACACACCAAGTTTAAATGTGACGTTTTCCTTTTTTTCAGCTTTGCACTGAGCTATAAGGCGATTGTAGATAACATATCAGGAAAGTGTATAACCTTCCAGTTCGAATTGAGCAAACTGCATACCAAAATCATCACTCTCTTAGCTCAATTGAATCATTTTTACATAAACGGTTTCTTAAAATAAGTCCATTTTAAACCCGTTTACACATCCACATGACATTTAATCTGATTCATTACCACTTTTAATGGTATATGATGGTGTTTTTGTGCAGGTGGCTCAGTAAGCACATAAAGAAAGGGATCTGCTCGACTGTGCTCAGTCTGGACTGGCATCCCAATAACATCCTGCTGGCAGCCGGATCATCCGATCTCCACTGCAGGTTACACCACCTCTACACACACACACACACACACACACACACGCACACACACACATGAGCAATGTAATCTAATTTAACTGTAATACTTTGTAAACCATAAATGAAAATAAGTTGTTCACCATCGTTCAGTGTTAAATCTGGCTCGAACACCTTTTTTGCTTTATAATTCATATTATTATGTATCATTATACACAAACATTATGTCTGACTTATATGCAGAATCTTTCCTCATTCAAAATTCCCTACAAATGACCCATTATTGTTGTACCTTTGACAAAAAACTAAATTTTTACATCTGATTACTCAGCAATGTTGACATTTCTCAATATGGTGGCTCCCATGGAAGCTGAGTTAGCAGTTGAAGCTAAGTGTAATTACAGGGTAATTTTAGTCTTACAGAGTCTTTTCTCAGTAATTTTCCCACACTTCTGAGGAAAATGTTGATATTCTGAATACTTTTGTGTCATATATGTTGTCTCTGCACATTCACATTTGGTATAAACGCTTATAAAACAGCAACTCGCTAGCTAATTAAATGCTAGCAGTTGCCTAGCAACAATCTTCTCATAACTTTACACAACTTCTCATGTTGAATGCATGAATTTAAAAGTTTGCTTTGTGCTTCAAAATGGCCGCTGTGATGATTTTTAAATGTGGGAAATACACACACACACACACACACACTCACACACACAGACAAATTCCACAGATATTGTTCCTGTACTAAGGTTTCAGACTCAGTGTGACCAAATTCCTGGAGATTTTTTTTTCCTGAATGTTATGGTAGGCACCCGAGTGTGTGTTAAGAAGCTAGGGTGCTTTCTGATGAAGCTCCATATCGATGCTTGTGTTGAAGTTGTGTTTAATGATGGGTCCAGCTTTGCCAAGTTGTTTAGAGTCGTCTATACTCTGACCATGTACATTCATATTTAATCTCAAAGCTCCACTCACTGCCCGTAAACACCTTCACTGTCCCGCTGAAGCACACTGTTCTTTTGTAGATGTTAATATCACGCATAATTACATAAATGACAAATTTTCGATGTCAATGTATAGAAAGATATCTCTGTGCACATAGTGTTGTCTAGGCTACATTATGAATGTAATTTCTTTTATGTGACATGGCTTACATCAGCTGTTTATTTCTTTTTGGAACACACACACACAGTGCTATCATATAAAACAGTTTCATATAGTACACAAGCCTGTATCTTTTAACCCCTAGAAGCCTCTAGTGGACACTGGAAGCCTTGAGAAATTAATTTTTCCAACACTTTTGGCTGGAAAGCTTTAACTCTTCATGAAGCTTCGTCTCGCACCACTAACAGAAACCATGTTTTAACTGCTATGCTAAAATGTGACATCAACAAGCAAAAAGAACTACCAGGAAGCATCATAAAACAAGCCAAATGCTGTTATATTGGCAAACACATAGTTCCAGCACAAACAGAAGGCTTGTCAATCCCATATAATATAATACACAATATAACACGTGCTGGGATTGACAACTCGTCAACACATTTGTTTGTTAACAGCAAACATTAATTCTCCAGCCATGAGGGCTTATGGGTATGCAAATGGCTGTTATGTGAAAGCACAGCGAAGCCACAATAATAAATATTGCAATACATTTGCAGATGATGCTGGAATTTAAAAGCAATGTACAGGATTTTTAGGTTTTGGAGCTATTTTTATTTAACATTGGACAGATTTGGCAACCCGGGACAACCTTGTATGTATAGAAATGAATACGAACATTTTAAACAACAGTTAAAATATGTTGCTGTTGTGTTTGGTCCCACGTGGATATGTTAAAGATTTACACTTCCGAGAAACACTTTGCAATGATTTATAATCCCACTATCCATGTGTTACCCAGGTTCTGTTTTGAGTCTAGTTCCTCTAAGGGTTTCTAAAGATTTCCTTGCCATGGTCACTTCTGGATCTAAATCTACATCCAGATTTCTGTTTGAAAGCTGCTTTGTGACAATATTTAATACTGTTAAAATGTGCTGCTATACAAATAAACTGGGATTGAATTGAAGATATTTTATAGTGTAATGTGTGACCTAGTTCAGGTTAAATGTCCATCTGTTGTTCATAAAATCTTCATTTTAGGGTTTTGATTTAACTTCCAGTAGTGTAGCTTGATTGGTTATATTTCTGTTTTCGCAGGGTTTTCTCCACGTATATCAAGGAAATCGAGGACAAGCCCGGCCCGACACCATGGGGAGTCAAGATGCCGTTTGGTGAAATGCTTCTGGAGAATAAAGACTGTGGTGGATGGGTGCACAGCGTCGCCTTCTCTCCGTCTGGAGACACGCTGGCCTGGGTCAGCCACAACAGCTCCATCAGCGTCGCCGACGCCACGCAGGGCAAAGAGTAAACACCCGAACTTATCTATTCACAGTCCAGACAGATAATAAGTATCATTTGATTTACCTTAAGTACATTTTTAAATTATGCTTCCCTCTAGGAAACATGGCAAACATGTTTTAAGGTCAAATAACTATGTGTAACATACAGTCAGCTCCAGAACTGTTGGCACCCTTGGGAAAGATGGGTTATGAAAACGTCATTGTAGTTAGTTTAAAACAGTTAGAGTTCCTATGCAGTCTAGTGAACTTAAAAAAAAAAAGTAAAATATAAATGGTAGCATGTTTTTAGCTCCATTTTGTTCACAGAAATTGCCAATAACTGTGACACATAGTTTGTTACAATATAATTTTAATTAATAAGGATTTTTTTTCATAACTTTTTTGGCCATCTTTGCTGAGGTTGCCAACAATTCTGGAGCTGACTGTAATTCAGTAATAATTCTGGAGCTGAAAGAAATCTAGAAAATAGCAAAAATAACTGAAATATCATAGTATTTATTATTTATTATGCATTATGCAGGGTTACACAGCTGACTACAGAACATCTTCCTCTGCTCAGTGTGCTGTACATCAGCGAGACGGAGATTGTGGCCGCGGTAAGTCTATGTGTTAGCTTCAATCAGAACAGCTCGATAGATAGATAGATAGATAGATAGATAGGTAGATTTGAAGGTGTGCAATGGTTTTGATAGACTGTGGTGATTCCTCTCACTGGTGTTGATTTGTTTTTGTAAATCAAAGGGCCATGACTGCTGTCCCTACCACTTCTCCTACAAGGGGCCCGGCAAGCTGGAGTTTGTGCGAAAGCTCGGAATCGCCAAGCAGACGTCAAAAAACAGCATGTCGGCCATGCAGCACTTCCGCAACCTGGACAAAAAGGCCACGACCGACGAGGAGGATAACGAGCTGAGCACTCTACACCAGAACAGCATCACGTAGGGACTTTATGCCTCATTAAATTACTTTAACTTGATGCAATGACAAAAAAATCTAATAAACAATTTTCCCAAATGTAGTCAATCAGCCAAGATGTCTTTGATGTCTGACGTCTGCTTGTGAGGCCATGAATTCTATATTTCATATTCAAACCAAGTATCTCATTGCTATTATTATGTCGTGGCCATGATATTGTGTAACTTGAACATACGACTTAATATGTTATAGAACATCATACTTAATAGTCAAGATATTTATTTGTGGCCATGCTTTTTTTAAAAAGGAGGCTCCGTATCAACTCCACTTGACTGTAATGTGTATTTGTGACTATTTTTGCTATTTTTGCATGTTTGATTGGAGCAATGTTGTACTAAGCGTGTCTTGTTTGACCTGTAGCCAGCTGTGTGTGGTGGAGGGAGACAGGGCCAAAGTGGAAAAGTTCAGTAGCGTCAGTCTGGATGGAGCCATGGTGCTCTGGGAATTCAAGGTACTACATGTCCACAGCCATCATTCTTTATTTT
Source organism: Pangasianodon gigas (assembly GCA_022758105.1). Taxonomy (NCBI): domain Eukaryota; kingdom Metazoa; phylum Chordata; class Actinopteri; order Siluriformes; family Pangasiidae; genus Pangasianodon; species Pangasianodon gigas. The sequence goes on from CM040466.1 coordinate 3,512,012, forward strand.
ATTGTAAAAAAAAAAAAAAAAAAAAATTACAGTATTTAATATTGTAATTAGTATTTAATTTAGTATTAAAAAAAGATTATACAGTATACACTGTTCATACTGTTTTTTCCAAAAATGACATATCGACAGTGTCCCCATGACCTCAATTGTAGCCGATCAGATAAGACGTGTCTACACATATCTAGGCTTGAAAGATTATTTACATTCAATTTTTGACCATATTTTTGTTTCTTGAATACTTTTTTTTAATATTACACACTGTAAATGAGGAAAAATGCATGTCCTTTATAATAAAAGAAGGAAATCTTTAATCTAGTTTTAAAAATAGTAATTTTTTTCATTATATATATTTCCCTCACCATTTTAACATGGATTCACTCTGGAGCAATCTGGAAAATGTGTGTATTTTTAACGCTATTCCACATTGCATCACACTACAATGAAACTTTTTCCGTCTTTACTGACTGTAATTTTTCTGTTTCATCCTTGTGTTTTTTTCACAGCCTTGAAACTCGCTAATAAGGCAGAAAGGTTTTGTGGCTGATCCGACATCCACGCCACACCACGTCACACCACTCCAAAGACCTCAGTGTCATTCTGCTGCTGTGCTTAGAAATATCATTTAAGATCGACACTTTATTTTTTTTAGCTTTTACAAAATAAACATGTTATACTGTCATTTTAATTTCTGTAATTACTCCGACAAAAGGTATTACTCTAGAGTAAATATTACAGGGACACAGACTTTAGTTTCTAAGTTTTCAAATGATTTTTTAAAATATATTTTGGTTTTAGGATTTTTTTTTTTAAGAAAGTTTTCCTGTCATAGCAAATAAAACCTTTCATTTGTAAAAATTCAGTTGTGATTATTCCTTTTTGTATTCCTTATTCTGAACAGCTTGATGAATAAGAAACAGTCAGCCTAAAAGAAAATATGAAGGACGTGCTCCTTTATGTGGACCGTTTCACCTCCTAGGAAATGATGCTTTCCCTTTACTTCCCCTTACAACCACGTTCCTGAGTATAGCTTAGAGCTATGATTGGACAGCGATTGCATTTCAGTGTGGCACGGTTGCAACACGCTGGTGAAAGTGAAATGCAGTGTAATAGGAAATACATTCACTTCTGAAGTGAAGTCAGTGTTTAATCTTTAACAAGCCATACCCTGCTGATCATTCTTCACTAAAGGTATAAAGTGACATAAGAGCAATGCACTGAAGCTTTTGCTTTTCATTGTGGAATGTTGTCCTCATGCATTTCATGGTTTTCCCTGGTGTGATTGCTTTCTATCGGTCTTGGAATCATCTCCATAGAGTCAAACTCAACAATGAGATTTAAAACGTAAGACCTTTAGAGTTCTCAAACTGGGGCTGCAGAAAAATCTTCGTTGTATATGTATATGTATAGTTGTATATCTACTTAATAATTTTGAATTTTACAGTGACACTTACAAAAGAGATCTTAGGTTAAGAAAGTTTAGATTAGAGCAATGAATGAATTTTACATTACCATTCTGACAGTGCCATACTACCAAGGACAGCATAAGGATTAAAAATATTACAAAATCATTATGAAATACTGTATTCATTGCAAGGGTCTAGTCCATGTAACACTGTCCATCAGGCATTGCACCTGACCCTTATCCTTCATCTCGTAGCTGGTGAGCCCACAAGATGGCTCCACATCACCATTTTGGGCTTTTTGAGTCACCAGATGGCTCCAGGGGGTGGGTCCTGGTAACCTTAATCCGGGCAGGGTAGACTTATCTTTTTTGTACCTTTCATGGTGGTCTTCACCACTTCCCTCGGATCTGTTCACCAAAAGTGGCCAAACTGGGAGAAATAAGCTCCCAATGATATAGCCTTGAGGTTCTCCAAACTACACTAGCTACACCAAGGTTCCTACAGGAAGATTCCTACACGGTTGCTGGGTTTTCTTTTCATGATTAGAGTGAGGACAATCTGGGAGAACCTTGGAGTAGATCTCCTGGCCTGGCTCCAAGAGGAGCCAACTGAGATGGTTCAGGCACCTTACAATGATGCCACCCCCAGGTCGGCTCCCGCTGGAGTTGAATCAGGCACGTCTTATTGGACAGAGACTGTGTGGCAGACCCAGGATATGTTTGAGAGATTACATCACCCAATTGGCTTGGAAACATCTGTGGCGAAGCTGGAATCTGTGGTTGGGAAGTCTGGTTTGACCTTCTCAGTCTGTTGCCAGCATGACCCCACTATTGAGAACACAACAAACTATGTCCTTTGATTGGCAGATCTAGGTGAAATATGACTCACTGATAAAATTAGGGCTGCTAAGTTTCACTGAGGTGTAACTAGTCACTTTTGGGAATTCCAAAAAGAACATTTTTTAGATTTAAAGGTGCATTAGGTAAGGGTCCCTGGAGGACTAGTGGCTAGGCCACAGTGCTCTCACCGCTGCGGCGTGGGTTCGATTCCTGGCCAGGGAACCAATCCCAGCCACTGGGGCTGAATGCAACAGTGTGGTCTCAGTGCTAGTCCCAAGCCTGGATAAAATTGGGGATGGTTGCGTCAGGAAGGGCGTCCGGTGTAAAATCTGTGCCAAATCAAATATGCGGACCAATGATCTGCGGTGGCAACCCCTAATGGGAGCAGCCGAAAGAGGAAGAACAACAACAACAAAGGTGCGTTAGGTAAGACTTGGGGGAAAAAGGTAACTAAAAGTTAAATGGCTGGAGTTGAATAAAATTTGAATGATTTTTTTTTTAATCATCGAGCCACCCCTATTTCCACCCATGTACACAAAGCTCCGCCCCCAAAACTTATGGTGCTAACTAGAGTTACCCTTAGCAAGGATTGTCATGACATCACTTGAAAGCAAAGTCCAACTCTATAAACATGCAACCTCTCATAATGATTTATAAGGTTGTGAAAGAGCGTTGGGGGCGTGTCTATAAGATGACTGACAAGTGGCTAATCAAAATACAAACAAACATTCCGGACCGGAAGGCAGGTTTCCAGTCTGTTTTTTTTTTTTCAGATACATAATACACTTGTTCTGAGACAATGGCTTAAACTATTTTTTTATCATTTCGTCATTATTTGTATTTGTAAGAAATGAAAAATATTGACTATTGCACCTTTAAATGTAAAATCAGCTTGTTTATAAAATCGTATGAATCTGTTAAAAACACAGCAGCACTATATACACAAATAAATAAATAAACAAATAAATAAATAAATGCAACGTTTTTTGTGGTTGTTTCCACGTCCACTTCCGCAAATGCAACCAATCAGCGCGCCTCTTTGTCCACCTGTCCAATCAGAATTAACCGCAGCCACCAACGGTCACTTTAGCCCCGCCTACCATGATGTGACGCTAACTGCCGTGACGCAAGAGCCATCAGCTGTTTTTGTTTTGCTCCTGTTTGGGTCATTACGGGTGTGTTATCCTGCTGATATAAACATTAAAAAAAAAAAAATAAAAAAGCGTTTATTAAGTGTTTATTAACGTAACCGCAGCGGAGATAGCGGAATAAACCGTCTCCGGATGGATGTGTTCTTGTTTGCGGGTTTCTTTTCCTAGAGCTTCGGCAGCGTGAGGCGGCTCCAGCGGATCCGGGGGCTCCGGTGAAGGCGGGGCCGGGCGGAGGTCGCCGGAGTTCGGCATGGAGAGCGGAGATGGAGGCGGAGGAGCCCGCGGCCCGGCACTGCGCTGCGCCTCCTTCAACCAGGACTCCACGTAAGCACTTCCACCATCATTCAGCCACATAAACATCACACTCCCCAGCACCAGAGACTGCACAGATCATCAGCAAATATGCTTCTCTATGAGGACATGTCTGTGGATTATTTACCTTATACTGGACTTACAGATGTTGTCTATAACAATGAATGGGTTTAATGAAACAAACAGGATAATGTTGAATGTAAATGTCAGAGTAAAAAAAAAAACATGCATGAAATTAACTTCTACAGGCTTGATTTAATTCATACTGTGTTGAAATGTCATCTGCAATTTTATCTTAGTCTAAATGGGCACAAAAACACCCCAGGCTGTAGAGATCAGTAGAAATTTTCTGACTAGTATTTCTGAGATTAACCCTATTACATGTTTCCACCTATAATTCAGATTGTTTTCTAAAGTAATTAATGTGGAATAGCATTTAAATATCCCTCATTGCGTCTCATTATGATCTTTTCTGAATGAGTTGTATGCTTGTACTGTATATACAGAAGAAATGCAGTGTTCACTTTACCTGTGTGTAAGGAATAACACTCAGCAGACCTGCTGTTATAGGAAAATAATCATGCTGGGTGTGGGAGTGCATTATTTTCATATAACAGCCCGGTCTGGAGTGTGTTATTTAAAAATATACCACAGTGATTTGCCAATAACCACGATGTTTAATTTATTAATGAACAACACATCCTGTTTTTTAATGACTTATTGTTATTTAATGTTGTTGAATGTCCGAGAGACAAGTTAGTTCCTGTTATCACTTATAACTGCGATAAACTGTTGTTCCTTCACCAGCCTGTCTCTCTCTCTCTCTTTCTCTCTCTCTCTATCTTTTTCTCTTTCTCTCTCTCAAAACACAGCCTGTCATTTTACTGAGAAACCAGGAAGCATAAACTCCTCTGTCTTGAAGACTTTCCTGAGCTGGCAGTCTTTGACTGTTACAAAGTGTTTACAACCAAGACTTTATATACCTTCCATAAACTAAATTAGTTTAAGTTTGTTAACAGTTGTTAACTAAATGTCTCCTTAAAAAAAAAAAAAATCACCACATCAACGATTACTTTTTTCTTTTAAAAAATCCATTTATTATTAGAATTTGTGGAGAGTCTGCTGTACAAGTCCCTGTGTTTGAGCTGTTGCTATAGAAACAATAACGTACTAGAACGAGCGGAGCGCATCAATATTAACCCGTCGTATGTCCAGAACTACACTCCGAGTCGTGTGGTTATACAGAAATTCTAATTGCACACCTTCTAACCAATCAGAATCGAGCATTCAGCCGCACTGTGGTATAATGTTAAATCAGTGAACACTTACAGTACTTGTATATGGCAGAAAAGCAGCAGTATGGAGTAAGAATCGAGCCACTAGAAATTTGAATTTCAATGCACAAAATCTGAATTGTAAATGCTATTATTCTGAATTTGTATCATATCATCTGAAATTGAATTTTGACCTGGGATTGAGTTCCATGGTTTTCAATGGTTTCATGGTTCAATCTAAAAATGTGCAGCTGAATTTAAGACTGAACATCTGAAGTCTGTGTATAATCAGTTTCTAAGAAGCGTTCAGTCTCTTTATTAATTCACATTCTTAGAGTCACTTTCGAAACACCCGGGCTACGTGCGGGCAAAGTCTGTGCACACAAAACCTCAACGTTTTAAAAGACTACTAAAAAAGCTAAGACTACTAAGAAAGCTACTAAAGTTTATGCCTGCGTTCCTACTGTGAGAGAGTTAAAGCTTTTGAATTTCAAATGTTCAGTCCTGCACGCTTTAAGAGTGAAATTCAGTTTGAGATTTTAGACGGTATTTGCGTGGTATGATACTAATTCCATATGATAACACTGAAATTGAGATTTTTGCATTTAAATTAAATTTTCTAATGGCGTGATTCTAACTCCAGAGCAGCGTTCAATGCACCAGTGTAGCTCTGAATTAAGTAACATTTAAAGTACTTGTATATAGCAGAAAAGCAGCGTTCAAGGTGTCAGTCTTGTGTTGAATGAATTAACACATAAAGTACTTGTATACAACAGAAAAGCTGTGTTCAATTCACCTATGTAAAGTTGAATTCATTAACACTTAAATTTTGGATAACTAGCTTTTTACTCAATTTCACAGTGTTAAATTAACACCCAGGTTGTAAATATAAATTGAGTACACTGTAGGTGTAACTCCTGCAATATTCAATAAGTTAATAAATCACTCAGAGACTGATTAATTCCTCATCAGGATTTGTGCTGAGCAGTTTTTCGGTCCTTAACCTAAGACGCACTTATTATCTGATTTGAACGTCATAATCTCTGTACTATATTGAATATCCCCCGGTGCGTTGCATTATGATGTGTGCACTGTCCCATCTGCATCCAGTTTGTCTTCTCATTAAAAGTTAGTGTGTCACCGATGTACAATCTTCCGCTATGAATCCATTTGTGGTCTCTTGACAAAGTGACCTGCTAATGAGTCACTCGAAAGTGATGCAGCTAGCACGCTGTGCTGATCTATCTGTCTTAGAGAGCTTATTCAGGATTTAGGATTGCATGGGACATCTTTAAACAACACACACACACACACACACACACATGCACTGTGGTATAACCTGTCATGTGTTTGGAATAGAAAGGAATGCTGCTTATGTAGTGCATCCCCAACACACTGGAGTTATGATTTTGCTGTGAGAGGATGTACTCAGAAGACGGCGCCAGACAGGAACAGACACGAAGAGTTATGTGGAGAGGAATGAAGAGGCTTTGAAACAGATGTGGGTCTGAACAAAGTGTGAACATGTTGATTACAGCAGCTCATTGTGCTGCCTGCAGGGAAATGCTTTTAAGACAGATGGAATTACAGGGCACTGTGTTTCAATAAATGTGGACTAAAATCAGAAATAAACGTACTATATGGGTTAATAATGAAAGCAGATCAACCTGTAAGTCTATCAGTCTGAAAGGGTGCTTTCACATACTCATGGTTTAGTCTTTCTGAATAGTACCCTGGTGTGGTTCTTTCGGCAGGTGAGAACACAACAATCACACTTGGAGAGCGTCTGAGAGCATCTGAGTGAGGTAGTGTCAATTGAGAAAGCGTTTTGACTCTGAATCCACTCGACTTCAGGAAGTGAATCAAAAACATCATGTGTTTTGGGTTGCAGCGTTATTTATTTATTTATTTTCTTTTTCCCTGTAAATGTGAGCTGCTAAATGGAGCCAAAGGACAGAGCTGTAGCGCTACAGGAATGCTTTATGTCCTGGAGATTTGTTTGAACATAAACGCTGGGTGCGATGAACAAAATATTTTAATGTTTAGTTATTTATATAATTATCTAATCATTTATTTAGTGCCGACTCTGTGTTCACCTTACTAGGGGGATTTGAGATTTCAATTTTTATTCCATCAACATTTTCCATCACTGTATTTCTGACCATTGAATGAGAGTTCTCCGAGTACGTTTTCACTACTACACACACCTCAATCTGTTTTTTTTCCAGTATTCAGTGTCCAAAACCAAATCAAATACCATAAGTATCAATTTCGCTCTGATTCAGACTCGGTAAATGGACTAACATGTAAATGTGAATGTAAGTCTTGCTGTGTCGAATGTAAGTCTTGCTGTCTCGCTGCCTTTCTGTCTGTCTGACTGTCTATATCTGTCCATCTATATGTCTGTCTGTCTTCATCTGTATTTATCTGATCTGTCTATCTCTGTGTCTTTCTGTCTGATTGCATTTCTGTCTTTCTAGCATCCTATATGGATGTGTCTATACATCCATCTGTCTATTTTTTATTTTTATAATTCTTTCTGATTTCTTGTTTCTTCATCTATCATACCTATTTAACTATCATATATATATCTTCCTCTCAATCTGTCTATCTGCCTATTTATTTATCTGACTGTCTAAGAGTCTTTCTCTATTGATTTATTTATCAGTAAAACTTTCTGTGTCTTTCTGTCTTTATTTGCACAGCAGTCCATAGGTCACCATGTGAGACAGTGTGTGTGTATCATGTATTATTATCTCTGTACTGCTGCATGTTGGATATGAAGTGACACAGTGACTGAAGTTACAGAGAATATCAGCGTTGGTCATATCAGTTATTCGTTTCAGTGGAAAAGAACCTTTTGATAAACTGGCTGTTCAGTGATTATCATCAGGCTGCGTGATGTTTCAGGACAAAAAAAGGTTGATGGTAGACGTGGCATTTGCACTGGATCTTGCACTTGTCTTCTTGTCTCGGCACACACGCCGAAGATGTGTTAATGCTAATAAAGGAGGCGGATTAGCCTAATTAGAGAGTGAAGCCATAATTCATACCCTAAAGCTCAAATGTGTTTACATTGTGAGAGATGAGCTGCTTACCTGAGCTATATGATTCACAACCCGAACAGGAATTTCTCCTGCATCAGGTTTCGACAGTCTTTACTGCCTTCCTTATAATTATATCACTCAGAATCTAGCTATGTTACTAGCTATAGGCTACAGTAATGTGATATATTGATAATCATTGTATATAAGGTTTTTAAAGTTCTAGATTTGAATCACTGAGTTCATCCATTTCCATTATAAAGACTTTTTTTTAAACCGTAAAAACTGGAAAATGTCCATGTCATGACCTTTTAAGTGTCATATGGAATGTTGGTACATGGTACATAAAGCAATTTTTACGATTATATTTATTTGTTTATTTGTTGTATTTTCTTGTTTATGTTTTTTTTAACGTGTTAACTATTTTTTATGTATTTAGGTCTCTGGCTGTGGGTACTAAGGAAGGTTACAGACTGTTCTCCGTCACCGCCGTGGATAAACTGGAGTGTATTCACGAAAGCAGTAAGAAGAACGAACGTCTTCTTTATGTTCATTTAATCATTTCGATTTTATCCAAAGTGGTTTCCTCATAGTTACATAGTTATTTTCCTCATAGTTACGTAGTTATTTTCCTAATAGTTACATAACTCTCAGGTGACAGGGCATGTTGTTATAGGAAAATAATCAACAATGTGGTGGTGTGATGCAGCCCAAGGTGAAGCGGCATTACTGTTACCATGACAGAGTTGATATCAAGTTTATAACAGCATGTTCTGAAATATTTTATTCCTCTTATACCACAGCAATTGGACAATGATTACAATTTTTGTTTGTTAAAGTATGACATAATTTTTATCCATTTATAAAAAAACATCAGCAAAAATGAACAAAAAATGCAGCTTTTCACGTTACCAAGACAGCGCAAAACTGTCCGTCCTGGAGGCTTTCCTGTTTCAGTAAACGCAAAGTTATATCTGACTGTTACAAAGTACTGACACTGGAGACTCCTTCCACAAATGTTAAATAATCCTTACAGAAGTTTCTAAGTTGTTACTATAGAAACGATAACGGATTAGAAGGTTTGCATTAATATAAACCTGTGATTAGTGTCGTGGCTGAACAACTGTCGGAGCTGCTGTTGTAGAAAATTAATCAACTCCTTCTGACCAATCAGAATCTCGAATTCAACATCGCTGTGGTATATAATACGTTGAAATACGCAAGAACAGAATGGGGTTTTGAGAAGACTGTTAAGTTCAGTGTGTGCAGTGACTCTGAAGTGTGTGTTGTTTTGTGTAACGTTTCAGCAGAGAATCCGGACGTCTACATCGTGGAACGTTTGTTCTCCAGCAGCCTGGTGGTGGTGGTGAGCCACTCGATGCCGAGACGCATGAACGTCTATCATTTCAAGAAAGGAACGGAAATCTGCAACTACAGCTACTCCAACTCCATCCTCGCCGTGCGCCTCAACCGACAGGTGGCCAGGATATCACCTCATGAGTGCAGTTCTGTCTGAATGCTAGTTTTTCCTCACTCTTTAGCAATGCAAGTCATGCAATGTGTTTTCAGTAGCTAAAAAAAACAATAGGAACACAATTTCCTTTTATCGCAAATGCTTGCTATGTGAAGTTTTTGCACTGGAGCTACGAAGCTAATGTAGCCAGTAAGGGAAGATATATATCTACCAGTTTAGCTTTGTACAAACTGCATGTTGGAATCACGAAACAGTCAGTTAAGTGTCTCAAACTAGCTTGCTGATGTGGCTTCTGACACCGTATCACGCTGATAGAGTGAGCTGTTATCTATTAAAATAGACAAAAGGACATTCCAAAGCTAAAAATCGTCAAAGTGGCCATTTTGAAGCACAAAGCGAACTTTTAAATTCATTCATTCAACATGGGAAGATAACAACACCATGCAAGAGGCTAAAGTTTTGAGAAGACAGTTGCTAGGCAACTGGAAACAAGCTGAGCATTTAACTAGCTAGAGAGTTGCAGTTTTATAAGTTGATTATAGCAAATGTGAAGGTGCAGAGGCAACATAAATGACACAAAATTGTTCAGAATATCAACATTTTCCTCAGAAGTGTGGGAAAATTACTGAGAAAAGACTCCGTAAGACTAAAATTACCCTGTAATTACACTTAGCTTCAGCTGCTAACTCAGCTTCCATGGGATCCACCATATTGAGAAATGTCAACATTGCTGAGTAATCAGATGTAAAGATTTTGGCTTTTTTTGTCACAAGTACAACAATAATGGGTTTTTTTGTCGGGAATTTTGAATGTAGAACATATTCTGCCTATAAATCAGACATAATGTTTGTGTATAATGATATATACTAATATGAATTATGAATTAAGCTTAAAAAGATGTTTGAGCCAGATTTAACACTGAACAATGGTGAACAACTTATTTTCATTTATGGTTTACAATGTATTACAGTTACATTAGATTACATTGTGTGTGTATGTGTGCATGTGTGTTTTTGCACGTATGTGTGTGTGTTAATCTGCAGAGGCTGGTGGTTTGTCTGGAAGAGTCCATTTACATCCACAACATAAAGGACATGAAGCTTCTGAAGACTCTTCTGAACACACCACCCAACCCCTCAGGTGAGACGGGACACTCTGACTGTGTGTGTGTGTGTGTGTGTTGGGCAAAGATTAATGACATGTAATGAGTGATTTTGTTGAGCTTAAACACATATGGATGCTGTATATTTCTATTTTTTAACACCATCATTTTTCTAAGTAAGTATTGCACTTTTTTTTTTTGTTGAGAAAACAATCCCAAAAAGTTTCGATACCCCCTGAAGAGAATAACAGCACTGAGTTTCTTTGTTCAACAAGGTTTGAGATCTTCCATGCAGTACATTTCACAACACACAACACTAATTGTGCCAAAGTCATTGAGTCAAAGGTAACTTTAGAGTGTTTTTTTTTCTTTTTCAGCATTCCCCCCGACATTTTCAGAGTCACGTGCATCCTCTGAGACACGTGAAGCCAACCTCAACATCTTTTTGAACTGCTGTTTATGTTGCGTCACATGGTGGTGTAACCCACTCGGAGGAAAGCGCTATGCGCCCTCTTCTGAATACATGAGCTCACAGAAGCCCACGATTAGCTAGTGTCCCTGTGATTGACAGGGGAGAGAGAGCACGTCGTCCTTCCCACCCACTCTCTTTTTTTTCTGTCTTTCCTTCCGACCATGGATGACTGCAGCATCATTGGATTTGAACTTGCGATTTCCGTACGATAGAGCGATCACTTTTCGGTTGCGCCACTTACTTCGGGTAGAAAAGAGAAAAATTTTGACTGAAAAAAATGATTGAAATGTCAGTCACGGTGAAACATTTCACAGGACAAAAAGTTTTTTTTTAAGAGAACTATATCAAAAATGTATTTTAAACTTAAAAATGTATAAATGGTTTTTAACTGTTTCTGTATTTTTCAGGGATAACAGTTTGTTAGCATTTATTTGAAATATTGTGTCAGTAGTTACATATGGCTACATATGTTTAAAGAGTA
>CM040466.1:3526063-3584232 GCA_022758105.1 Pangasianodon gigas
CTGAAGAAATACAAAGGCTGTATGGATGTCTGTGGAAGTTTTATGTCAAGTGAAAAACCTTGCAGTTTAAAAGTGCACAAATTTTATAAATGTCTGATACAAAGTGGTGGGTTTTTATATTATCGACAAATTCTTGTTTTATGTGTATGATTTTTGCATTCCACGAACGTGTGTTTTTTTTATAGCACATAAATACAGACTTTAAAACTGACTGATGAAATGAAGTCAAGTGCTTTAGGAATGACCGCACTAGAAAATTAATGATCCCATTAGCTGTGGCAACAGAAACCACTGAGCAGTAGCCCGAGATGATGCGCTCTGTATCCACCTGTCACCACTAGGGTGTGCTGTCACTCTCCCGTACCTTAAAACTCCTGCTACATTAAGATTAAGATTCAACTTTATTGTCATTGTGCAGAATACGAGTACAGAGCCAATGAAATGCAGATTTTCGCATATCCCAGCTTGCTAGGAAGATGGGGTCAGAGCGCAGGGTCAACCATGATACAGCGCCCCTGGAGCAGATGTGGTTAAGGGTCTTGCTCAAGTGCCCAATAGTAGCAGCTTGACAGTGCTGGGGCTTGAACTCCCAACCTTCCGATCAGTAACCTATAGCCTTCACCGTTCAGCCACCTCTTCCACTACGTTAACGAGACTGACCTGTGTTCACACTAGTTAGTGGCAAAGCAGCAGGTGTCCTGTGGTGACGTGACCAATCCTATGGCAAAGGGCGTCTGTCCGACATCGCAGAATCTCACCCCTACACTCTGCTCAGTTCAGTTTCTCCCAACGCATATTTCCCATCCCGAAGTGTTTGGTATGAAAACATGAAAGAAAAATAACACAGGTTTCATTTTTTTTCTTAGTGTTATGTAAGGAGGAAGTGTTCCGTATCATGCTGCGTATAGGAAAATAATCAAGGCAGGTGTGGTGTGATGCGATCTGACTCAAAGTGGAGTTGATTTCTTTTTTTATAACAGCACGTTACAACAGCATGAACAGTATATTATTCCTTTTGTCCCACAGCAATTTGCCAATGTCAGTGAAACCAGATGAGCAGGTTAACTGATTAGATTTTTGGAATTGATCCAAACTGGGTTAAGGTCACAGCAATGACAAATTTCTGAAATAATTTTTTCTTCAATAGCTTTCTTCCTGTTAAAAGTATATTTTAAGTTAAAATTAAGTTGAAATTATATTGTATTTGAGGTCATACAAATTAGTAGCAAGAAGGACTAGCCTTGAGGTCTGTTGAGACTTTTTTACTTGTTGAGATGATTTGCTGAGTCATATTTCTTTGTACAAACGAGTCACCTGACTCTATGCAGTGTATCTGACTGACCTTTGACCCCCAGGCTGTTAGGATCGGAAGAGGAGGCTGAGGTGTCTGAGGGATCGGCGGCTCCTTCCTACGCTGCCACCGCGGCCATTGGCACCTGTGGACCTGTCTCTGCCACACTAACTGGTATACAAACACACACACACACACACACCCCAGAGTCAGATCATTAGTTATAAAATGTCCCAAAAATCCCTAAATTCCTAAGAACTTCTGTGTTTAGCTTCCATTCAAGACGGTTTAAACACTGACAAAGAAACTTACTAGTGCAATTTCTCTTAGGTTTTATTACAATGATTAATACTCCAATCTGATTGGTCAGAATGTTTTGGCAGCTGTGACAGTAGTTCCAGCTGCTAGTTCTTGTACAGCAGATGTTTTACATAAACGATTAATTGCGTGTAATTGTTGTAATCATTGACACGGTGAAGTTTTGTGTAAGAAGATGTTTATTTAACATTGATGGAAGGAGTCTCCAGCTGTAACTTCATGTTTTCTGACACTGAAAACAACGAATTTTCTTTGTCTTCTTAACTTCAAGAGAGAGAAAGAGAGGCAGGTGAAGGAACCATTGTTTATAGCTGCAATAACATAAGTAATAACAGAACTAACTTGTTTCGAGGAGATTTTATATACAAATACAAATTTCTGTTGTATAAGAGGAATAAAACACTTCAGGAAGTGGTGTTATAGGAAAATAATCATCTTTGGTGTAGTAACATTAGCTCCGCTTCATCACACCACCCTGTCGTTGTTTATTTTCCTATAACAGCACACCTGAAGTGTTTTATAGCTTACTTAAACTACACTAAATACAGTGATGTATATAAAGTATACAGTAGCGTGGATAGAAATGGTGGGTCTTTTTCCTGTCCTAGTGATACACAAGCTTGTTAGCGTGATGGAGTGTGTCTTTCCGAACTTCACAGATTTCTCATAGGTGAAGGGATTCGGTGTATAATGCGTGCGCGTGTGTGTGTGTTTCCAGGATATTCCGAGGACGGAGGAGTGATGAAAGGCGAGGTGATTCCCGAGCATGAGTTCGCCGCCGGTCCCGTGTGTCTGGACGACGAGACCGAGTTTCCTCCAGTGAGCATTCAGAACCCATAAAATCCATCCGAATCACTAAAACTTCATCCGAATCACTAAACTCCGCCGCCGCCGTCTCCAACCTGCACCGCCAGTTTCCCAAAAACACGGCAGTGTGTTTAACTCTGTGTGTGTTCACTAGTGCAGTGTCGTGTCCCTGTGCCTCAGGCTGTGTGTTTAGATTTTCAGCAATAATCACCGATTTTAAATCTTCACCTCAGTGATGATCGATAGAAACAGTCCTGATGGAAAGCCTAAGAGTAAAAAAGTTCTGTTCTCAAGCTCGGGGTTCCACCTGATGGCAGGTGTGAGTGCAGATAAGAGATGAAGATAATGGGACGTCACTAAGATAATTTTTTACAGACATCAGGCATTTTATTTCACTTTGTTCCTCTCTGCTCAAAATGACCTGCATATTATCTCTATCATATTAATGTGAGTTTTTTTTTTTTTTTAAAGTTATGAAGATCTAAAGCAGATCTTTATTTTGGAAATGTTTGCCCACTGGGCTCTGGTTTACTTTTTCCTCAGTCACGTAAATACTATTTATCTGAAACCATTTTAATTCCGACTTCAAGCAATAATGTGGATGAAACGTCCATAATGTCTTCTTTATCAGGCAAGGCAAGTTTGGTGTACTATATTTGTCACCACACACTCACCATCATCGACAAATCATAAATTTATTAGCTAGCTGACCAGCAAGTGTGTTGCCCAGTCCCATGTTTTAGTCCAGAAACCTAATTAAGCTAAAAAACAATGGTAACTAAAATAATATAATAAAGTATGGTGAGCTAGTTAGCTAGTAAAGTGCAAAAGTAAAGACAGAAATGAGGTTATTATTATCTTCTTCTAACAAAGATTTTAATGCACATCATGTTTGTGATCTTGATAAAAAATCGTTGGTTTCGGCAGCGAGCTGCGGTGTTGCGTCCTCACGTCGCGCTGCTGTGTGTCGTAAGCTGGAGAAATATATGACGGTTTTATTCTGAGCTCGGTTTCTTTGGTGTTTCCACATACCTGCGTGTTCCACCTTCTCAACAGATCTGAAAAGCTGATTAATCCGGCAAGTATCCGACGTTCTCCCTTCAAACGGATCAAGGCTAGGGTGTTGTGTGTGGTGCAGCAGGCGGTGGGATTCAGAACAAAGGAGCACATGCTACAGTTACAGCATGGAGACGCGTTGCAATACCATGAAGTGCATTAAGTTTAAACTACATACCAAATAAAACTATCGCTAACGTCAGTAAGGAGGATTTTTCTCTTTTTCTGGTTGTTATGCTGCATTCGTTGTACTTTGCAAGTTGTAATAACATTATTTCTCACCTCTGGACATTCAATGTACAAAGTGGGGGGGAAAAAAAAACATGGACGCCTCCTCAAATTGTTGTTTTTTGCTCAGTCAGAACACCTAAAGCTCATAAAAAAGCTTCTTTGACTGAATTTTTACAGTAACAGGCCTGAGTGGGGCTATTGGTTCTGTTCTACTACAATGAACTTCAAACATTCATGCAACATTTTGGACTGAAATTGCAACAACAACAGACCATACCGAGTAGCTTAGCAAAAAGCTAGCCCGCTAATGTTAGTGATATCTCTAATGTTGATGATTATCTCCTTAAAACAGGGATTAGTATGGTCAGTGTTATAGATTTAACCAAGTACTGTGTCTGTATATTAACTGATCTAAAGCCAGTACTGCTATAAACTCATTTAAAAGAAGGGGAACTTTACACTGTTTACAGTGTATTTTGAATTGATGTCGATTCAACGTCACTTTGTAAACAGTGAATGAACTGGTAGTTGAGACGACTACCAGTTGATGAGTTGAGATTTTAATCTGAGCGGGTGTTTTCTGTGTTTTTTACCAGTTGTAGGTGGGGAATTACAAGTTGCAACTTCACCTTGAATGCAGCATTGAACCTAAAAAATAGTAAAAAATAAAACACTCATAGCAGGGAGAGGAAATGTGTTTATCCCACACGTCCAGGCTACTGATTTGTCCACCTCTGATGGATCTCTGTACAATACCATGTGTACATATCCACTTTAATAAAAATGCAGAGTACATGCAGTTGTGTGCAAAACCTTTGTTTTCAATCAAATGGCCATTCAGTTCTTAAGCTACAATCCATTGTACTCAGAACTCGGAAACTTCCAAGGCGATTTTCCCCGAGCTCCAACCTAAACGTTTTCCTCGGCTTCGGCTTGGGAAAAAAACATGGACGTCCAGAGCAAGGTCATTTGTATAGCTAGTCACTGAAATTTTTAAACATATTAAGAAAATCTACATGAATTATTTCTACATCGTGAAAAATGATGTATATAAGATAAGTCAAACATCTTGTCCGTCTTTGCTCCTAAAATGTATCTGTCACAATGGTTTTCTCCCGTCAGTAAAATCAGGCTGAAATCAACGGAATTACGGCGCAAATCTAAAACTAACACAGAAGCTGCATGTAAAGTAAGATCGAAATCTGTTTACTGTTGACGCTCTGCGCCGCCATATTGTTGTGACGCTAGGTGGATGTTGCCTGATGTCCGGTCTGGGAATTCTGAGACGAGTGACCGTTCCATTGTACTATTCGGCATCGTCGGAAGTCAGGTTTTTCCGACTTCTGAGTACAATGGATTGCAGTGTTACTGTTCATTATTTGGTAGCAAACAATAATGATGGGAAAATATACAGTACATTAAATAAATTTTTTAATCAAACTGCCATGCAGTGCTTATTTATGCAGATCAACATTAAAAGCTCAGTATTACAAATAAAATATTTACAGGTTTTATTCTGTTTGTACAGCTGAGGACCGGTACTGCAATAAGTACTGAATGGCTGTGTAATTGAAAACAAAATGGTGGTCTCTGACTTTTGAGCAGTACTCTGTGTGTGTGTGTGTGTGTGTGTGTGTATAAAATAAATATGCGAGTCATTTCTAATGTTCAGCTCCGCTTTCAAATCTTAGACCACACCTTCTAACTAAGTCTGATGGATGACACTGATATCTACTGACGATGACTTACGATGTCCGTTTTTATAAATAACAGTGCGTCAGAAACCACATGAGCAAATCAGAGACATTGAACACGTCAACAAAGACGATTGTGGAGACACGGTCATGTGACCATTTAGACGCTGCACAATGCTGAACTGGTAGCCATAAGATTTTCTTATTTGTTAGCTATGTTAGACTTCATAACTAAAGAAGCAAAGCTGTGTTGGCTGCTGAACTACATTTGGAGCAACAGGGATGTTGTGGTCATTTCATTTTTGGCTGAACTTCTCCTTTAAATTCGAGATCCATCAGTCAGAGCAGCATTACTACAGGAAAGAGGTGACTAATTTATGTGTAATAAACCAGCAGAAGTGTGAGTTTAACCCACACATGTTGTATGACGCAGTATGACACACTATGACTCCTCATGTGTTTTTGTATTTTTTTTTATTTACTATTAATTTTATTTTTTTTCCACAGTGTTTCCACAGCATCTGTTAGTGTTTCCACATCATCTGGAAATGCTTATTATTCATGTCCTTAAGATGACTGACCACGTCTCATCGCAGTAAACAAAATGATTTGTATTTGAAGTTTTTTATTAATTCCATATAAATCCAATGTAAACTTATTTTCCGATTACGCAAAACTCACGAATTACAATCCAAAAGCCCTTTCACAGGAGAGACGATTTTCTTCTCATCTTTTTAATGGACACAGATTTTCCCTTTACCTCAAATGTAGTCGTCGATCAGCCAAGACATGTTTGGTGTCTTTAGTTTTGCATCGGAGCTACACGAGGCTACACTGGCTTTACACTTTATGGCCTGGTTTTGCTGTCGCAATTGTACAAGATTTCTTTGGTGGCATTGCGACAAAAGACAGCTGATGACAAAGTTCTGAAGTTCTTCCAGTGTGAGAAATATTGGATTAAAATCTCAGCTGCTACGACGCTCGTCTAACAGCTACCAAAAGAAGGACTTACGCAAAACTCACGTGATGGCTACAAATACAGTAGCGGTGTTGGGGGAATGTAAACGAAACATGCTAAGAAAAATCTCCTTATTACCTCAAGCTCACGTTGAACAATGTTTGTGTTTATGTGATGTGTTTATTTCCAGATCACGCTAACTGATGACGTAAGCAGAGCGTAGTAATTTTCTTTAATCGCAGGTCTATCGTTCATTGTATAACCTGACACGGAGAACGTTATCGCACAGTTTTATAAAGTTCGGCCAAGATTTTTATTGGGGTCATCTCGTAGATTGTGACAAGTAATAGTCTTAAGATAATGTAAAACTGTAACTAACAAGTAATGAAAGTCTCACGCAAGATCTTTTCCATAAGTACATTCTCAATATATTAGCCCAGTGCACAGGTAAAAAGGAAGCAAATGTCAGACACCAACTACATCTTGTCTGTTTCGTCTCGTTTGGAGTAAACATTAAAACGGTTGCACATTTGGCCAAATTATAACTTTTCTTCCTAGGTAACAAAAAAAAACATATTTAGCATAACCAACATTGCCAAATTGGTGTCAAACCTATGCAAATTCACCCAATCTGGCAACATGAGTGCCATTCTTAAAGAGATGCTTTGCATGAAAATGGATGAGATTTACATGAATTCCAAATCAATGACAGTACCATGTGTCTGAGTTCTGTTTTAAACACACCCTGTGCACTTCCCTTTAGTTGAGACCCCATGTCCATCTTAAGGGCCTTTCTTTTTATTTAATTTTCTCAGCCTGACTGAAGCTTCTTAGATAAGCATTAGATGAGGATCAACTCACTGGAGCTCTTACCCAGAAGGCATTGCTGCATTGTAAGCAATTAAAATACCTCTTATTTCCAAACCAGAACATTTAATTGTGTGTTTTTAGGTTTGATTTTTGTCCCTCCAACACCTTCATTCATATGTGACAGATGACGGAACTGTTTACTCTGCTACTACGTGTTAGCAAAACAGTGAGCAAGTTAATCTTCACGAGCCTCAACTGCCCAAGAAACAACTACAAATAAAAAGTAAAAAACAGCTAGGTAGCAAACCACATAGCTAGAGAGTTAAAATAATTTCTTGAACAATAGCATTTGATATGGAAATGCGTTGTAGTTACTCATTGGTTATTCTTTTTATGCCACAATGCTGTTGAATTCTCAATTCTGATTGGTCAGTGTTGTAAGAGTCGATTAATTTTCTATAACGGCAGCTCTGACAGTAACGCAGCTGCGAAACACATTTTAATTCGTTATCGTTTCTATAGTAACAGCTCGTTCACAGGGACGTATGACTCCACATATTCAGAAATGTTCGGAAATGTCAGGCGATGTTTATGTAACGTTTTTGGAAGGAGTCTCCAGTGTCAGCACTAAAAAGAGAAAGAATAAAAGAGAGGCTGGTGAGGGAATGAAGGTTTATAGCTGCTGAAATGGAAGTGATAACAGGAACTAACTTGTTTCTTGGACATGTCACAATATGTAACTATAAACGAATAAAAAGTGTCATTCATTAATTCATTAACTCACTCATGCTGCAAGTGGACACGTGTCTAGGGTGCATTAGAAACAGTAATGAAAACACAGGGACTGTTCATGTATTATTTTTGCATTAAGCATTAGTGTGTGTGTGCGTGTGTGTGCGTGTGATCCTGATAACACACACTCCTGCTGCTGCACTCTGTTGTTTTGTCTATAACACACCCGAGCACGAGAGAACAATAAAAACTTTCTTGTGATTCTGGTTTCTGGTAGATAAATCGGTGTCTTGGCGGATCCCGTCGTGGCAGAACCGGCCGTCCGTGAGAGCCTTCAAGCCGGAGCGGGACGACCCTCAGTACACGAGCCGGGACTAATTAACGCGTTTCAGGAATAATTAACCCAGTTCCGGACTAATCCAACTCATTTCAGGGTGCTAACCTCACGAGCAGAAAAAGCATCAGGAGGGCGTGGTCGTTGTTGCTCGCTCTCCTGAAGGGTGTGTTATATGCATGAACAAACCGTAACCACGGACACGACACACATTTCTTGAAGATGTAAAACTGTAGCATCGTATTATATTATATTATATTATAATGATATTGTTTTATTCGTTTATGTTTAACATCGTCATATTTACAGATGGAATTTGTTTTTTTGTTGTTTTTAACGTATTTGCTGTATTAATACCTAATCCATGTTTACACGTCATCATCCTGAACACTAATACAACAGGATGTGCTTTTAAATGTACGTGCCTATAATTTTATTTGTATTTCGCAGAATTGCTGGAAGACCAAAAAAAATAAATAAATAAAAATTAAAAAGAAACTGTAGAAAATAGGAATAAAATTATGCAAAGCACTTCTCTGGTCTGGACTGATTTTTTTTTCCTTTTATTATTTTTCTGATATTTTCTCTGCTGCAGTAATAATTTTTGGTTACTGATCATGCTAACTGGTGGGTGTGTTTACTGAAACGCATCATACCACCCTTGACTGGTAACGATCGCTTTCCTATAATGGCGTGACACTGAGAGCTTTATTCCTTACATAATATGGGGAAGTATTATATTTCAAAATGTTGTCCTTGAACTACAGGGCTATGCATGGAGGTTGCAAATGACGTAGTGTTGCATGGCCTGCATTTGCATACTAGACACTCTTTTATTTCTGTCCTGGAACTGTAAACAATCTGATCGCATTTCTAATCCTCGCTGTTCTTGTCTCTCAGCTGATCTGGTATTTCTGGTTTTTATCTGTCTGTTTTTCATTTAAATAATTTACCTTCATTAACCGTGACTGCAAGTTCTCTGACTCAAAAACATGATAATAACCATGGCAAAAAAAATAAAAAATCAGCTGCTGTATAACCCAGAAAAGTAGATAGCAGTCAATTTTGTTGATGAAACATTCAAAAAAAATTGTCTGTTTCGGTTAGTTTTGATTTGGTTACTTCATCATTTGCCTTGATCAGTTAAGTGAATGTGAATAGCTTGTCTTTGATGTGTTAAATTTTCTGTTTATATGTTAGTAAAATGAGCAGGCTGAGTTGAGGGCAAAAATTTGTATACCCTTAGGACAAAAAAATTACACCATCATATATTAAGTTTCACAGATCATTGAGTAATGAAGATGGTCACAGTGTACGTTAATATATTAATATAACCTCAAAAGCACTTTGCTTGCACAGCTGATGAAGGGCTTTTATCCAAAATGTCCTGGATTCTTCTGGAAACATTGTGTACTACACTGTGTACTGAAGTACACTGCAGTTACTTCCTGGATTCTTCAGGGATTTGGTGGAAGAAACGGGAGAACCACGAAGACGTAGAGAGGAAATTCCACATAAACAGTAATCCAAGCTCAGGAGAAAAACCATGCAAAACCATGTTTTTTGTCGTTAGTTGTTTGTCATTAGTTTATATAAGTATCTAGGTTCATCCAAATGTCAGAACCACTGACACTGTTCACAAATTCTCTTGAAATGTCTCAGTGAAAGAAGCCAAACCGTGAAAAGTGATATTCAGTCATAAATCACAGAACCTTCTTATTGCTTTATCAGCCTGTATGCGAGTTCAAGGGTTTCATAAAAGCCGCAACACCGGTCTTTATTCGCATATAATTAAAAGTGCAGCAGGTAGTCAGTGCAGTATCACGCTCTCGTGATGTTTATACAGTATCTTATCAGCTAGTACACCACGTCTGAACTCGGATAATCATGTTCATGTCTCGTCATTAAAGTCATAAAACTCTTTAGAAACCTGATATGCTAGTTTATAACATGAGCCAGCATTATCAATGATGTCTGATAATCCTCTCTAATGAAGTCTCAGGAGTCACTAGATTTCTCTCTAACGTTCTCTAGAGAGTCTGGTCATTTGCGTCATTCAATGTAGCCAAGAACTGACTAGTTGTTAAAGAAAAAAAAAAGTATTGTCTGAGCGCTTGTTACTGTATTACCTCCCTAACAGAGTTTTTGGACTGATGGTGTTCCTAGTTTTTGACCTAGCGAGCCAGTCTCAGAATGGATTTATTGATAGACTTCTAAGTACTTTTGTAAGTCGCTCTGGATAAGGGCTTCTGCCAAATGCCGTAAATGTAAATGTAAAAAGAGGCCGTTTGACTGACATTTCAAACAGCCAGTGGTGTTTACAGGGGTCGTCAACTGGCAGACCATGGTTAGGATGGTCCTGACAAAAGTACTGTGAAAAAAGTAGTTCAGCGACTCTATTTTCTAAACATAAAACAGCTCGGCCGCTGGAGCAGATCCTCTGTTGTGTTTTATTCAAACACATGCATTTAGATGAAGGTGGCTCATTGGTCCAGAGACTAGAAACCATGGCTCGAAATAATAGCTCAGAAAGTTTTCACAGGCTTTTGTAGATTTATTATTTCATTTACCATATCTGGTCTGATTAGTGAACTGACAATGTTTTTTTTAAAGTTGTTGGTGAAAACAGAATGTATAAAGATGAATGGAGAGAAGTATTACACGTTTATTCTTCCTACGTCAAATTCAAAACCGAAGTATCTCTTCTGTTTATAGCACTGAGTTTACGGTGAAAGATAGTCGAAAAATAACCACTTCAGATTGATTTCTTATTTATACAAATATAATAATCATTAATGGTTAAGGATTAAACAGTAACTGTTGTCACTCACAATAGTTGATTATCTCTAAAGGATTTTATGTAACTGGACCTCCGTACCTACAAACCACGTAAGAAGTGCACACATGCAGAAGTGCAGAGAGCCAATCACCAAGCAGTCTTAAGACTCTGAAGCTTGTGGCCAGAAAAGTACTCTGTTGTGGAGCATCATATCTTAAATGAAGGTCAATTCATCTCCTATTAGATTTTTGTAAACCAAATATAAGATGATAAAGCCTGTTTTTAGACATTTTTTACTCATTTCAAGTTTGGACATCCATCATATTAGTGCTTATTTCTAGAAAGCCAACAGAATAAGACACTTTCAAGTGACAGTTAAGGTTAAGGTTCTTTATTTTACCAATAGCAAACAAATCCAAAACGAGCAGCAGAGTCAAGATCAACAAACAGGCAGAAGTCAGGCCATGTACAGATGGAGATACTTGTTCAAGAGACAAAGACATAAACCAGAAATGTAGTCATAACCATAAACACTATAGCAGTGACTCAAAAGGCTTGATATAGCCCAGTACATGACACTACACATATACTTCACAGTGAACTGTTGGGAATTGAGTCCTTAAATACTGTGTGGCTGTAATTGTGCACAGGTGTGTGTGATCACTAAGATGGTGAACATGAACGTGACAGTATTTGTGGTGGTTGGGTGTTGTAGTCCTCAGTGGCCATATTCGTAGGCCGCTCTGTGGGCTGGGAGTTGTAGTCGGCGGCCACGTTTGTAGGCCGCTCTGTGTTACGAGATGTGGAAAGCAACAGCTTTTCTGCCTTTGATGTAACGTCAAGCTTGAAATTAGTAAAATGCCTGGAAATAGGCTTCATAATTTTATATTTGTTTTGTAATGATCTCATAGTGAGAAATATTAGATCATTTTGCCTTAATTCACGATACAGTAATTTCATTTGCTAAGATATTTATTTCCAGTGTTGACTTATAGAAAATGAACGATAAGCACAAGGCTTAGACAGTGCAAGACTTTCACTATACGCTCATTTGAGTGACATAGTTACAAACAAACTTGCTGCCATTTTTCAGTGTATTTATACTTAAACATATAATAACCACTATCAAGGAGTCTTATGACTGTGATTCTGTGTTTGGGGCAGAATCAAATTTCCAGTAAAAGACAATAACGGAACTTTAATGTACTGTTTTTCGAAGCTTAGTTTAGTTAGTTCTGCAGAAAGTCAACCTGTAATTACATACCATAATACCAAGAAGGTATTATATGTCATAATGTTTACAAGTCACAACCTATAAAGCAACTGAAAACATCAACTGCACAAATGATGTAACCTGCGCACACTCACAAAGGCATGGCTAAATTATACTGTTATTAAATATCATATTCAATACATATATTAAACATTATATGAAGAACGTTATACTTAATTATATTAAACATTAAATGTTAAGGTAAAGCGTACATTAGTATTAACAACCAGGAGCCAGAGTCACCAGGACAGATGTGCTCAGTTTCTTCATTACGGCATGTTTGGGAATCGTGAACCAAATCCACAGCTGCAGTGAAGTTCAGCTGAGATCATTCCAGTCCAAACAACAGGAAAGGAGACCAAAGACATCAATCAGACACTAGAAAGTGAAAAACTAGGACTAGGGAATTAGAAACAAGGACACCAAGAAAAATAGTAGCAAGAAAAATGGAAACAAATGAACTAGGGAACTAGAAACAAGTAGACCATGAGAACTCGGGAACTAGGAAAAACTTCGAATTTGGGAAGTAGGAGTGAAACAGTCAACAAAAACTCAAAGGAAGTAGGAAAAAGACAACTAGTGAACTAGAAACAAAGAGGCAACCAAATAGACACAAGGAGATATGGGAAATATAAACAGAGAACTAAGGAACTAGAAATTAGGAGAACTAGTAGACTGAAACCAGACGAAGAAGACAACAATACAAGGGAACTACAAAGAAGGAGAACAAGTTAACTAGAAAATAGAAGCAAGGAGACAACAGAATGCTGTAAATACAAACAAGCAGACATGAATGAGGAAACTAGAAACAAGGAGAACTAAAGAATTAAGGAAATATGAGGAAAAGTGGGAACCAGAAACGTAGAATTAAACTAGACACAGTGAAACAAGGTCACTAGGAAACTAGAGACAAGGAAATGAGGAAACAATGGAATTATAAACAAGAAACCAAGGGAACCAAGGACCTAGAAACAAACAACCACAGAATTCAAAACAAGGAGACAAGGGAACGAGGGAATTAGAAGAGAGGAGACAGACCCATCCTGCAAGAAATGGTTGTGTAACAGCCAGAGACAGATGGAGGACAATCAGCCAACATGGAGTTGTTTATTAAAACACTCAGAGCCTGAAGGAATCCAGGATTGCGTTCGAATCAAGTTTAAAATCTGTTCTTTTCTATAACGTTCTACCTTTAGAACATTCTTTTATCATATCAGCACTCAACAGAAGGGGAAGCCGAGATTCAATATTTGATCATTTTTAAGAAATAAAACACTTGGGGGTGTGCTGTTATAGTAAAATAATAAACAACGGTGTGGCGTGATGAAGCAAAGTTACTGTTACCATGCCAGAGTTGATTATTTTCCTATAAAATCACACCCCAAAGTGTTTTATTCTTCTCTTACCACTGCAATTCTCCAATGGTTGCAATTTCTTTTATATATTTATGAACAAGTTAGTTTTTTTTAATAGTTAACCTTTATTGTCATGGAATATCCACGAAACAAGATACTTCCTGTTATCGTTTATTTCATAGCAGCAATACACAGTCGTTCCCTCACCAGCCTAAATCTTTCTCTCTCAACAAAAAAACGCAGCTTGTCATGTTACAGAGAACCTGCAAAGTGTAAAGACTTTTGTCCTGAAGATGTTAAAACTTAAAGTTTACCTCTGACTGTTACAAAGCGCTGTCAATGGAGACTCCTTCCATAAACGCTAAATAAACATTTCCTTACAGAAAACTTCACCATATCAACAATTACACACAATATTATATGCATTTTTGTGGAGTGTCCTCCATATCAGTTCCAGCAAAAGTCCTTTCTATAGATATGATAATGTTTTAGAAGTAGCACATTAATACTCTGGTTACTGGTCAATCAGAATCACGTATCATATTTGTTTTCTGAGAAAATAATTAAAACAAATCTTTTGTTCATGAATCAGTTTTATGTGATTGACTCAGAATGGATGACTCGGTGGATGGTTTCAGTTCAGTATATGTGACTGTGATGACCAGACTGTATGAATTTTTCTAAATAAATCAGGCCAGACGTTGGTTTTCCAAAAATATTCCAGTACGGAAGGAGATTCACTTCCCCCCTGGCCTTTCAGCCAGACGACACCTATAATTTAATGGAACAAAGTTATCATTTCAGTTCCAGGCCTTTCATGTGGCAGTGAAAACTTCCTGCGCAGGAACTGAGCCGAAAGGGTTTGACGTCGTCTGTTCAGGAATGAGGCCAGGCAGAGGGAAGCTCGGCTCGCAGCCACGCGGTATTTCCAGAAGCGGAAGTGAGTCAGGATTTCCTCTGAAGTGAAAGGGCTGATCCGGACTGTGTGGGAACCCAGGGGGTGGATTCGGTTCTGAGCTGTCCAGGGTCCTGAACTCCATCTCAGACCCGAGAGCAGTCCTGGAGCAAATGAGACAGATTTTCATCACAATTTAGTCTGAACATGTTTTCAAATACTTGTCCATTAACTGGTGCGATTTTGTATTCCTCCAATGAGGCCACACTGCAGGCCTTCAGAAGTTTGTTTCAGATGCACTTTAATGAAGCAGAAGCAAGGTCTTTATTAAAATTCTTTACGTTTAGGATAGTTATTCAGACATTTGGTTTGGCGCGTTCTTCATTTGCGTAGCTCATTAACTCTTATTGAACTTCTCACACCCTGCTCTGCATTACATTCCCTTCAAGCGTCTTTCATGGCTCGACTCGACACACCATCCCTCAGGATATGAACATAATCTCACTTCTCTGCCCTCCACCCAGATCACGGACTGAACGTCTCCTGGATGTCTGAACATCTGATTCACTGACTTTCTTTGAAGAAAGACCAACTTTTTCATCAAAGCACTTAAACAAAGCCTGACTTGTTGCTGGGTTTTTGTTGCTGAGCTAACTTATCTCTAACAGGGTTTTAGCTCAATGGTATTCTTAGGCCCTGAGCTATTTGTACTAGCACAAGGATAAGTTTTTAATGGAGACTGGATAACTGTGTTTGCCAAATGCTTAAAATGTAAATGTAAATGGACTCGTGATTCCTTGGGATGTAAATAAATGAAAGAAAGTCTGTGTATAGCAATATATGCATTTTATAAATAAAATAGATGACACACGTTTTGAACTAAGCATCTGTCATTGAAAATACCCAAAAATATTGAATGGAATGTATCACAAGTGTCCGAACGTTCACTCTGAGGTCAAAGTCACCTCTTCTAGATCTGACCAAAGTCATCGTAACACAACATGCCACTGCATCATCATCATCATCATGTCAAACTCTAGTCAAACATTGACCTGCAGTTCAACTGCAAGATTTCTGAACAGACACTGAAGCCTAAAACCTTTTTCTTTTTTCTTTTTTTAAATTACTTGTTACCCAGATCATTTAAAGTGATAGTTTGGCCAAAAAATCCAAAGTTACATAATATTTCCCTAACCCTAAATGTAGTTCATCAGCCAAGAAGTGTTTGGTGTCCAAAGATTCTTCTTTAGTTGTGCACTGGAGCTACACAGCTAATGCAGCAAACAAGCATTAGAAGGTCACATAACACCATATTGTATTAAAATATTTAATTTACAAGTCAAATTGGAACAATATATATATATATATATATATATATATATATATATATATATATATATATATATATATATATATATATATATATATATATAATTTTTTTTTTTTTACCAAAATCACTTCTGCATTTAAACTTTGGGCCAAACTTTCTGCCTGAGTCTGGCACTGGCACAGGAGTGGCTGTTTTATCTGGGTAACATCTTTTTGTGCATTTTTATGTCTCATAAACCACATCATCAAGTCCACTGAACATCTCCACAAAGCCGACTGAGGTGAGTATGTGATGATTTAGACATGTAGTTTACACAATGCTAAACTTTCTTTACTTGTTCACTAGCCTTGTGGCCACAGTGCAAAAAAACAAAACAAAATTAAGAAACATACTTCAGACACGAAACATGTCTTTGGAGTAAGAGGGACATTTTGTACATTTCACTTTTTCTCTGTTGCATCACTTTAATTGAGAAAACTTCTCTTCTGAACGCTGACACCTCCTTCATTTCCTGTTCAACATGAACACATATAACAAGGTGAGAAGATTCAGTATGATTCATTAACAAACACTTGCTCGGGTCTTACTCATAAAGAGGGACACATCAATGAAATGAAATGAAAAGCCTTTATTGTCATTGTATATCTCTGTATACAATGAAATCAGGAAGAGCAAAGAGCCACTGCGTCCATGTACGCCGCCATCTTTATCAAGATCAAGAACAAAATATTAATTTTTCTGTGTTTTATCTATAAAAGGTAGCCTATAGCTCAAGTGGGTTTTATTGCCATACCATGAAAGAAACATAGCCAATACAACACAGTACCTGAGCACGATGTACAGGAAGTGCAAGTGTAAAAACTGCAGCACAACAGACCATATGAACAACAGGAGCTTTTGTAATGTAAGTGACATCATACAAATTAAACAGGGCAAATATCAAACTCGTAATTCCCAGAATATGAAAGTAACAGCATAAAAAAACAGATAAATATATAGCTGTTATAGTTTAATTTGTACCCTTATGGAAAAATCACAACCATTTCACATATGGACATATATTTTTCACATTTGATTATAAGTTATATGTGATCATGTGAAAAAAACATGTCAACATGTTATGCTCTGAAATTTGCAAGTGCAAATTCAAGTAAACACATGTGACATCATCATGTGAATACTATGTGATCACATGTGGAAAAGTCAAGGTGATTGGACATACAGTATGTGTGAGAACAAACATCTGAAAATATAAAATATAAAACCAGATGGCCTGCATGGCAAAGGGCCATGTGTGGAAAACTACAGATGACACAAAAACCACACGTGAATTAATTACATGTGACTTTTCCTTCAAGGTATTCGTGGCAGAACATGTTCTCTCTGTCCTTAATTATGAAAAAAAAAAAACAAACAGCAGAGTTAACAGGGTGTTGTTCTGAAACTGTAGATAAGTCCTTATCAACCGTGTCCGGGAGGCGAGTGCGCATGCGCATGACGTCAACGGCAGCAGACTTCCCTCATGTAACGCGTTAATGAATTTATTCTTGTCACTTTTTCACACGTATATATGTGTCTAAGTGTTAAACAAAAAGATTATAAAAAAAAATAAGATGACTAAAACGCAAGACCTTCAAGCCCAACCGTGTTGAGCAGGATAAAGAGAGTGTTGAATTGATCGCCTCAGTGTGTCTCTGCTCTAATGTGGCAGCGGCACAGAACTGGAATAAACCTGTTCTGCCCGGTACAAACCCTCACGCGCGCACAGAAGCGGCTCTGCTCTCCACTGCGGTCTCGAGCGCGCGACCTCGGATGTCTGCAGGCTCGAGCTTCATTCGCCATCACTACAAAAAACACAGCAACACAATGCAACACAACACAACACAGCATACATCTATAATCTTCATTTGTCAAGTAAAAACAAATGAAACAAAAATAATAATAAAAATATATACAATATATACAATATATGCATCTATAAAGCTAATTCTTATATATATATATATATATAAATATACAAGGAGATTCATTATTTTATTTTTGTGATTATTTCTCCTACATTTTGTCTTTGAACAGTATATAAGGTATATAGACTAAACTATATGCTTAAAAAAATAGGATTTTTTTTTTTTAACCAATAAGGACATTTACAGAAAGACTGCAAGGGAAGGTTGCAAAAAAGTGAAAAAAGTGCACATTTCTTTTTTAAAAATAATTATTTCATGTTTCATTTTTAAACAAATACTACATCACTAGGCTTCATGGCCATATTAACATATTTTCCTGTAATGCAAAAGTGCTTATGGATATTATAAATCATATCAATATATTATTATATTTGGAAAAAAAACCCAAAAACATAGGCTATAAAGTGGGCGATTTATTATATATTATTTACTTGATAAAATATATGCACCTAAATGATGATTCTGTACGCAATGCATTTTTTTTTCACTTTTTAAAGAAATTAAATATATATATATAGGCTAATATAGAGAAAGGAATTCATCAGTAGTACAAACAATGTTTTTATTTATATTAAAAATATTACTATGATATTTGTTTTAAGATATATATATATATATGTATATATAAATCTGGGTATGTGTATATATTTGTGGACGGTGTGTGTGTGTGTTTATACTTGTGCGTGGAAGCTTTATGAAAGTGCGACACGGGAGCGCGCAGTTACAGGGACGCGCGCGCTCGTCGCTCTTCTTGCCGTAGCGGTGGCGCGCGTGCCCGCGTCTCCCATACCGGCTCGAGCCGGTATAAAAATCTGCCAAGAGAAAGAAAGAGAGAGGGAGAGAGAGAGAGAGAGAGAGGGAGAGAAAGGGGGAAAAAGGGGGGAAACACGAGGACAGACCGGTTAGATAGGTGATGCTCGCGCTGGAAACGGAGTTACAGATGAATTAGGGCACGCGAGCGATAATAGTGTGAGTTGGAGCCTCTGTAACAGCGGTGCTTTTACCCACAGAGAAATAAACCGCTCTACATTCACAGTGTTACTGCTGTGTTCTGGGGAAAAGTAGCTCGGTAACATGAAGATGCTGGTCAGGTTGCTGAAAGGAAGGTAGCCTAGGATTGTATTGTTGGTATTTTTGTAAGTGGACCACCGAATATTTTCCACATTTTTGCCCAGTCAGGATTTTTTTTGGTAAGTAAACCTCAGCTCATATTCATAAATGTGTTGTGTCAGAGTAGTGTATGTGCCTAATGTTCCAGGGTTGCATGGAGGGATTTTTCTGGTCAGAAATGTATCAGTGATGTATTCATCAGTCCCTTATTTGCACACGAGGAGGAAATGTGTAACTCTTCAGCCTTGGTGAGATTGCTCGCCTGAACCATCAGAGCTAATGCAGTGTGTCAGGAACTTGTTTGCACTGACTGGTTGAAGCCGGTTTGTTAGTGTTAGTTAGTGTTTGGAGCAGATCCGCGTTGTTGTGCAGTAAAATGATGCTCATGCACCCTGAACTGAAACTGCACCATTTATAACATTTATTATAAATCATAGACATGTTAGCCACATGGAGAAAAAAAGGACATACATTTCTTTCTTTTATCTCCTACTGTCACTAATGCTTGGAAACGCCGGAAGTGAAAAGTTTACAGAAATAAAACAATGTCCTCTCAGTTCCTGTAACTAACCAGCCTACTACCGCTTCTAAGGGCGGTGTGTGGCGTAAACTCCGCCCACATGTGACGCAATCAGACTGCGTCATCAGCGCTGGTCAAGCAACTGACTCGGGGTCGGCTCATGAATTATTAATGATATTAATAAGCAACGTACAGACGTACTGACGTGTGATTGGCTGAGGGGAGAACGCGTTGCTGAGGCAACAGCCTCGCGCCCGGGCGTCTCTGCTGGTCTGGTCTTAATAAATATTAAAATGAGTAGTTTTTGCTAATTAAATCACGTCTTTTATGTAATCTTGCATCAAATATTAGCTAAAATTGCTCTAGCAAAACTATAACATATGTATATATATGTGTGTGTGTGTGTGTGTGTGTGTGTATAAGGATATTTTACTAATATAATCATTAGTAAAATATGTAAAGATGACATCATTAGTAATTATGATCCATTCACACAGGATAATCAGTCACTGTATAAATCACAGAAATCTCTTCATAATTTACACACAGCTCTTCATTCCAAAAATTCCATGCATGCAACATGCACCTGATTTAAACATAAACAGATTGTTTTAAGCTTATTTTGAGTGTAAACAGTATCATGTTTGTAGGCTGAGTAAGCTGTCTCACACTTCACATTCCTTTATCTGAGTAGAACAAACACGCCATGTTTCACAGAGGCGTCAGAAGGCGGATTGTTTACATACAAGTTCAGATTACACCTGGAGCACAGGAGGCTGAATATGTTTCAGGTGAACCTCACGCCCAGATGTCTCAGTTGCCTCGGAGAATCATGTGTCGCTTCTGCGCACTGCTCCGCTGAGGTTCATGGTGATGTGCCGTCACTAGAGGGGTTCCTTGTATCTTGCCTTGGAGCCTCATACGATTTAAATGTTACATCGACATGACAGAAAGGAAGCACTGTTCATGACTGTTCAAATCATTCCCCTTATTAGGGGAAAGGGAATATCACTTTTGATTTCATGACAGTTGTGTTGCTTGGTGTTTGTTAAGTAGTGAAAAAGACAGTGACATACCAGAGGAAAATTAGTTTTCAGCTATAAAATGGAAGAAAAAGGGAGTCTTTTGTTTTTTAACCAGGACACATTTAATTGTATGACTGATGTATTGGAACTGCTGAACCTTAGTGTAAAGGTTAGCTATATAACACGTGTTATGTTTTTGTTCACACCATGCTGACCGTGTTTCTCACTACAGTCTGTACATATTTACTGTCCCGCTTCTCATACAGGACGTGACGAGTCGACCATGATGGGACCGATGCCCACTCTGCGCAGCTGCATGAAACCCAACGTCTACCCGCAGGTTCCTGATGGAGGCTGGGGCTGGGTCGTGGCCGTGGCTTTCTTCTTCGTGGAGGTTTTCACTTACGGCATCATCAAGATCTTCGGCATCTTCCTGCAGGACCTCACCAACCATTTCGGAGAGACAAACAGCCGGGTGTCCTGGATCATCTCCATCTGTGTCTTCATCATGTCCTTCACAGGTTAGATGCCCCTGCTGAGATCAATCAATAATCTGTTTTAGGAAAATGGTGGTTCTGGATGGAGGATCTGTTTCAGGAACTAATGTTTGAGATGCCTTCTTCAAAGAAAAAAATTATTATTTGGAATCTGTCATTAAAAATCAATGTTTTAGAAGTCTATTTTAATTGAAAAACAGATTTTTAAATCTGGGGAAAATTAAACATTAAATAAAAAAATGCAGTTTTGGAATATGATTTGAAAAAATAAAACAATTGAAGAACCCTTTTAGGTTAAAATATGACAGTTTTAAGCAATATATCAAACAATTAATGAATCTGTTTTAGGACAAAAAGGAATAAATTAGGCATCCATTTAAAAAAAATAAAATACTTTCATATAATGTAGAAAAACATTTAGAGAAAATTTTGGGTTTTTTAAGAATACATTTTAAGGAAAGTTGTAGATTTTAAAGAATCAGTTTTACGAAAAAAACCCTAATTTTTAAGGATCAGAGTTAGGGAAAAGATTTCTAGGGAATTACTTTTTAAGAATCAATTTTAAGAAAAAAGCAGAATTTTGAGAATCAGTTTTCAGGAAAAACAGTTTTTAAGACTCTGTAGGGAAAAAATAGGAGTCTTTTTTTTAGGAAAGAAACAAATTAGGAATCTGTTTTGGGGAAAAACATTTTAGTGATTTATTTTAGGAGGGATGACAATTTAGAAATCTGGATTTGAGAATTTGACGAGAAATATTGCAATTCTCGCTTCCTCCTGTTACTTTGAGCACATTTATCCCACTGTAGGTATTAGATCACAAGCACTCGTCTGCACTGAGACTCATTTCTCTCATTATGAGTAGAAGCACTTTTGGAAATGGGTTATTATAGAAAGGAAGCATTTCTAAAGACTGCACACAATCAGCAGCCATGTGTGCATCACTGCAGTCTCCTGTGAGCCATTATGGCAAAGCCTCTGGTGAGCCTGGTGAATGCAGGTGTTATCACTCCGCTTTTTATACTGTGTAAACAGTATTGCTAATGACTCAGAAGGGCAGGTCTGAATCTCGCCCTCGCAGTTATATGCATTACATGCTTTGTCATCACACTTTGCCTTTCATTCATGGATTAAAGTTCATATTTCTTTGTAACATCACCGGAAGAGCTCTTGATCTTTGTGCTAATGGTGTGTGTGTGTGTGTGTGTGTCTCCAGCTCCTCTCTCCTCAGTGCTGAGTAACCGGTTTGGATTTCGGCCGGTTGTGATGGTCGGGGGTGTCCTGATCAGTTTGGGTACCGTCACCACCGCCTTCACTACATCCATCACTCAGATGTACATCACCACTGGCCTCGTTGCAGGTACTGTGCTTGTGTGTGTGTGTGTGTGTGTGTGTACCCATCCAGGCCATTGAGAAGTGTCTAGTAGCACTAAATCAAGTTGAAACTGGAACAAACCATTCTCAAATAAATGGGAGAACTCCCTTGATACTTTGTCAGTATCCCTACATATCTGTGTATGTGAACATGGAACAAACCATCCTGAAAAGAGGGGAAGTCTGATATTTTGTCTTTCCAACTATCATCCTGTCTGTTTAATCCTGCCCCTCTCTATTAGTCTAACAACATGAAGATTAAAAATAAAATCGTTAACACAGATTGTTTCTGAAGATGGAATAAACCATTCGTGAATAGAGGCGGAAAAATCTGTCTGTCTGTTTATCTCCTAACCCTGTCTACATCAGAAAGAAACCAATTCAGTATCCAGTCACCTTGACTCACTGCTACTGCATGTGTGTAAAATGTTTTGCTAACTGCTGACTTGTTGATACACTGCCATCTGTGTGGTGTGTGTTCTGTGTGTGATCCATTTTGTGGAACTCCCTCAGAAAAAGCAAGTGTTTCTTCATGATTGGTGGACGCTACACACTGCTTAACAAGAAGCACAAACATCATCACACAGTCTTACCTGTTGAATTTAAATACTTTTTAATTAAAAAAAAAAAATCGCTAACGTTAGCCAGCTTTTTTGTTGTCTTGCTAATAATAAGCTAGCTAGCATTTATCTAGCTAGGTAAAAATGAAAGAGCTTGTTACCTTACAGTGAAAAATGGCTTGAAATGTAGCTGGATGGCTAATGTTACACTAGCTACAGTCGCCGAGGAGATGGAACGGCTTAACGATATATAAAACCGTTCTTCAGCACAGCTGGAGCACTGTAATTAGCTCACCTTTGTGCTTGCAGTGAGAGTATTATGAAAACGCACGTCTCATATTCGGGGCAAACCTGAGAGGCGGGTGCAATACCCACTTCCTGTTTTAGCTCTGTACAGACAGAATGTAACGTGTGTATTTCAATTTTTGTTCTTTTGAAAATGACCACCATTTTTCCTAAAGGTACCGAGAGGGAATCCGAACAGTGCTGTGACTGACCTGCCCTTCCCTTCTTATGGAATTTGCAGAGTCATGATTATCTGTTGTACTCATAATTATTGTAATTTGCCTGAAGATTTGAATCTTATGTATCAAAATTCTGCAAATGACTAGTCTGATCAGCCCACTTTTCAGTTTCCCTTGCCATTCCTCTTTATTTCAGTGCACTGCTAGCTTTCCCCTGACAATCAGAACACTTTTTATTTCTGCTCAGTGGAAACCCTCCTAACACACCAATTTTCTTTCTTTGTCCTTTTTTCCTCTTTTCTTTTTTTGTGTGTCTCTCTTAATTGCAGTTTTCTTTCAGCGCAGTCTCCGACGGCAGCCAGCGCCCGAGTGCTTTAGCGTGACCTGAGCCCGTGCACGAGTGGCTGTTATTCTTCCTTTGTGCTGTTTTATTTCAGGCCTTGGTTACTGCCTCACTTTCCTGCCCACCGTCACCATCCTCTCGCAGTACTTCAACAAGCGCAGGTCACTCGTCACGTCCATCGCCTCCACCGGAGAGTGTTTCTCACTTTTCGCCTTGGCTCCAGGTAACGAGCGCTCGCTCAGAACAGCTCGTACACAACCTCTTCAGGACCTTCTATAAGTCAAGTTAAATATGTTCATAAGGCACAACAAAAATGGGCAATTATTATGACTAAAGCTAGTAATTATGATCAGCCTTAGTGACTATTAGTAATAATTTATTTGTCATACGGTGTGTTAGTAAGGCGTTGTGCCAATAAGAGCCGCCAAAACAGCTTCAATATGCCTTGGCCTAGATTCTACATCTTTCACACTCTTTATTTTATAGGAAAAAAAATTTAATTTTATGCAAACAAAATGACCAAATACATTGAGATAATACTTGATGCTTTCTGGTCATAATGATCAGTTATAAAAGTCATCATTATAATGCTACTTTACTACTACTATTTTCCCACCATTATTATTTTCCTCCCCATTTTTCAGCCTTCAGCGCCTTGAAAGACCAGGTTGGCTGGCGTAACTGCATGATTGTCATAGGGCTCCTACAGGCTTCTGTGATTGGCTGTGGAGCCCTGCTCAGACCAATCATCATACAGCCTGAATGTTCTAAGCAGGAAGAGGAACTGGAAGGTCCTCAGTGTCCCCTTAAAACGAATCCTGAAAACAAATACGAGCTGGAGAACGAGTTCACGCGCACGTCGTTGAACTCTGTCGACTCCGGTGTTCAGTCCATCTCCTCGGGAGAGCAGAACGTGGCCTTGTCCAACATCTCAGAAACAGATCTCGAGGAGGTGGAGAGAGGAGAGAGTGAAGATGATCAGGCACTGCCTTCCATTCCTCTAAAACAAAAACAGAACGAGGAGAGAAAAAGGAAACTCCTCGATTTTTCGCTTCTAAAAGACATCAGCTTCATTTTCTACTCTCTCTTTGGCCTCTTTGCCTCGCTGGGTTTTTTTGCACCACAGCTCTACCTGATTGAGCTGAGCGTGTCATACGGGGTGCAACGCAACAAGGCCACTTACATGCTCTCCATCATGGCTGCGGCTGAGATTTTCGGCCGCCTGTCCATCGGCTGGATAATGAACCGCAGGCCCATCCGCAAAATCTACATTCTGCTGATCTGCACGGTGCTGCTGAGCCTGGTGCTCGCACTCTTCCCTGCCTTCTCCTCACATTTCTGGGCACTCGCTTCCTGCTGCGCCATCTGCGGCTTCCTGTTTGGCACGGTCGCCTCCACCCACATCCCCATGCTGGCCGAGGACGATGTGTTGGGCATGGAGAGGATGACGATGGGTGCCGGAGTTTACGTTTTCATCCAGAGCTTTGCTGGCCTCGCCGGTCCACCACTCGCAGGTAAACACCGTATGATGTAAATATGATGTAAATATGATGTAAATATGAAAAAAATCATATGTAAATATGATGAAAATTTGAATAGTATTCAAACAGTAACATTAATTCTGCCATCTCTGGTATGAAAGTTACCACTACTAAGAAGTCCTGTTAGAAAATGTTCATTCATCCAGAGGAAGTCTTAGAGTTTACAACAGAAGATTTCCTTTTAAAAATGGTTGCAAGTAGAAAATCTAGAGCCTAAAAATCTCCATCTCTAACCAGATATGATGTCTTAATTCATATTCTGAATGTCCCTGAAAAGATACGAAGTCGACAAGTGTTTTGTTCATGGATGTGTGTGTGTGTGATTTGCAGGCGTGTTGGTGGACAAGACGCACGATTACGGCTTGGCGTTTTACTCCAGCGCGGCCGGGGTGTGTGTCGGCGCTTTTTTCCTCTCACTGGTGCGACTGGCTAAAACCGGTTGGAGCTGCTGCAGGAGGGACAGGAAGCGTGTAGAACAGGAACAGGAAGTTATGCCGGATGACTTCCTGGAAGTGGACATAATTCTGGAGAGCAGTGAGGCGAAAAAGAACATGGCACAAGTCTGAGATACAAACATACACGCACATGAACACGCACACACAAGACTTGAACAATACACCCAAAGATGGACGTTATGGATGTTGATTCCTTTTTTTGTGCATCATTTTCTCTCCAATTGTATTTTTTTTATGTTTCTTTTTTTTTTTAGACCAAATGAAACCTCAAGCTGGTGATGCTGCTGTTCTCATTAACATAGTCTTGATTTTATTATTTTGTGTAGAGGTTGTGTAGATCTCAGTAAGGATGAACGATATGTTACAGAGAATACGTTACATCACCAGTTAGCATTGTTTTCGACAATACCAGGTTGCCAACTGTTTTATCCTTTTCCTTAAGTAATTTATTTGTCAAAACATGTGGCAGTATTTAAAAAGATGAATTCCAGTGCAGAACAATGACTATAAGCTTTTTTTTTCTAAGCTCTAAAAAGCTAGCTGATGCGATACATCCTCATATCGCCTGGCCCTGTCTCAGCACTGTATTATTTTATGTAGTTTACACCACAGTTTGTTTTTGGATCCATAACGGCGCTAATTAGAGAGCAATTTCGCCAAAATTTCTCAAAATGTCAACATAATTTGCTTGATGAGAAATACAAAATCATGCAGAGTGTTTTAATAAAAAATGGGTCGAGTTGGAATCGGTCACAATGGCAGAGAGAGGAATCAGTGATCCGATGCACTTAAAGCGTGACACTGTATAAAGTGGGTGTGGCCATTAATATGGGGCCGAAACTCATGATTGATTGCATGGATTCACAAAAAAATTGAAGGACAAGATTCAAGATTCAGGACAAGATTCTGATTCTCGGGTCATTCATGGGGGGCAGGTTTTGTTCAAATAGCTGTTTCTCAGACACGGTAAATCTGATCTAAGCTGAAATTTAGTGTATTATGTTATGCTAATCTGTAATTGGATTTCTGATGAGATTACTTAAAAAAAAAAACTATCAGCTCTCAGCAGGCTTCTGAGAGAGTTAGAACTGAGGTATTGTAATGAAATTTGAACAAAATTAATTTATATTAAAAATGTATATACAGTAAAGAAATCAGAGTTTGTCTGTTTTTCTAGAATGTACCTTTTTGATCAAAACACTCTGCATGACTTTGTTCACTTCTCAACTGACGAATAATGCCGACATTTTGAATTTAAGCGTCTCTGTTTGTGTTTTTATTACTACAGTGTGTGTGTGCAGACACACAACTGTCGGCGTCATAGGTGATCTGCCACATACAGCTGAACTGACCGGGGGATAATAGCATGATAAAATCGAGAATCATGATAAATGATGAGGCTGGATTAGAATCCAGCGTCGTCTCTCCACTCGAGGCATTGTTGAGTCCATATCTGAAACGTGGGCCTTCATCATTCATGTCTGATGTCATATGTGTTGTTTTTTTTTTTCCAAACCTTCCAGCTTATACTTGTGTGGTGAACAGAATTACAGGATTGTTTTCTCTGAGAAGGAACCCTCTAAGGAACCTCTAAGGAACCTTACGGGACAGACTCTGACAGATCTTCCTGTCCAAAAATGCTGCCTACTTAGGCAGCCTTCTTTCTGAGTGATGCATAGCCAGATGCTCACTATAACAACATTGTGCATGTTGAATGTGCTAATATATTGTGTAATTGATGATTGGCACATTTATTATTATACTACTTCTTCTTCTTTTTCTTCTTCTTGCATTCCAGGTAGATCCAGTGACACGTCTTCCATGTTGTGCATTTCTTTTTCTTTGTTATATGTGTAAAATATGTAAAGGAAGAAGAAGATGAATGTAGCAACACTGTTTTAATATAGAAATCCTGTGTCACTACCACAACACAAATCAGAATCATTTGTATTTATTTTGATATTTAATCCGCTTATTTTAATTCATTGGAGAACTTGAATATGTTGCGGGCGAGAAACAATCTGACTCATAAAACCTGAAAGTGTGTATGTAATAACGATAGGCCCCACTCTAATACTGATTTAATGTGCCCTTCACCACTTCCCTTTGGCTCTACTGTAGTGCGTAAGATGAGGGGTCGAGTGGCCATCACTTGAGATTTGAGATTTTGGAAGGTGTTACCTTGAAGGCCATGCTGCAGTCTGAGGCCGTTTCCTTTTTCAAAATGGTGGACAAAGCTGTTTATCAGAAGCAATAAAACTTCAAACTCATGATTATACGAAGGACACGTTTAAAGCTGTATTGGAGCGTGGGGATGTTTAGACTTGAACCCCGATGCACACAAACACTCTTTATGACTTGAACAGCTTTGATTTATTGTATTTTGTCTCAGCCATAATGTTATGATTGCACTGTATGTTGCTGGTGTTTTCATTTTTTTTTACATCACATTGGGCATCTGATTTAGTCTTAATTCCTGATTTTTTTTTTTTTTTTTTATTTAAATTGTGTGCAATGAAACCAAATCACAATGTACAGTTTGCCTCTGAAATGCTGCAACTGCTGTACTGCAATTAGATTGATATTTACAAAGAAATAAATTCTGTTATTAATTTTATGGGCTATCGTTTTTGCTCTAATGTGCACACAGGAAGCTGAATAAATCACAACACCAAATGGTCCCATTATCATAGAAAGATCAACACTTCTGATATCAAACTTACTTTCATGTCAGGAAATAATAGAACAGAAACTGGAGAACAATTTCAGACCAAAAGCATCATTTTCACAGACCAAAACTTAACTATGTTTATTATGTAAGGAATAAAACATCTGGGGGTGTGTGCTGTCATAGGAAAATAATCAGTGCCTCTCTTTTGTCTTCTCTCTTGTAGTAAATAAGATTAAAAAATGCAGCTTGTCATGTTACAGAAAAATCGTAAACTGGAGACACAGGAAAGCTTACAGAAGGCTTCACCATATCAACAATTAGATGTTTTCAATCCGATTATGTGTCAGAGCTGCTGTTATAGAAAATGATTCAACACCTTCTGACCAATCAGAATCGAGAATTAAACAGAGCTGTGGAATACCACAGAACTGTTTGGAAATGTACACTAACATCACATAAGAAACAGGCTGTTGATCCAACAGTGCCACCTGCTGTTAGTTTTATCCTGTAAAGCCTAACACGAAAAAGAATTATTAAAAATAACATTTTTGGACTTTCTGTTAAACCCTTTTTCCTGATAATAACTGCTCAAAATTCAAAATTCTTACTTTAAAGTGTGTATATATATAGACACACCACTGACAGGTGAAGAAGTGACGTGAATAATATTGATTATCTCATTACAATGACACCAGTCAAGGGGTGGGATATATTAGGCAGCAAGTGATGTTCTCGAAGTTGATGTGTTGGAAGCTGGAAAAATGGGCAAGCATAAGGATCTGAGCGACTTTGACAAGGGCAAAATTGTGATGTCTAGAGGACTGGGCCAGAGCATCTCCAACCAATGGAAGGACAAGGACAGGGTCATGGGCGCCCAAGGCTCATTGATGCGCGTGGGGAGCGAAGGCTGGTCAGTCTGATCAAATCCCACAGAAGAGCTACTGTAGAACAAATCGCTGAAAAAGTTAATCCTGGCTATGATGGAAAGGTGTCAGAACACACAGTGCATCACAGATTGCTGCATATGGGGCTGTGTAGCCATAGACTGGTCAGAGTGCCCATGCTGACCCCTGTCCAACACCGAAAGCTCCTACAATGGGCATGTGAGCATCAGAACTGGACCATGGAGCAATGGAAGAAGGTGGCCTGGGATGATGAATCACGTTTTCTTTGACATCATGTGGACGGCCGGGTGAGTGTGCGTCACTTACCCGGGGAAGAGATGGCACCAGGATGAACTATGGGAAGAAGGCAAGTCTGCAGAGGCAGTGTGATGCTCTGGGCAATGCTCTGCCAGGAAACCCTGGGTCCTAGAATTCACATGGATGTTACTTTGACACGTACCACCTACCTAAACATTGTTGCAGACCAAGTACACATGGCAACGGTATTCCCTAATGGCAGTGGCCTCTTTCAGCAGGATAATGCGCCCTGCCGCACTGCAAAAATTGCTCAGGAATGGTTTGAGGAACATGACAAAGAGTTCAAGGTGTTGACTTGACCTCCAAATTCCCCAGATCTCAATCTGAGCAAGCATCTGTGGGATGTGCTGGACAAACAAGTCCAATCCATGGAGACCCCACCTCGCAACTTACAGGACTTAAAGGATCTGCTGCTAACATGTTGGTGCCAGATACCACAGCACACCTTCAGAGGTCTTGTGGAGTCCATGTCTATCTATCTATCTATCAGGTCAGGTCATTAAGTATTTGGACAGTGACACAATTTTTGTTATTTTGCCTCTGTACACTACCGCAGTGGATTTGAAATGAAGCAATCAAGATGTGAATGGAGTGTAGACTTTCAGCTTTATTCAAGGGGTTAACAAAAATACCGCATTGCCCGTTTAGGAATTACAGCCATTTTTTTACAAAGTCCCTCCATTTTCACAGGCTCAAAAGTAATTGGACAATTGACTGATAAGCAGTTTCATGGCCAGATGTGGCCTGTTTCCTCCTTACTTCATGACAGATTAAGGAGATAAAAGGCTTGGAGTTTATTCCAAGCATTAAATTTGCATTTGGTAGCTGTTCAGGGGAACTCTCACAATGTGGTCCAAAGAGGTGTCGATGCAGGTGAAGGAGGCCATCATTAGGCTGAAAAAATAAAACAGACCTATCAGAGAGATAGCAGAAACTTTACGAGCAGCCAAATCAACAATTTGGCACATTCTTAAAAAGAAGGAATGTACTGGTGAGCTCAGCAACACCAAAAGGCCTGGAAGACCACGGAAGACAGCTAAAGTGGATGATTGCAGAATTCTTTCCTTGGTGAAGAAAAACTCCTTTACAACCACTAGCCAAGTCAAGAACACTCTGGAGGAGGTAGGTGTATCATTGTCAAAGTCTACAATCTAGAGATGCCTTCATGAATGTAAATACAGGCAGTTTACCTCAAGACACAAACCACTGGTAACACTCAAGAACAGAATGGCCAGATTAGACTTGCTAAAAAACCTCTAAAAAAAAGCCTGACACCTCTACTCAAGAAAAATCTGCTAACCTTAGAGGCATGGACTACAGGTAGGTAATTTGCATAATCTGAATGGAACTCACAGAAAATTGAACTAGGCACATACATAACTGGACTCTGAAAATGTGCAGTTTATATATGGTCTATTGGCCTGGCATAAACTGTAAAACAAGCAGCAAAGTTCCCGTAAGAACAGTTTGAATGACATTTGCCTACTTCTGTACATGTAGATAAACTAAACAAATAACTGAATGCTTCTACAATGAAGAAAAAATGTTCATTGAATTTACTTGTGTAAATTTCAAATGTGTACATCGGTTCCACATGAATGAACAGAGTAGCATTAACACAGTTTGGTTTTGTACAGCCAACATGATTTGATCATGTATTTTCAAAGCCCTGGTAGAAAATCAAACACCACACACTTACCCAGGCTCAGGATCGAACCCAGGTCTTGTTGTGGGACAGCTACCTTATGCACTGCACTATCATGCCACACACGAGTTAATCAAGCTAATTTAATGCTTAGTTATTTCTTCCTCTCAGCACCAACATCCCCACAAACTTTTATAATGTAACTGGATCACATTAACGCTGCATGATCACTCATCACTACATAATTCAAATGAATAGATTAGATACTTGTTTAAATTATTTTTTTTTACACAATGAAATTATGTTTTGATGAGAAACATAATTTTTTTAATGTAAACTATCCAGATTTTTTTTTTTTAAGATCTGACCAACCACATATTCCCTTTTCTCAGTGATACCCCAACAGTGTTCCCATATAGTAGATTTGAAAAAATCATCTTAAATTTTCAGCAGATTCTTTTAAGCGTACTATGTGTACCATACCTTTTCCAAGATGTTTGCCAGCTAAAAAAATTAACAACATACAAAATACAATGTGAGTGCAAAGTTGCTAGGTGTTGAAGTTTTATTATTTTATCATTTATTTTTAATATCTCTTTTTTTCCCCATAATCCACTACAATCACTTATGTCAGTAAGATATTCAGTAAAAGGACACATTATCCATGACACAGATTAAACATACTACGCTCTGCTCCTTGACAACTGCAGGCAGGTTTGGGCTAAACCCAAAACCTGCCATTTTACAGGTTCGTTTCAGAGCATAAAACTCTCAAGGTATCTGATCTTCATTTTTAAACTGTCCCTTGTGTTTGGAATGGAAAACTCTAGATTTTGGTCAATCTCCCCAGTGTTTAACTCCCCAGTGCTTTCTGGAACAAAATGCTTGGTTTCAAAATGGTGGCCAGGTTGTGTAACCACACTGAGAAAGCCCATTGCCAAACCCAATGCATTAGGAAGCTGGATCAGGTTTCGAGATGTAAACGTGCCTAACCTCCGAAATTGGTTATAAGCAACAATTAAAACGTATAACGTATAAAGGCTATCTTAATAGGCAGTTAACTTTAATGCAGTTGAATTATGTCATCCTGTCATGGCTGATCAATGTGTTCCTCACAGAAATCTTTTTTTAATTAGGCCTATTGTTTCAGTATCAGTTCAGAAACATGAAGCTAACTGGTTTTTAGTTTATGTAATAAGGCTAAATAACTTTGAAATGGATTCCTTAACCATTTTAAAGGATTTTAAAGGATTAAGGAAGGATTCCTTCCTTAATTTTTTGCCTTGGGCAAGGTTCTGAGGAAGAAAGTTCGTTACATGTAACCTCTCAGCTCTAAGGCAGATAAGCTCGTATTTCCAGTAAATACGGTAAACCACATGACTTCTGCTTGGTTCATTTATTCTAGTCTGTTTGTTTGGATTAGAGAATCCGGCTTTTACTCGGGAGAAGTAATCTTTGTGAACGTGTTTTAGTCTATTTTTACACTTGATCAGAGAAAGGTCAAAAAGCAAGGTAACTTTTATTATGTCTAATGAAGGAATATCAGGTAAGTGTCATAATTTTTCCTTTTTTTTTTTCATCAATAGCAAAGACTACACAGCCTAAGGATGACATTTTCTTATTTCCTCCACCTGCAGATGGCCAAATTGGAGAAGCTCTCTTAATCAGGTGAGTTTATTTCACATTTCACTTTGGCATACAACTAGACAATTCTAGACAGTTGTGTGTTTCCAACAGACCCAC
This sequence comes from Pangasianodon gigas, assembly GCA_022758105.1. NCBI lineage: Eukaryota > Metazoa > Chordata > Actinopteri > Siluriformes > Pangasiidae > Pangasianodon > Pangasianodon gigas. The sequence goes on from CM040466.1 coordinate 3,559,041, forward strand.
ATATGAGTGTGATGTTCAGTCCACATACCGTACTTTTGGCCACAATTCTTCCTCATGCACATCCTGTCAACTCTTTTTCAATACTCCTAATAAAATTCTCCTAAAATACTCCTAAATAAAATCTAAACCTTCCTGGATTGCTAGTATTAAGTGAGTCATCATCAAATAAGATGTGTCATCTCAGTTAATTGTAATTAATTAGTTTGTCATCACCTTCTTGGGCCTCAGGTGCTCCTTTTATGACAGATACATTTGAATCTTCAGTGTAAAGCACTGGCAGGTGAAAGTCATCACAAGCAACTTTCTGCTGCTGTGGATGGTCCAAAAAGATTTAAGAAGATTTTGGAATTGATCCAGGCCGAGGTCACAGCAAGGTCAAATATCTGAAATAGTTTTACTTTGATAGCTTCCCTCTGTCTGTCTTACAGAGATGTTACTTAAACATTCATATTTAGGAATTCAATGCCCATTTTCCTGCTATCTGTGATTTTTGTCATTGGTCTCTCTGTATGTTTGTCTGCCCATCTGTACATCTGTCCGACATCCTCGTTAACGTGATGTCCCAAGAACAAGTGGTTGAATGTTTGTAGAATGGAGTTAGCATTGTAACCAAGAGATGAACTGATTCAATTTTGAAATTACTCCAAACAGGGTCAAGGTCACAGCAAGGTCGGATGTCTGAAACAGCTTTTTTTCAATTACTTTCTCAGTGTTTGAAATACAGTACTGTGCAAAAGGCTTAAGCACATGCAAAGAAATGCTGTAAAGATGCCTTCAAAACAATGAAATTAAACTTTTCTACACAAAAAAACGTAATAAACTAAACAAACTCAATATTTGGTGTGACAGCCCTTTTCTTAAAAAAAAAACAAAACAGTAGTCTTGGGTATACTTTGTGCAGTTTTATAAGGAAATTGGCTGTTAACTTTTACTGAGCATCTTGGAAAAGCTGGCACAGCTCTTCTAAAGACTCTGACTGTAGCATTTTCTTCTTTCTTTTTTATTAACATATATAATATGTTGCTTTTTTAATGAGATACAAACATTTTTCTGTAACATTTAATTTTTTGTTGGAAAAGTAACGTTTGGAAATATAGCATGTTTTTGTACTGACTCAATAATGCAGATGTCATAAAATAAACAAAAAATTGAGCCAAAAAAAAAATAGGGTGCCTAGGACTTTTGCACGGTACTGTACATTTTAAGGTTATTTCAGGCACACAAATTAGTAACAAGAAGTTCTAGACTTGTTGGCAGTAGAGGCATCCCCCCTCGATACTTTTTTCATCAAGTTCTGCTTGTTCTTCACTAGAGCTACGACGCTAATGCAGCTAACAAGTAACAGAATCTTATGAACACCAAACAGCATCATGCAAACTACATGTAGAAAACTCTGTCCTAATGACTCTGGCTCCCATGTGGATTATTCCATGATATCAGTTTCTTTGTGTCATTCAGGGTGGTTCAGGATCAGATGAACACTATTGAAATAGCAAAGTTCTCTCTCCCATGCCTCCCAGAGGTTCAGCCTTTAACCAGCGTGCAAGATCAGAAGCTTTTGGATCAGCTGTTTCAGACACTAAAAATGATCAGTGATCAGCTTAGTCACAATCATATCATTAATCGGTAAGTGTTACTTAATCAGCCAGTGTGTCATTTACAGAACATAACTGAACTGACTGCAGAGTTACTGCAGATCCAGAGTGGATTATTTCCCAGTAACAGCACACTGCAAACTGTCTAATAATTCCTCTTATACTACAGCAATTTGAAGTTTTCAATTTTTTTTTTATTAAAGAATGAAGTATTGTACATTTTTTATCTGTTTATACATGTTGCATGTAATGTTGTGTAACATTTATGTGTCATAAGGTAGGAGGCTGCAGATGCAGTTGCAGTTGAGGATGATTTTAATGAAATACCAGGCAGACGAATCCAAAATGTAAAGAAAGATCAGGGTCAAAACACAGACTAGGTCAGGCGAGGCATAACCAGGGCTCAGGCAAAACATGAAAGTCAAGAAGCTAGCAAAAAGTCAAAAAAACAGAAGAGCAAACAGAAATTCAAGGCTTGGTAAAGTCAGATGAATACACAAACTGAGTGTTTACTTTGCAGTGATAGTGTGTGTGTGTGTGAGATAGTCCAGTATATAGAGCTGGTAATGACTAGTGACAGGTGTGCATGGTTTAGAAGTCAGGTGACTGTGAGCGTGCTAAGGTGCGTGTGTCTTGGGATGTGTAGTCTGTAGCGGCCATGTTTGTAGGCCGCGGTGTGTTCTGGGAAACTGAGTTCGCTGACTGTGATGTCCTGACACTGTGTAACAAATTCTTTTTTATGATTTATTTAATCGAACCTATAAACTGTTATAACGTAAGTGATAACAGGAACTAAAATAAAGCACATTATACCACAGCACTACTGAATTCTTGACCCCTATTTCTGAGCTTGTGATTGGTCAAAAGGGACTTGTATAGTGGATCCTACACATAATCTAAGACTAATGATAAACAGTTTAAAAATGGATTGTTATTTAATAAAGAATAATGTGTGTTATTGTTGATATGGTAAAGCTTTTTTTTCTGCAGGAATGTCTATTTAGTATTATGGAAGATGTCTCTAGTATCACACTTTGTAACTTAACTTAAATTTTCAGAGGAACGTCTTCAGGGCAGAGGACATTTCTTGTTAACAAGCTGCATTCTTGTCTTATTAGCGTCAAGAGAAAGTGAGGGAATGACTGTTTATAGCTGGTATAATGTTAGCATTGAAAGGAACTGTTATGTGGAACTTGTTTCAATGTTCCATCCTACAACATTACATGCATCTATAAACAGATAAGCAGTATAATGTCTCATTTATTAATAAATTAAAAATGTTTAGCGATGACAAAATTGTTGTGTACAGTAAGATGAATAAAACACTTTGGGATGTGCTGTTATGGGAAAGTAATCAACTTTGGGGTTTGTAACTCTGTAACACATCACACCAACCCGGTGTTGATTATTTTCCTGTAACAGCACGTCCCCAAGTGTTTTACTCCTTACATATAACACAGACGTTGAGAACACCAGTGTTTACATCCATCATTTTCTCTTTCTCTCTTATCTGTCCACCCCTCAGCCAGATCGATGGTTTAGCACATCTGGGTGATAGGAAGATTTTTTCACAGCTTGTGGAGGGTGTCTTCAGTGATGGACAGATCAACTGGGGAAGAATCATTGTGCTGTACTACGCAGTAGGAAAGCTGGCTGTAAAGGTCCTGAAGATACTGTTGTGCTGTAGTTCTTTGTGTGTGTGTGTGCAGTGTGTGTGTATGACTCACATTTTTTCATTCCTTCTTGAGTAGATGGTACTGGCTAACTTGTCCAGAGTGTTCTCACAAATACTGGATTCATGTTTGGATTTCTTCAGGACAAAGCTATTGGTATGGATTCGCAACATGGGCGGATGGGTAAGAAGAAAGCAGAAATGCACTCACACATTGTCTACAAAAATGGTCTAAAGATATCATTTCTAGACTAAAATCATCAACATGTCAGATGCAGTTGGACGTAAGATGGCAAAATCAACCTAGGCAGACCCATTATTCAAATAGCAGGCTGGTGCTATAACTAGGAAACTATCAAAATAAGAAAGAAGGTAAGTAGGATTGCAGAAACTGGGAATGCACAGACATATGAGACTACTTTACTGAAATCAAACATGAGCACTTGAAGTGAATAATGATCAAGGGTCCTGGACAAGGCAGAGCCAAGACATTTATATTTACATTTACATCACGCTTTATCCAGAGTGACTTACAGAAATTCATTTAAGTCTCTATTGAAAAACAAATCCTCATGCTAGAACAAAACAGATAAAGGCTAATCAATACTCTGTTACATCGGAAACTTGTACAAGAGTTAGTATTGCAAAAATTCTACAATTTGTTTCTATATCAGCTGTGTAGATTTAGTGTTTAAAGAACAGGTCAGTCTTTGTTTGAAGACAGTCATTGACTCAAGTGTTCAAATAGCCAGGGAAAGTTCCTTCCATCATCTGGGTGCCAGGACACAGAACAGTCTTAATGAACATCTTCCTGAGAAGTGATGCAATAAGGAAACAAGACCGGAGGAATTCATGATTCATGAATCTAATCTCAATGCTCCACCCTGATTTATTGTTCCTACAGATCAGCAGCATTTCAGCACTGATTCAGTTCTCCAGTGAACATATCTCTGCTTCCTCCCTCTGCACCATCCCGCTGCCTGGTGCACTCGTCAAGGCCTTCGTCTGTGGGATTCTGTTGGGTGGCGCCATTGTCTGGAAACTCAACAGAAGCAGCTGAGAGAGAGAGAGAGAGAGAGAGAGACGGAGAAAGGATAGACAAGAAGAAGGCTGGAAGAAAATATACAAGATGCACTGTCACAAATGAATGCTTTTAACAGGTTTACCATGTTTATAAAACGTGATACTTCCAGATCTTTATCTACTTTAGTATGTCATATAGAGTATAAATACTAATGTTTTATTATGTAGTCGAAAATGTACAGTAAAGCATGTACTGTGTATATTTATGGTGCAGTTGGTAGTTTCTGGAGCCCTCTGCTGCCTGCAAGTGACGAGTCTTTCCCTTTTCCCTCACAGACAGGTTCCCAGTCCTGGTCCAGTAGTATTAACTTTTTTTCCTTTATTCTTTGTCACTCTATGATCAGAAAAAATAATCAGGCTATACACATAATAAATATTTCAGAGTTGACTCACTCCACAGTGAGGTAGTTTGTTGTCACATGGGCCCTGCCATCATACCCTTGGTCAACAGGAAAGTTCTTTTGGCAAATTAATCAATAGCAAGAGAGAGAATGGATTATTACTATACTGTAAGAAGTGTATTAGTGATGTTTTGCTAGACCATCATAACATACCACTGTGTATTTTTATTATGTAGAGGAAATGTGTGTGTTTATACAGGAAGCACTAGAAATGCAAGGTACATACCAGCAATATAATTAGCTCACTATAAAGTTAATTAGTAATCTCATTTCACCAAGCTCATTAGGTAATCAGTCTCATAAAATGCCCCCTTTTTAGTTTAGAATTTTAATTAAAAATTAAAATTACGAACTTGGAAAGAAGTCAAAATTATTAAAAAAATTAATTTTATTTGAGAACAATAATAATCAATAACTTGGTTTCTGAAGGCTTAGTTCTGAATAGTTTGGATTTTTGCATGATCAAAGTAATAACAAAATGGCAATAAAATGTTCAGTAAAATAGAATTTACTGAAATACAGTGAGAAAAGAAGAAACACCAGTCAACTACGTAACTTTGAACCTAATTCCAAATGTGTATGTGAGAGATGGAGAGAGAGAGAGAGAGAGAGAGAGAGAGAGTGAGAGTGAGTGAGTGTGTGTGTGTGTGATGTGTGTGATAGAGAGAGGAAGTGCAAGCTGAGTTTATGTGCAGGGATGGCTGGGGATGGCTGGGATCTGCAGTAAAACTCCAGCAGGCAATTACAGGGGAAATCCCCTGATTTTTGCAAGCAATGCCCTATAAACTATTAAAAGAATATTACTTTTCCCAGTTTAGGCATAGCCCTACATATTTAAAAGAGCCAAGTGACACACTACAAGAACACAATCTAGGCTAACTGGTATGCATAATATTTCACAGTACAAAAACACTTCAAAAGTCAGCACTCTCAGTACCTCTAATGGCCCAAACTGCCCCACAAAAATTCAGTTCAATTCCATTTATATAGCTGAGGAGATCAGCCCACCCAGGTGTTACACATTTGATTAATGAACCTCTACCAAACCCCAAAAGGACCAGACAGCCTGAAAACCAAAAAGTTGAAGGCTGTCACACCCCCCTCCATAAGAGCAGGGATCACCACGTAATCTTGCTTTCCTCACACCCATTCGTCTTGGTACCCCCAAGACCCAGCAACCTTGGTAACTAAGGGAGCAATTTAAGAGTAAAGGGAACACAGGACAGAAAAGGCTTAGAGTAATCGGGAAGGTTAAACTATGGCAAGAATGCATGTGTGAAAGAGAGCATCAGCAGCTACATTATCACTGCCCTTGATGTGTCTTATATCCAAGTGATAAGGCTGCAAAAACAATGCCCATCTCATCGAACTTTTTGGATTTTGAAGAGGCTGCAGAAAAGTTGATTGAGATTGGTGTACACAACAACTGGAGCACCACATCCGACATAAACATCAAGGGCACAAATGAGTGCAAGAGGGCACAAATGAGTGCAAGAGCTTCTTTTCCTATAACTGAATAATGCGGTTGGTAAGGCTTAAACTTTTTAGAAAAGTAACTCACTGGTCTTATTACACCATTACCATCCGCTTGTAATAGAAATGCACCAGCACCAACATTGTGAGCATCAATCTGCAGCTGAAAAGGTTTACCCAACCGAAGCGCAGCAAGTACAACAGCTGAACACAATGTCTTCAAAAGCTGACTTACAGTCAGGTGACCAGATGTATTTTACTGCAGCCTTGAGCAAATTGGTCAGCGGGGCTACTACCGAAGAGAAATTCACACAAAAACAATGGTAATAACCTGCTAATCCAAGACATCTCATACGCTCAGCTTTTGTACAAGGAACTGGACATTTTTTAATAGCTGAAACGTTTACTTCAACAGGCTGCACTTCACCTTGCCCCACCACTTTACCCAGGTATGTAACTGTGGCTTTAGCAAACTCATATTTGGCTAGGTTGATAGTTAGCCTTGCCCAAACCAGTCTGTCCAGCAATGCTTAAATCCTGTCAAGATGTTCCTCCCAAGTATTGTTATATATTACCACATCATCCAAGTACACCTCACAAGCATGCAACCGTTGGTCTTTGAAACGTGGCTGGTGCATTACGCAACCCAAACGACATGATTGTATAGGCATACACACCTGAAGGGGCAATACAAGAGCAAACCTCTTGGGCTCTTTTAAAAAGAGGAACTTGCCAATAACCTTTCAGGAGGTCAAACTTGCTGACAAATTTAGCTGCCCCAACTTGATCTATTCTGGGACGAGGATATGCATCTGGCTTGGTAACAGCATTTACTTTACGGAAGTCAGTACAAGGCCTGAAAGTGAGACCAGGCAGAGGAAAAGGGCTAAGCTATGCCATGTTTCAGCATGTAATCTCCCTCAAACTCTAATATTTCTTGCTTATCAGGTGAAAGCTGGTAAAATTGTTGCTTAATGGGCTGAGCATCTCCAGTGTCCACATCATGCTCTATTAAATGAGCAGAAATGGTGCATCTGACGGAAAAAAACTGAATGATGTTAATTAACTGCTTTCGTTTAATCTCATACAAATGTCCCAATAAAACAGCTAAGTTACCCAAAGCTTCTGAATTCTTAAGGCGTGGTTGTAGTATCCCATCTCCCAGCACACCTAATTCCTCCTCAAATGTTGTTGCTACCTGGGATGAACTGGAGTTTAGAGTGCTGGCCAGAAGAATGGGATTACCACACACTCTGGGCTCACCAAAATTCACAGACATTTCAGAAGACACGTCATGCAAATTTACATGGCAGATTTTGGTAGATTTTCTTTTGTTGGGCATCTCAATCAGATAATTCTGTTCTAAAACCTACTTAACAAGAGAACAAGGACCAAAAAACCTAGCCTGAAATGGCAAATCCACAACGGGAAACAACACCAAAACCTGATCACCTGGATTGTACTGGTGTCGTTAAACCATCCGGTCATATAGTTTTTTCATTTTTTGAAAATCTGAGAAAGTTCTAGGTTTTCCTTAGTTAACTCACCTGCAGCACAAAGTCTCTGCCTAAACCCATTAACATAGGTTATTAAATTTTGTGGTGGTTCCTGGGATTTCGACTGGTCCTGAATTACAGCCAAAGGACCACGCACTGTATGAGCAAACACAAGGTCATTAGGACTAAGCCCTGTGCTTTACTGCACAACTTGTCTGGCTGCCAAAAGGAGCTATGGCAAGCCTTCCTCCCAGTCTGCCTTTAGTTCAGTGCAGTAAGCACGTAACAATGATTCTGAATGCTGATGAATTCGTTCCAATGCACCCTGGCTTTGAGGATGATACACTGAGGATGTTATGTTTAATGTGAAGTTGTTGGAGGACCTGTGCAAACAATCTAGATGTAAAATTGGAACCTTGATTACTCTGTATTACTTTGGGGATCCTAAATGCAGAAAGGAATTTGCTAAGAGCTCTGACCTCTGATTTGGCAGAGATTGCGCGCAATGGATAAACAGCTGAATATCTGGTTGATTGAAACATTGCAGTCAATAAATACAGACAACCAGATTTAGAGCAAGGAAAAGGACCATCACAGTCAATCAGATGTTCAAATGGCTTTTTTATGGCAGGTATGGGATGTAATGGAGAAAGTAACATTTGACAAAGTTTTAAAGTACATATGTTGCCACCATAGTTTGCAATAATGAGCCCAAATCTGCTCTCGGGAATATTTAATGTAAATTGGGATTTATAAAGAAATACTTGGCAGGAAATTGGCTGTATATTTAACCAAGCTTTGACTCATGCCTAACCATAAACATAATTTTAGAAACAGCTGGAATTAATGCCACTCTGATGATGTGTAGAGAATTACATCTAAATACACAAATCGCTGCCAGATGTTCATGTTACATTGTATATGAAATTATGCAGCTCTATATTAACTGCATACAGGCTAGTTGTACATAAGAAGCATGAAAGCTTAACAGTATTATTTTTAAGTTTATTTGTGTATGTGTTGACATTTATTGCTAAATGTCTAGTAAACTACTTGCAGGCTACAATTTGTTTAATCCCCTCCCTGAACAAAATAGTTACTCGTTATGGGTCGGTATTAATTGTGGGTAATTACAGGCTGCAAACAGCTGTGAAGTAATTTCATACATTCACAGATCTATTAATAGGCTACACAATGATATAAATAGTGTATAGAACGATACATTGTCTATGGCACAAGGGCATTTATGGCATTGTTAGAAGGCCACGCCAAACAATAATGTGAGAATGCATTTTGAGTGACCGCAGTTTTCCTTATCAGCAATGATGACTGGATGATTCACTTGGAACTATTCGCTGAGCTGAGCTCAGGTTGAGAGAAATCACCTTGCAATACCTGTCCACTTACAGCTCTTAACAACCTAGGTTCGACAAGGTTGAAACAATTATAATGAGAAAAAAAAAAAAGTTAGTTTTGGTGACATCTGCTGGCCATGTTGTGTAACTGCACCTAGAAAAACCAACGTGAAATACAATATAACGTTCAGGAAGCTTGTTTATTTCATGTTATTTCATTTATTTCATGAAATGTAAACGTGTCTAACCTTCTAAGCAGTATATTATATAAAACAAATAACGTATAAAGGCCATCTAATAGATAGTTAACTTGAATGGAGTTGAATAATGTCATCCTGTCAGGCTGATCAATGTGTTTCTTAGAGAAATCTTCTTCTTGTTGTTGTTGTTTTTTTTTTGAGTATCAGTTGATCAGGAGTGTGAAGCTAGCTGTCTGTCAGTGTGGGTAATAAAGCTAAATCACTTATTTCTTAACAGTGTAATTTACAGCTTGGGGTCAGGCTCTGAGGAAGACAGTTTCCTTATGTGTAAGCTCTCAGCTCTAAGGCGAGGGCGGATAATAAGCTCGTATTTCCGGTATACTGTAAATCACATGACTTCTGCTTGGATCATTTATACTAGTCTGTTTGTATGGAGTAGAGACGGCGGCTTTTACTCGGTAGAAGTAATCCTTGTTTTAGTGTTTTAGTCTGTTTTTACACTTGATCAGAGACAGGTCAAAAAGCAAGATAACTTTTACTATGTCTAACGAAGGAACACCAGGTAAGTGGAATTATTTCTCCTTTTTTAACCCATGGCGAAGGCCTAAGGATGACATTTTCTCATTTCCTCCACCTACAGATGGCCAAATTGGAGAAGCCCTCTTAATCATGTGAGTTTATATCTGATGTTAAATATGTTTCATTTCATGTAGTCATGTTCACATTTCACTTCATCAGTAGTGTAGTTCTTTCTGTTGGTTTAAATCCAGGAGTTCTTAATGAAGGCCTGGACATAATGTGATTCTGTATATAACAGGAGGTAATGCTGAATTTTCACTGTAAACGTATATGAGAAACCGAAAGTGAAAGTAAACTTTTTACTCTTTCTCCTAACAACCCAAAAATAGATATTATTTTCACATGAAGTGAATTTTCCACTCAAATCAGCTAAATAAATCAGCCAAGACAAAGTTAGTGTCCAGTCATGCTTTAGTTTTACAGTGATACTACAATGATAATGTACAAGTTATAGGTTATGAGCATGAAAGAAAAATGTAACACTTTTTTCAAACCCAAAAGGGTTAAACTATGTGATTTCTGAGACTGTATGCCACAACTGTCAAGCCCTGTTAAAAAAACAAACAAACAAAAAAAAAAACCCTGAAAACTGGAGTGCCAGCCATTTCAAATTTATATATTTACAGATGCTAAAAACTTTCTGTAAAGTTGTGCGTAAATGTTTTCATAAGCCATACTGAACTAAAAAGACTCACCACATTGACCAAAGTTTCAGCAACCCTGATTTTATTCTTACTCATGTTGATAAATGTCAGTCACCTGTAAATTACCAAGCACACCCACAGCACAGCTGAATACATTTAGTCATGCCTAAAAAAAAACCCATAAAAGGCAAAGCTTACAAACACCTGAAAACATCAAAATAAAGACTAAATGTAGAAAGTGCACTAAATCTTTTAGTAATGCAGCTCAGCCTTTGCAGTGTGTCAGCAAATGTTCCTTCTTTTATAGGGTGCCATTAGTTTTATCCTAAACGAATGAACGCATATAAAATTGCAGTAACTCATCGCCAATTATACGATTTGAAGCCGATCAGTCGAGTTTCTCATTAGTGAGTCTTCTTACACATAAATTCACCCTAACTCAAGAGTGAAACTTAGGATACATTTTTATCTCAAACTAATGTGATTTTCAGGAACACTACTTTTGACTACTATGAATAAATCCATTCACATCCAGCTTCATAAATAATGCCTGTTTTGTGAACATCTAATACATGTAATTTGTTCATGTCATGAGCAATTCTGTTCACTTTCTGTTTTCCACATGTCATGAGCTATTTTTCACACAGGTTCATTGTGATGAGTGTTACTGTATCTCATAATAAGTTATTATGTTTTAATACTGTGATTCCGAGCCTTTTTGCTTCTGTTCCTGTTTTTGCTTTCTAGGTAATTTCAGTTTCCTCTCTTCCTTCTGCTAATTGTGTTCCTGCGTTCCTGTTCATGGTTATGGCTTTTGACCACAGACCACAGTAGATAATCCCTAATAAATTCACATCTTGTCAGTGCTCTTTGAATACTTGTAAAATATTCCCTTTATACTGCTATATTTGAGTATAACAAGTAAACATGAATACAATATAAAATCAGGATCTAACTGAATCCTTGCCAGTGTTACGTGTCATTATGAAATCAAATGTGTCAGCTCAATTCGTTATAATTATTTAGTTCCTCATTGACTTCCTGCACTCCCTCAGGCACAACGTGTTCCTTTTATGACAGATAATTTTACATAATTGAAAGACAATGCATTTAGCTTTCTACTGCTGGGGATGGTCCCAAAACATTTACTCTTTCCTAAAACACTTTATGCACAAGACTCATTACTTCAGTGGATAATCTCACCTGGATACTGTGGATTTGTAACTAGGTAACTGCTGCTGTAATCATTTTTGGATTTTTCTCCCATTTTCTCCCCAATTTGGTCACCTGTAAATTCCCACCCATTAGCTGATTGGTTAGTGTGGCTGTGATTGACAGAGGGGAGAGAATATGCTCCTCCCACCCAGAGGACATGGTCAGTTTTGCTCTCTTGACTCCTGGTCATGGATGGCTATGGCATCATCAGGATTCAGACTCACAACCTCCTGATGATTATGTGAACCCTTTTCTGTTTGCACCACTCAGGATCCATAAGCAAATGAATCCTTAAAGAACCCTTGAAGAACCCTTTTTTCTAAGACTCTAGTGACTTTTCCATGTGTCCTCCTCTTTTGAAATCTCAACCATACTGTTTGCTTGCAAAGTCTTAGAATAATTCTTACCTGGGCTTCTTTTGGGTTTATGTGTCCCTGGTTGCTTGTCCCCGCATCTTTCCTATTTCTGACCCAAATTTTTCTTCTCATTTTGCTTCACTAGAGCTACAAGGCTAATGAAGCTAACAAGTAATGCAGCCTTATGACCACCATATAAATAGCAAACTACATGTAGAAACATCTGTACTAATGATTCTGGCTCCGATGTGGATCGATATGCAATATCAGTCTCTTTGTGTCATTCAGGGTGGTTAAGGATCAGATGATGAACGCGGTTAAAGGAGGAAGCGTCTCTGTTCCAAGCCTTCCAGACGTTCAACCTTTACCCAATGTGCAGCATCAGAAGCTGTTGGATCAGCTGGCACAGTCAGTTAAAGTGATCGGTGACCAGCTTAATCAGGAACAAAACTTTAATCAGTAAGTGTCACTTAATCAGTGAGTTTGTCTTTTAGAGAACATAACTCAATTGCTTGGACCTAATGTGCCTTTTATTAAAAAATATCAGAGCTCAAAAGAAATAGGCACTGTTTCTACTGCACTTCACTTTATTCACTTTTTGATTCACTTTGTTACATCTAACTTATTAAACCCACCTGATAGCTATGCTAGCTGGTAGAAGAAATGACATTCTATTTAGCTCACTTTAGGTGTATTTTAAATAAGGAATAAAACACTTTAGCATGTGCTGTTATAGGAAAATAATCACTGACAGATGTGTGTGATGCATCCCGACATGAAGCAGAGTTAGTGTTCCCACCCCAAAGTTTATTATTTGCTAATAAAACATGCTCTGAAGTGCTTTATTCCTCTAATTCCTATTTTATTTGCCAATTCTAACATTTTTTATTTATTAAAGAATGACAGAATGTTATATTTTTATCTGTTTATAGTTACATTTAAACCTGCTAATCAAAGGTTTATATTAATGCACTCGTATTAATACGTTATCGTTTCGATAGCAACAGCTTATTTACAGGGACATGGCATGGCGGATGCTTCACATAATCTAAGACTAATATTAAATGGATTAAAAATGTATGTAATCATTGATATAGTTAAGCTTGTTCTGAGGAGACATTTATTTAGCATTTTTGGAAGGAGTCTCCAGTGTCTGCGCTTCGTAACAGTCAGAGGTTAGAAACACAGGAAAGTCTTCAGGATGGTGGACATTTTGGAAACAAGCTGCATATATTTCATGTATTATTAACTTAAAGAGAAAGCGAGGCAATGACTGTTTATAACTGTTATTACAGGAACTAACTTGTTTCACGGATGTTCCACACTATTATAAGTCTCATTTATTAATAAATTAAAAATGGTTAGCGATGACAAAATTGCTGTAGTGTAAGATGAATAGAACAGTTTGGGATGCGCTGTTATAGGAAAGTACTCAACTTCGTGGTTGTAACTGTAACTTCATCACACCAACCCGGTGTTGATTATTTTCCTGTAACAGCACGTCCCCAAGTATTTTATTCCTTCCATATAACACAGAAGTTGAGAACATCAATGTTTACATCCATCATTTTCTCTTTCTCTCTTATATGTCCACCCCTCAGCCAGATCGATGGTTTAGCACGTCTGGGTGATAAGAAGATTTTTTCACAGCTTGTGGAGGGTGTCTTCAATGATGGACAGATCAACTGGGGAAGAATCATTGTGCTGTACTACGCAGTAGGAAAGCTGGCTGTAAAGGTCCTGAAGATACTGTTGTGCTGTAGTTCTTTGTGTGTGTGTGTGTGCAGTGTGTGTGTATGACTCACATTTTTTCATTCCTTCTTGAGTAGATGGTACTGGCTAACTTGCCCACAGTGTTCTCGGAACTACTGGATTCATGTTTGGATTTCTTCAGGACGAAGCTTTTGGTATGGATTTGCAACATGGGCGGATGGGTAAGAAGAAAGCAGAAATGCACTCACACATTAAGAGCATTTTTATGTACTTTTCAGCAGTTGTTCAGATGAAAATCCATTAATATGAATCAAATATAAGATTATTCAAGCTGTTTTTAGATGATTTTACTCATTTTAGTCTTTAAATGTTCTTGTTCTATTGGCAGATAATTTTGCTTCTTTCTAGAAATAATTGTTTAAAACGAGCGAAATTATTTGCCAAGAGAACAAGACTATTTCAAGTGTGAAATTAGTAAAAAAATGTCCAAAATAGGTTTGGTAATCATATATTTGGCTTTTTACAAACTTATAATAGGAAATATTAGATATATTTGACCGTATTCAAGATATTTTCACTTGCTAAAAAGTCATTTTTGCAGTGCGATGTTGGTGACTGAGTGGGACTCACTTGTGTACCGTGCAGTGGCCTAGGTTAGATATTGTAAAATACTTGTTCAAGAAACATAACTATGTATGCAAAATGGACTAAAGATATCACTTATAGACCAAATTCACTGAGGTACCAGATGCAGGTGGATGTAAGCCTGCAAAATCAACATAAGCCAAGTTTCCGTCAACTTTTTGCGCTTTTCTGTTAATGACAAAGTGAAAGTGCGTAAAAAAAAGGTTGGCAAAATTTGCTGTCTCCCGCCTGTTTCCATCCAATTGGCCTTTTACTAATAAAATGGTGTGTGTGATGATGTCATCCTTAAAAAACCAAGAAGTCGCATAAGTTTTGGTTCCTCGCAAAAGAAATCTGCCCTTGAGCCATTTCCATACATAATTTTGTGTATATCGCAAATTGTGGAACCTTTTGCATGTCCTCCCGCATGTCCTCAAATCTTTGTAAAATGGAGAGAGTATTGAGACAATTAAATGAAATTGGCTAGCTTACTTTCATTTTAATTTCACAAATAATTGCAATTGTATGAAATATCAGAAGACATCATCAGAATGGAGCAGTTGCTTATCTGATAGGGCTCCATAACTGCCCTTATGTGACGAAGGCCATGGGTCTGGGAGGCAGTGGTGGAGAGCTGTGCTTGTCACAGGTTGCCACTGACCACTGGTTCTGACCTGAAAGCGGCTTGCTATCGCCCTGTTCAAGCTGGCAACCTGCGCTGAGCACAGAGTAGTGGGGGAAACTTTCGGGGTTAGTAAAACGACCGTTTACTGATGTGTATTTGCTGTGTGCGCAGCTATTAAAGAAAAATTAATGCAGCGTTATATCAGGCTGCCGAATGTTGCGGAGGCCAATGAAATTTCATACCGCAATTCCTTTGTGCATCTTGTGCCACAGGTTTACGGTGCGCTGGATGGCATGCACATCCCTGTTCTTCTCCTGACGGATGGATAAATTCTGTCATGTGACACATTTTTTTTGCGCCATTTTTCTTGACAAAAACTGTTTCCAAACTATTTTTTCGCAACATTTGAAGTATCGATATAGAATTTATGCACTAAAGTTAAACGAAAAAAGATTATGTCGACACTTGAAATTTTATCGATAATTTGCGTTTCCATCAGCTATATCAGTAAACTATTCAATGTGCTAAACCTTTTATCGCAAAAAAATCCTTAGATGGAAACGTAGCTCTAGGCAGACCCATTATCTAAATGGCAGACTGGGTCTTAAACCAGGAAACTAAGAAAATAAGAAAGAAGGTAACTAGGAATGCAGAAACTGGGAATGCACAGACATATGAGACTTACTGAAATCAAACATGAGCAATCAAAGTGAACAACAGTCAAGGGTCAAGAGCCAAGACGTTTATCCAGAGAGGCTTATAAACATGCATTGAGGTCTCTGTTGACAATCATATCCTCACACTAGGACAAACAGGGTATGAGCAGAGAATGCCATACGGTTAAAACCCTGTTGCGTTCTACAAAAGTTAGTATATCAAAAACAGCAAAATAGTTAATAACTGTGTAGATTTAATGTTCCTTTAGATTTAAAGTGTTTAATGATTTTCGTTTGAAGACAGTCAGTGACTCATCTGTTCTGACAGCCAAGGGAAGTTCATTAGACTACCTGGGTGCTGGAGCAGAGAACAGTCTTGATGAATGTCTTCCTGATAAGTGAGGCAATAAGGAAAAAAAGACTGGAATAATTTATGATGCACAATTTTAATCTTAATGCTCCACCTTGCATTATTGTCCTTACAGATCAGCAGCATTTCAGCGCTGACCCAGTTCTCTATTGAGCATATCTCTGCTTCCTCCTTCTGCACCATCCCATCTGCTGAACTCGTCGTGGCCTTCGTCTGTGGGATTCTGTTGGGTAGCGCCATTGTCTGGAAACTCAACAGAAGCAGCTGAGAGAGAGAGATGGAGAAAGGAGAGAAGAGAGGGGGGCTGGAAGAGAACAAACAAGATGCACTGTGAAAAATGAAAGCTTTTAATGTGTTTATAAAAATGTGATAGTTCCAGGTCTTTCTATAGTCTAGTACTTTACGTATAAATATTTAATTCTATTAAAAGTTTTATTCTGTAGTCTAGAATGTTTGCAGCCTACAGCAAAGCAGGCACTGTGTACATTTAAGAAGCAGTTGGTAGTTTTTGGAGCCCTCTGCTGCCTGCAAGACAAATTGCAGTGAAACGGCACTGAAAACCTTGACTGGCCTTTCCCTTTTCCCTAACCCACAGGTTCCCAATCCTATTCCTGGAGTACTAAGTGTCCTGCACATTTTAGTGTTTCCCTGCTCTGACACACCTAATCAGCTAATTACCAGCCCTTTCTGAGTTGAACTGTGTGCTGGGTGTGTTAGATAGTAGCGGTTCTAGACCAGTTCAGTAGGGAGGCCAGGCTGGGGCCATTCAGTCTCTTAAAGGGGCCAATTAGACTTTTTGTTCAAAAATTTCTTTCTTCTCCAAAAATTAAGTTGCTGTACACAATGCACAATGGTATACAAATGTGATATTTTGAACAGCATTACATGGCTGAGTTAGAATTACACAATGAAAGTAGTATGCTGGGATAGACCAGGTAGTTGTAAAACATTTTGCTTACCTTTATTTCTTCTCGCTGTCTTGTTTGTTTGGTTTTTCTTTTTTCACTTACTTCCAACTTAACCAACCACCTCACCCCCCATCCCACTTCTCCCCAAAACTGCCTATGGTAGTAGAGCAGGGAAAACAGGACAGGGGGTGCTCCAGGACCAGGGTTGGGAACCTGTACCTATACCTCTGTAGAAACTACACGTCTCATGCATCAAGAGGAAAAAGGGGTTAGGGTTAGTTAGTTTAGGGGCGTAGCTGATAACCTGCCTGGAAACTAAGGTATCTCAGAAATTATATACCTATAATAGTTCTAGAAACTCTTTTAAACATTATAAACTGCACAATTAATAGTTCTAAATATATCTACAAAGTACTAGAATATGAAGGTTACATAGACATCTGGAAATGTCATTATTAATATATATTTTAACTTTAGAATTATTTTATCAGTAACGCATTGTGCACTTGTAATTACAAATGTACACAAAGAATTTTCTTTTGGCAAATGAATTAACAGCAAGAGTGACATTGGATTATTATTGTACAGTAGGAAGTGTATTAGTGATATTTTGTTATACACTTATTACCACTGTATATTTTTTCATAGCTTTCATGTAGTAAGCATGTAACACCTCTACCTCAGCAATAAGCACAGTGCTGTCACTTAATTATCCAAGTCACTCCAAAACTTTTTTTAATCTGAAAATTTGATAATGTTTCTATCAGTGTTTTGTGCTGGTAAAGAAACATAATATAAAATATTAGATTCAATTCAATTCAATTATTCAATTCAATTCAATTGTATGTATATAATGCTTTTAACAAAGGTTCTCACAGAGCAGCTTCACAGATATTCAGATACAGATATAGATTTAGATTTATCCCTTATGATAATATATATTACAAATAGTTCTTTCAAGTAGAATTTGATAAAGTGTCTTAAGTACAGTGTGCCTTGTTATTTATTGCCACCATAGTTTACAATAATGAACCCAAATCTGCTCCTTGGTTTTTTTGTTGCTGCAGATCTTGGGTAAATCACAGGATCAGGGATGGACACTCTTCACTTAAGCAATACTTGACAACTCAAAAAAAAAAAAGAATTGTTTTGCAATATATGGAGTTTTATAGCAATGCTGGAGATGTTTTCAATAAAGGTTTATTGATTATAGTATTTAGAATGGTCTATAACTTGTGTTACAGTTGGATATTGTTAATGGCTTGTGCTAGAAGACATTATACATAATAGGCTTGGATATACTAAAAACTAAAAACAAATATTATGAGAAATAAATATTAATTCAAAATTAATTCTTTATTGTACCTTGAATCAGTATTAACCCCCCTTGAACTTTTCCACATTTTGTAGTGTTACAACCTGGAATCAAAATAGAGTTAAATAGAATTACATCTACACTAAATAGTCCAATTTAGTCCAATTTAGTCCAATAATATTATAGTGAGTGGGGGATCTATATAGTTTGCAAAATTATTTATAGCTGAAAAATGTAAAAGTAGTGAAAAGTATTCGCCCCCATTGCTGTGAAAAACCTAAATTAGTTAAGGTGTAACCAGTTGCCACCAAGAGTCACATAATGAGGAGTCAACCTGTGTGTAAAGAACCTTGAACTTTGAACCTAATTACAGTGTCCAGTGATTTCAGCATAAATACACCTGATTTGGGAAGAACCCCGATTTTGTTAGAGCACCTGACAAACAGTAAGGAGCTTTGAAAATATGTCCAGGACAAAGTTCTGGAAAAGTAAGCTTTTAACATCTGGAGGGACAACATTTAATCCATTATTTTAAAAAATGGAAAGAGCACAAACCCTAGATCTACCTAGAGGAGGCTGTCCAATGAAAGGCACTGACCGGGTAAAGAAGGAGTTAGTCAGAGAAGCAACTGAGGCACTGTAAGTCTTTATTACACATGGAATGTATACAGAGAATTCATCAATAATAATAATAACAACAAACAACAACAATAATAATCATCATCACCATCATCATCTCTGCTGTAAGATACATCACACATGCAGGCATGGCCTCTAAAAGTGCCTTAGTAAACATGTCCTGAAGTAAAATACTTTAATTTCGTAATACAGTGGAATACTATTTTAATTTGCCAGAAGTATTTGAAGAAGAAGAAGATTTGAAAATGAGATTTAAAATCATATACCATAGTGAAGATATGCTCTCTTACTTTCCACTAATGCTGCAAACTAGTCATGTTCATAAGACAAAAGAATGTGAATATGTTCACATTCATTATAAAAGTACTATGTTCATAAGAAATGGCCTAAAGAAAAAAAACAAAACAATAATTTTCTACAACCAACTTCTACAACCAGTAAGAAAAGTGTTTTCTATGATAGCTGCTCATGTTCTTGGTTAAAATGTGCATGGTTTGTATGTACCATTGACTTTTAATATAGAACCTGTGAACAGCCTCCTTATTACTTTAGGGTAGAATTTTGGACAGGAACAAAAAAAGCAATAATTTTGTGTCATGTTTCTCTCCCCTTCGTCTCAGAGTTTCTCCAGATGCTTGGGAGGTTGATAACAAATGGCATGGCGTTCGAGTCACTGCCTCCATTACTGGCTGGATGTACAGGCGCAAATAAATATGGCCTTACTACAGGGATGAAATTTTGTCTTCTCCCTCCATCTGCATCTTCCAGGAGCAGGATTTTATTTGTTGTGGGAGGTAAGTAGTCCGATAGTACAGTAAGTTGCAGGATAATGTGTCCATGTATGTTTTAGAATGCCCTGATGGATAAAATGAAAGTCCTGCCTTCCCAAATATGCCATTGTTTCTTGGAAATATGTTACAAAATGTGTATGAATATCCATCTCATGTTTTCTTTAAACCACATGGCAAGCTACCATGTAATTTTTGCTGAGGAACTAATTATTTGGGGAAGATATAATACACTGAGTACGGTACATCTTATGCTAAAAAATAAATTTTAATCTAGGTTGCAGTTTCAGATGTAAGCTTTGTCCATAGTCTATTCCAGAATGCATTATGCAAGGCTGGGTCTTGTGGCCAGTCTATGTAGGTCCGGGTTTTCATCAGCCGGGACAGTCTATGGTGTACATTTAAGAGTTGATGAGGAACCTTCTCCAGGAAGACCAGAACAAGAACGTCCCTGTGTTCAGCCAGCAATCTATAAGTTGCCAAACGCATTTCCAAAGAGCACCAGTTACTCCGGAGGTAGTTGCAGCTAACCAGGCAGAGGGTGTGTCGGCTTCTGTAGAGGCTGTCTGTGATGTTCTCCACAATGTCCTTTCCCAGTTCAAAGTCCCTGCTGTGCAGGCAAAGCCTGAGGAAAGGGGGTCCACGTTTCTCCAGGTTGGGCAGAAGTTCATCCACTACCCAGCGCTCATCCTTCCCGCAGTAGGACACAAAAACATCGTAGTGGTAATGTCCTTTTCTGTTTGCCCTCATGGCCTCCTCTACCCAGGCACGAGCTATGTGAAAGAAAGCCAGCAGATAATCTCCAGCCAGCTGATGGAGCAGCACTACCAGCATGAAGAACACCAGTCCCAGAGAGGTGGAGGCAAAAAGGAGAAAGTCCAAATCAATAAAACAGTAGTCTTGAGCATACTTATGCAGGAACTTGGTTCCCTCTGCATTTTTACATGGCAGCCTTTCAAGTGAGCTCCCATGGAAATACACCTGAACTCTCTGTTGATACTTTGCCCAATTGGTAATCCAAGCATTGTCACAGCTACAGTGTAGAACTGCTTGTTTCATGATAAGATATTGAAGGTTTTTCAGGGGCTCTACAAAGTTTTCCATCATACTGAACACATCAGCTACATGCAAAAACAGCACTTTTAGTGACTTCAGGTCTCTGCTCATGTCTTTCTCCAATAAAGGTACAGAGCAAAAGGACATATATAGATACTCCAGATTGGAGAGGTTGCGAAAAATCACATCAAGACCAGACTGATGAGACAAATCTACATTAAAAAGGACCAGACTCTTTAGGTTGACCAATTGGTTCAAATCTGTCAAGTTCATTTGTTCCGTCTTGTGATTTGCTTTGATAATAAAGTGCTTCAGAGACTTGAGGAATTGCCCAGGAAAAGACTGACCACAAAGCAACTGCTCTGTCTCTGCAGTTAATTGGACAAGAGATTTGAAAAGCTTATTGTCACAATCTTGAAAAGTCACAGACTGGCCACAAACATGGAGGCTGAGGCCCTCTTTAGATTTCCTGCTGTTGCTTAAAATAAGGGTCATTGGTTTTATTCCAGAGCTGATGTACAACTTAGTCAAATTTTCAGGAACGCTGAGGTTGATCTGGATCTTTGAAGGTTCAGAGGAGGGATACTGAAAAACTCCCAAACTTACAAACTCTACAGATGTTAAATGAACTAAAGTCACTGCCTCAATGACAAGCAACTTATTTTCATTAATTAGGAGAGTTTTTAGGTTAGATAAACCGAAGAAGGTATATTTTGTAAGTTGAGATATTTTATTAGAACTGAGGTCCAGAGTTTTAAGCAAAATTGTATTGTTAAATGTAAAATCTTCAATATGTTCAATGTCACTGTACACCCACTGCAGTACCTCAAGATCTTGTAGGCAACTAAAATGTCTGTAGCTGATAGTTCTGAAATTGTTTGTCTGAAGATTCACTGTCTTGAGTTTTGTGACAAGATCACCCTGATTTTCACACAGTGCCAAAGCCCTATCTCTATTATTACTCTCTGGGGTAAGCCTCCAATCAATCGTCAGTGTTATAAGGTTTCTCAAAACGTTGATGAATGTTAAATTAATTGATTTATCTTGACTACTAATTGCAGTCATATCAAAGCTTTCAAGCCACATGCATTTATCTAAATTGGGCACGAAAGAATCAGTTACATATGAGAATGTTACACTCACTGCAGTCATCAAATGTTCATGTGCAGTTTCACAGATTTCTTCAATACTGCTTAACTTCTCAGCAAAATATTTTATCAGTAAAGTATCCACTTTTGTAATTTCAGATTTTATAACTTCAAATGCAGTAAATTCTATTGCTAAAAGAGAAATTTTCTTGAAGTATTTCAACACTGTTTTATCCATTACTTTAACCCTGTCAAGAGTAAGACTGACATTTTCAATTCCAAGGAATTCTTCAACATCAAAAGAAGTCCCATTAGGAAAAGTGCAATTTGGCTGTCTAAGAATAACTAAATGGCCAGCATCCACATATAAATAGTTTAATGACGATGACACAAATGTTAATCTGCACAACATCTCAGAAAAGTCTTCTATGCTGTTTATGAATGCGAGTTTTTCCAACTTCACGAGTCCTTTGAACACGTCTATTGCCATGGATGAGAGCCGGCAGTTGATGAATAAAAGAGTTGTGACATTCTTAAGGTCACTGAGAATCTCAGAGGAAAGGGACAAATTTACAGATTGTAAGCAGTTAATTTCCAGACTTTGCAGACTCAAAAGATTTTTAAAAGCTCCAGGGAGGACAGCAGAGATGGATCCTATGATTTGTAAGTTCATGAGCTTCTGAAACCTTGAGAGAGAATAAGGATGCAGACTCGAATCCTTCACAAGGTCTAAACAGAGGACTTCAATTTGAGATGGAATTCCAGCAAGATCAAGTGCCACATTGGAGACGTCTCTACAGTATCCTGTTAGGTTACTTTTGGGACATTCAACTACTATGTTTATATCCAAGTAATCTTCAAAGACAAAACATTTTTCAGACACCCAACACAGCACACACATCAGAAGGTTTGTGAAAACAAAAGAAAAAAACTGCATGTTTTTATCTTGCCTTGTCCAAGAGATGCAACAGAAGGTCAGACTTGTTTGGTAAAGCTGTTTTGTCCTGAGCACTTTTTAACCCCAGTGAATTAAAATAACTGTAATTCCTGAAACGTTATGTTTGCGAATTTTAGATTGAGCTTTGTATTTTAGAGATCATTCTCAAGTTTCTCAAGACACTCCAAAGGGTGTGTAGATATCAGTAAAGATGATCTTCTCTGGGTTGAAGCATTTAAAGTAATAGACATTTCCTGGAGCATCAAAATAGACCACGAGCTCACACTTCCGCTTTTTTCATACTTCTCATTTCACAGGCATATCATCATTTTGGCTAATAACAGATCAGTACAAATCACCATTATATAGTAAGTAGTGTCATCTTTAATATTCTCTCTAAGGCATGAAATTGTTACAATTGATTTATTTTGGCCTGAACAATGGTTCATTGTTCATCTTCTCACCTGGGTTCCATTATTGCAGTATATTTAGGCCCATTCTACAATTCACACATGGACAGGGCATTCACTTAAGCATATAACATCACCAGATGTTCATAGTTGTGGATAGTTGCAGAGAAGAATAGATGGTTGTGAAGAGGAATTCCTGAATATGAATGTGGAATGTTTTTTCCCCCATTTTCTCCCCAGGCATCAAAGGCAAGTGATGGTGAAATTTGTAACTTCAGTGAGTCACTGCTAGTTGATACATGGATCCCATCCTTTCCACAATGAAAAAACTAGCTGAGACTGGAGATGTGGAAGGAATGATGAACCACTTCCTGTCAGCCTTGATGAGGAAGTACTGCAGCTTCATTTACTGATACATTGTTTGTGCACTTCACTGACAATGAATACTACTTGTCTGTCTGATGTATGCTTACAAATGTACAAATTTGGAACTTAAACTAATCAGACTATTTGAAGTTATCAAAGTGATCATGCTATAGTCGTTCTCTTAATTTTGTGACCTGTGCATGTGCAAAAGTTGCTATGTATGCCTTATGTTACATGTATGATCAGGTATTTTGTGTGTGTGCTTGTAATGTCGCGTGCAGTGGAGCTAAAGGAAATTGGTGGTCATGAGTTCAGGGTCCTGATGGCTTGGGGAAAGAAGCTCTTTTAGCCTCTCATGGCTAATGTGGCTGCAGAGGCATTTTCCAGACGGAAGCCATCGGAACAGTCCATTGTTGGAGTGTGTGGAATCCTTTAAAATCTTTTCTGCTCTGATCCTGCACTGCCTGGGGTAGATGTCCTACAAGCTGGGCAGTGCTGACCTGGTGATCTGTTCAGAAGACTTCACCATGCTTTGCAGGGCTTCGCAGTACTTCGCAGTCCTCAGCACTGCAGTTTACATACCAGGCGGCGATATTCCCAGTGAGGATACTCTGTAGTGGCAGTGTAGAAGGATTTCTGGATAGCTCAGGAGAATCTGTTGAACTTGTTGAACAGCTGACATACAGTCAGGTCCGGAAGTATTTGGACAATGATGGAGTTTTTGTGATTTTGCCTTTATACACCACCACAATGGATTTGAAATAAAACAATCAAGATGTGATTGAAGTGTAGACGTTCAGCTTTATTTTAAGAGGTTCCACAAAAATATGGCATTTACCATTTAGGAATTACAGTCATTTTAAGCAAAGTACTTCCATTTTCAGGGGCTCAAAGATATTTGGACAATTGACTGACAAGAAGTTAGTCAACCAGGTGCGGTCCATTCCCTCGTTACTTCAAGACAAATGAAGCAGATTAAAGGTCTGGAGTTGATATCAGGTATTGAGTTGGCATTTGGCAGCTGTTTGACTGGCGCTACCAATATGAAGTCCAAGAAGATCTCAATGCTAGCAAAGGAGGCCATCATTAGGCTGAAAAAACAACATAAATCTATAAGAGAGATAGCGAAAACCTTAGGTGTGGCCAAATCAACAGCTGGGTACATTCTTAAAAAAAAAGAAAGCACTGGTGAACTCAACAACATCAAAAGGCCTGGAAGACCACGGAAGACAACTAATGTGGATGATTGCAGAATCCTTTCCTTGGTGAAGAAAAACCCCTTCACAACGTCAACAGAAGTCAAGAATACTCTGGAGAAGGTAGGCGTATCATTGTCAAAATCTACAATCAAGAGATGCCTTCATGAATGTAAATACAGAGGGTTTACAACAAGGTGCAAACCACTGGTAACATTCAAGAACAGGAAAGTCAGATTAGACTTTGCCAGAAAACATCTAAAAAAGCCTCCCATGTTCTGGAATAAGATTCTTTGGACTGATGAAACCAAGATTAACTTGTACCAGAATGATGGGAAGAGAAAAGTATGGCAAAAGAAAGGAACAGCTCATGATCCAAAGTATACCACATCATGTGTCAAACATGGTGGAGGCAGTGTTATGGCATGGGCA
>CM040466.1:3584332-3619332 GCA_022758105.1 Pangasianodon gigas
CAGATTAGACTTTGCCAGAAAACATCTAAAAAAGCCTCCCATGTTCTGGAATAAGATTCTTTGGACTGATGAAACCAAGATTAACTTGTACCAGAATGATGGGAAGAGAAAAGTATGGCAAAAGAAAGGAACAGCTCATGATCCAAAGTATACCACATCATGTGTCAAACATGGTGGAGGCAGTGTTATGGCATGGGCATGTATGGCTGCCAACGGAAAGGGCTCATTGGTGTTTACTGATGATGTGACTGCTGACAGAAGTAGCAAGATGAATTCTGAGGTGAATAGGGCTATACTCTCTGCTCACATTCAGCCAAATGCTACAAAACCGATAGGACGCCGCTTCACAGTGCAGGTGGATAATGACCCTAAACATACTGTGAAAGCAACTCAAGACCTTTTTGAAGGCAAAGAAATGGAACATTCTTCAATGGCCAAGTCAGTCGCCTGATCTCACCCCAATATAGCATGCTTTTCACTTACTGACAAGACTGAAGGCAGAAAGACCCACAAACAAGCAGCAACTGAAGGTGGCTTCAGTGAAGGCCTGGCAAAGCATCTCCAGGGAGGAAACTCAGAATTTGGTGATGTCCATGGGCTCCGGACTTCAGGCAGTCATTGACTGCAAAGGATTTTCATCCAAGTATTAAAATTATGGTTATATATCCAATATATAACCATATATATAAAAATTATGGTTATATATCCAAGTATTAAAATTATGGTTATATTTACAATTATGTCACTTTGTCCAAATACCTTTGAGCCCCTGAAAATGGAGGTACTTTGTTGAAAATGGCTGTAATTCCTAAATGGTAAATGCCATATTTTTGTGGAACCTCTTAAAATAAAGCTGAAAGTCTACACTTTGATCACATCTTGATTGTTTTATTTCAAATCCATTGTGGTGACGTATAAAGGCAAAATCACAAAAACTCTGTCATTGTCGAAATACTTCCGGACCTGACTGTAGATGGTAAAGACTCTGTCTTGCCATCCGTGTTGTAGTAGAACTGTGCAGAGTCCATGACAGGTCCTCTTGGATGCGTACATCGAGGTACCTGAAGCTACTCACTCTCCCTACCGGGGTCCCGTTGGTCGTAAGAGCTGTGTATGTCCTCCATTGTTCCCTTCTGAAGTCCACAACCAGATCCTTAGTCTTGTTGACATTTAGGAACAGGTTGTTGGCCAGGCTCCACTGGGACAAGCTCTCCCCTGCATCCATATAAGCCTTCTCAGGGCTTAAAACACAGCCTCAGAGGGCTCCAGTGTTAAGGGTGAGGGTGCTGGAGGTGAAGCCACCTACTTTCACCACCTGTGGCAGACCAGTTAAAAAGGCCAAACCCAATGACAGAGTGAGAAGCACAGGCCTGAGGGGGACTATGGTGTTGAAGGCTGAACTTTAATCAATGAACAGCAGTCTCACATAGTTTCCCCTTCCCATGTCGAGATGAGATAAGGTGCTTTGTAGGACATGGGAGATGGCATCATCTGTGTATTTGTTAGATCAGCAAGTGAACTGAAGTGGGTCTAGCATGCTGGGTAGAGAGGAGCAGATAAGGTCTTTGATGAGTCTCTCAAAGCACTTCATCAGCACAGAGGTTAGGGCCACTGGATGGTAATCATTCATCTCAGCTGGAGTGGATGACTTGGGCACAGGAATGATAGTGGCTCTCTTGGAGCATGTCGGGACAATGGACTGTATCAGGGACAGGTTGAAAATAGTGGTGAGTACTGGGGCTAGTTGGTCAGGTTTTCAGAACCTTTCTGGGGATTTTGTCTGGGCCCACTGCCTTTCTGCCTTTTGCTCGACTTAAAGTCCTCCAACGTCATGTTCTGAGACAGTGAGTGCATGAACCTCTCAGTTGCATTAACAGGCCAGGATGCTAATATTAGTGGCACTAGAATTGAAACGTGCATAGAAATGGTTACATTTGTTAACCAGTGAGTGGTCAGCACTCACTGTGGTGTGGGATCTGCCTTTATAGTCTGTGATGATACGTAGTCCCTGTCAGATTTGTCAGATGTTATGTACCTGGAGCTGATATTCCACTCTGTTCTGTTTAGCATTTTTCACTATGTGCCTTAGTCTAAAGATGCTGCTTTGTATGGCCATGCCCAGCATTATAGACAGCATGCATGCATTCAGTATCATGGAGTGCAGACAAGGCAGTATCTGTGTCTGCTTGAGGTGGGATGTAAATGGCCGTGATAACAAACAAGTTGAATTTTTGAGGCAAGTAGAAGGGGCAGCAACTGATCGTCAGGTGTTCCAGGTTAGGAGAGCAGAAATGTTCCTAGCATTACACCAGTTTTTGTTAGTCATGAAACGGACCCCCTCCACCCCCCACCTTTGGATTTACCAGACCATACCGAAAATGGAGAAGGACTCTGCAGGTTGACTGCACTAGTCCCATGCTAGGGGGGTAAGCCATGTTTCAGTGAAACAAAGGACATTGCAGATCCTCAGTTCGTGTTGGAAACAAACTCTCATCTTGATGTCATCCACCTTGTTTTCAATGGACTGTACATTCGCAAGCAGTAAGCTGGGCAGAGGTGGTCTGCTCTTAACCTGTTTCGCACACCTGAGCATTTCCCTCTGTGTTTTCGCCGTCTTCTCCAGGGTGTGCTCTCTTTGTTCTGGTATGGCATCTCAGCTGATCTCTTTTGGCCAAGAAGGATTGCTGATAAAATTGTCCAGTAAGTGGTGGGTGAGCTTATATCCTATATTCAAAAGTGTGCTGTGGCCATAGATGACGAGTGCCAAGGATGTGGGTGCAAAATAAGATCCAAAAACAAAAAACCCCACAGTCTTAACGGAGCAACCGTGATGGTATCTGGAGTCAGCCATGCCATCTTGGTACATCACAGTACCATTTTTATTTTCGCAACCAGAGATTGGGATGCAATAGAGACCAGTTATTTTCTTTAAACAGATCATTTTTGACAATGTAGGAACTGAATTAGTTACACTTCTGCTCTCTGGACTGATCCAGCCTGATGCCCTACTTCTTGTTGGCATTCTTATCTCATGGAAACCATTCACTGCTGCTGAGGATAGCCCCATATAGACAGCCTAAAGATACATGAGATTACTGTGGATGGTACACTTAGAAACCATGAAGATAGCTTTGGACTGCAATTGCTATGATAGCTTTAGGACTGCAATCTCCATCAGTGAACAGTTTGATAACTTCAAGAAAATAGAATCCATGTGAAAACTATGATGAATTTCCTGGTTACACAGTTGCACATTGGATCATGTAGGAAACAGTTATAGAAAGGAATTATTTATAGTTACACTATCCGTTGTCACCCAGATCAGGATGGGTTCTCTTTTGAGTCTGGTTCCTCTCAAGGTTTCTTTCTCATATCGTCTCAGGGAGTTTTTCCTTGCCACCATTGCCTCTGGCTTGCTCATTAGGGATAAATAATAAACAAGTGGCGGTCTGAGGACTCACACTGGGTTTTGCAAAACCAAGTTCTATCAGGTACTCCACTTCCTTTCTCATTATAGATGTTGTTTGAGTGGGGTCCTAACAGTAATTTTAATGTTGTGCTGAAGGAAAGTAATTTGAAATAATAATTTGGAAACTTTTTTTCAGTCCAGACCAAAAAAAAAAAATTGTTTAAGTATCATATGTCTTGGTCACACCCAAGTGACTGGACCATGGACTGTCATGAGCCAGACTTAACACGTGCTGCCTATATGCTGCTGGCATTACAATCTGATAGGTGCTGTTGAGCTGTGAATCGTTATGAGGGTTCCACCTACGCATCAACACATCGTCATCCAGAAGATATCCTACTTGTCTACTAGCAACCTCATCTTTATTAATCAAGAGACGGAAATATTTTTCCAAACTGGGGTCTGCCTTCTGGCAGCTACCAGCTGATCAGAACTAATAGCCAATTCCAATGGCAGACTTTCACCAGGTCGCTAAGAATCTCAGAGGAAAGGGACAATTTTGTAGAATTTAAGCTTGAGATAAGCAGAAGTTGCAGACTTGAAAGATTTTTAAAAGCTCCAGGGAGGACAGCGGAGATGGATCCTATGATTTGTAAGTTCATGAGCTTCTGAAACCTTGAGAGAGAATAAGGATGCAGACTCGAATCTTTCATAAGGTCCAAACAGAGGACTTCAATTTGAGATTGAACTCCAGCAAGAGTGCCACATTGGAGACGTCTCTACAGTATCTTGTTAGGTTACTTTTTGGATATTCACCTAATATGATATCATTCAAGTAATCTTCATAAACAAAACATTTTTCAGACACCCAACACAGCACACATGTCACAAGGTTTGTGAAAACAGCAAAAGAGAAAAACTGCATGATTTATCTTGCCTTGCCCAAGACATATCAGGCTTGTTTGGTAAAGCTTTTTTGGTCAGGTCTTTTCCACTCCAATGAATTC
Source organism: Pangasianodon gigas (assembly GCA_022758105.1). Taxonomy (NCBI): domain Eukaryota; kingdom Metazoa; phylum Chordata; class Actinopteri; order Siluriformes; family Pangasiidae; genus Pangasianodon; species Pangasianodon gigas. Next base: position 3,588,749 of record CM040466.1, read on the forward strand.
AAATAACTGTAATTCCTGAAACAGTATCCAAAAATTTTAGATTGAGCTGTGTTACTTAGAGACCATTCTCAAGTTTCTTTACTTGGTGTGCAGCTATCAATAAAGATCATCTTTTCTGGATTGACACACTTAAAGTAAGCGACATTTGCTGAAGCATCAAAATAGACCATGAACTCTCGCTTCCTATTTTTTGTACTTTTCATTTGGCTGAGTTGAGGTCATGGTGTGAACAAGACTGTAGGGTTTATCAGCAAATGGGTGGCCACAGAAGGAACGGACAGAGGACACATGTACTCCATGTGCAAGTCAATGTATATGTAATAGTTTTATAGCACTTTTTTCAACAGACAAAGCAGCTTTTGCACAAATCTGGATGTAGATTTAGATGAACAAGGCAGAGGCAACTGTGGTGAGGAAAAACTCCCTGAGATGACATGAGGAAGAAACCTTGAGAACCAGATTCAAAAGGGTATCCATCTTCATCATCTAGAAATCCTAGAGTTCTAGAGCCCGTGTGGTCCCATTTCTATGGATTTTGTAATGCGTCTGCCTGCCTGGTATGTCAGTTAGCCTGGTGATTGTGCTTCAGATTTGCTTCAAGGTTTTGGGAAGCATTCTGGACTTTGTTTAACACCACTGTTCACCTCTCCTCAGACCAATAGCTGAAACAAACACAATTGTAGAGCTTGAAAAGCACCAGCTTAGCCTTCCAGAAAATCATAGGTTGAGTCCCATGTTTCATGTCTCTGTCTTACATCTTTGACTTCTCCTTTGTCTCCTTATGTATTGCTGCCACGCTATTGCAGGTGCTCCAGAGGCTTCTGGGAGTCCCACCAAGCAGGTTAGGGTACTGGATACCTGGTGGACTGGGTAGGCTAAGACCAGAGGAATGTTCATGGATCCTATCTTGCCACTTCTGTCCAGTCAGAGTGGAAGCATTTGCAGTGCAGATAGACAGATTAGACAGGTATGCACAACAGATGGCCTTAAAATATCACAGCATGCCAGTGCGTTTATTTGCCTCTGGACTGAACACAGTATTTGGAATTAACTTCTTGTTTTATAAACTCTATTTATGTATTTTTAAAATGTTGCATAGAGATTTCATAGTGCTGCTCAGGTTTAGTGTTAGAAGCAAATATATAGGGTTTGAAAAAGAAGTGAGAAAACCAAAACAGACAAAGAAATAGAAACTCTCACTTCCTCTTTTAAGTGTCCTGCATAGAATTCATCACTTCACAATGGACCGCAGCCTAAATCTGCTCCAGAGGCACTCTGCAGTGGCTGACACGACCTCTGACACCAGCTTCCTTTTAAATTGGGATATTGCTATCTACTAGCTGTTATTTATTAACCGTTATACTACAGTGCTGTTGAATGCTCAATCCTGATTGGTCAGTAAGTAAGCGTTGATTAATTTTCTCCAATAATACATCTGAAAGTAGAGCAAACTAGTTTATATTAATGCACAAATTCTAACAGGTTGTCACTACTATAGTAACATGTTACCATAGTAAGGGACATTTATGATGGGCGCACTGCATGGACAAAATAAAAAAAGGTGTATAATCATTGATATGGTGAAGTTTTCTTTGAGGACATGTTTATTTAACATTTATGAAAGGAGTCTCTAGTGTCAGCACTTTGTAACTGTCAAAGGTAAAGCTGTAACTTTAGGTTTTCTGACATGGTAAAGTCTTTAAGATGGATGGGTTGGCAGCTTGAAGTTATGTTTAGACAGGCAATGTTTACTCTTATTAATTTTAAGGGAGAGAAAAAGGAGAGGCTGGTGAGGGAATGACTGTTTATAGCTGCTATAAGGTAAGTGATAGCAGGGACCAACTTGTTTTGTGGGCATTCCTCAACAATAATTCTAACAAGAAATGGATAAAAATTACATGTCTAGCAAATTGAGGGCAGACAGCATGTTCTTAGTGTGTTATGCTTCCCTGTAATGCAGCATGAAAAGATGCAGTTGGCTGGCTTCACGTCTCTCGGAGGTAGCACGTGTTAGCCTCCACCCTCTGAGACCTCCACTCCTGAGACCTCTTGTGCCACCATTTGCTCATTTACTTTTGCTGCAGTGAACTGTTTGGGGAAAAGCTAGAAACAGGTTCATTTATATAGTCTTCTTGTACATTAAGGTAAAATCATGATAATGATTAAAATGTTTGATGTAAAATTCAAACTAACACATTTCTGTGTGTACAGAATTTTCCAACAGTATCTTCTGGGGTGTTCTTTTTTTCTTAAAAGTCGTTATTTGGTTATCTGCCACACCTGATGCAGCCCATCAAGGGCCTGATAACAAGCTCATAAACGGAACCAGGATAGACAGAGCAGGGAGAGATCTACAGTATTTGTTTGATTGTTGCTAATTTCCTGACCAATGATTTGTTGATAAGACCATTAAAAGCTTAATATTTTGTCATTTTGTGCTTGGCCCATTTTTTTGCCCAGGAGTGTATAAGAGGAATAAAACACTTCAGCATAACTCATCATGTTTTATTCCTTGCTTAGCTATTTATCAAACCACTCATATACATATACTCTTATATACTTATATTATATACTCTGTCTGAGTGACCAGAAGGTTTTGAGTTCAATTCACAGGACTACTGAAGCTGCTGTTGAGCAAAACATTTAACCCTCAGCTACTGAACTCTATTCTCGGATTAAATTGTACCTCAGTATTAAGTTGCATTTTTGTATTAAATCTTCTGCCAAATATATGACTGTAACTTTGTGTCCTCCAGCAGCATGGCTGGGAAGAAAAGTATCAGAAAATTTCTCAAACTTCTTACACTTATAGCACTCTTACGGAGGCCACACAATAAAAGCAGTTCCACATTAAACAAAGAAATAAGAAAACAAGACACGTATTGAAAATTTTGGCAAGAGCTTTTATAATTTTTATTGATTTTCATAAGCTTTTCTTTTTAAATGTACTTTTTTCTTTTATTTTTTGTACCATTTCATGTGTTTTTCCCCTATTTGTAATGAAGACTTTTTATCAGGTAGGTAAGCATTCACCTTCAAACATTCGTACCTTCAACAGGATAATGTTTTAAGTCTCAGTTTTTCTCAAACTTTGTTAAATTATAACAGTTTATTAATTTTTTCTTTACATGTTTCAAAAATATAAAAGGTAAATAATAAACATTCCATTGAAATATATTTTATACAGTTCTGTTGTGGTTTTTTCCTTTTTTTTTTTTTTTTTTTTTTTTTTTTTTTTTTTTTTTTTTTTTTTTTTTTTTTTTTTTTTTTTTTTTTTTTTTTTTTTTTTTTTTTTTTTTTTTTTTTAACATATTATGACATTAAAACTGTGTCCAGCATCGGTCTTAATAGCATAAACCGTTCACTGTTTTAATAACCGACTTTCTCTCTGTTCTTTTGTTTTCTCTCTCAGGGCGTGTGAAAGGGTTGAATGGACGTTGTGGCAAAAACATCAGAAGCACCAAATTCAACGGCTCAAATATTTCAGATGTACATTAATTGTTAATTTTAAAAATTTTTGGCTTCAAAAATTCTGGAAGTGTGCAAAATAAAATTAAATGAATTTAACGAATTTAAAATGAATTAACCTGGCCGGTTGAGCAAACTCAAAGTGCAATGTCTAATATAAAGATACATGCATTAAAGTATTAATTAATGCAGTTTTGATGATAGGACTTAATTACTCATGAAAAGACAATAAATAATATATGCATATGTGTTTTTTTTCCTTTCCCAGCCAAATCTGAGTGAGAGAACAACCGAGAAGCCAGGAGAAAAAGACAGTTACCTCATTCTGGCCATTTGCAAATAAGTTGAGACTTTGTTTTGTTTTGTTTTAAATCCCATGCATGCAGTATAATTCAATCTCAAACAATATGATAGAAAAACACAAGAACAAGGGATGCAAAAGAGCTTCTTTCTCAAAAATAGAGAAGGACGAGGAGCAGAGGAGAGAAGAACGAGGAGGAATGCATACAGGAAAGAGAGAAAGACTGATTTTTTTTTTTGCTCTAGTCCTCTCTGATATGTTACATATTTAAGTTTTGAGGAAATGTATGCACATGGTGAGCTGAGTGTTGTATTAAGTGTGTGTGTGTGTGTGTGTGTGTGTGTGAGTGTGAGATGGGGGGGGTTCTAGGGGTAATTTCACGCTGTTTCTCAATCGAAAACCCCCACACATGAACACACTTGTTCACAAAGCTCTCTCTTGTCGATGTCGCTAAACCCAATTTGTGGAAAATATATTCATCTCTCATGCACACAAGATTCTTAAACATGATGAAAAAGGCTCATTGAAATTAAGACATTAAGACTCAGGATGAATCAAAATTATTGCTTTAACTGAATGGCATGAACAGAACCTGGCTTTTCTCGATACACAACTACTTTCTGTGGACCTTCAGTAAGGAGCGCTGACTAACTTCCTGCTTCACAGATCATTTTGCAGAGGCAGAGCAAGAATAATTGTGAAAATAACTAAATGGCACCATATATTTCAACCTGCTGATCTTTGGTAAAGATGCAGCGATGGCCTCTGGTGTTTTGTGTCGGTGTTTTTTTACATAGCCCTTTTAGCAGCTTGACCTGCACTCTCCTCCAGCTCCTGGTTCATCTGCTTCTCACCATACAACTGTCAGCTAACTGGCCTGAGAACGATGCCAACCCTGCATAGGTAGTTAGTTGACTCATTTTGCGTCCTGGCCCGGTTTTCAACACAACGTGTAGTGACAAAAACGAAACAAAACACTAAAATCACATTTGCAAGATTGCTCATCAATAAATTGAAAAAAACCCCACAATAATAGAGGCTTTTGTTTAATGTGCAATATATTCTAACTGTCCACTGTATATCAGTACGGAGTGTAGAAGGTGATGACGAGAATTTGTTAAATACATCATCGGTCCAGTTTGCATTCTCACCGTCTCACCTTCCAGGAGTTCAAAATTATCATTCGCTGTACATTATGTAATAAAAAAATGACAAAATGAGGCATGATACATAAACATCAACCCAACATACCGTTCTGTAAACCTTCAAACCTAAACACATTTCCTGCTAAACTGTACATGATGAAGAAGCAGCATCCATTAGTCTATGTCTCATCATTTCCTCTTCCACCTTAAAGTTGCTAAGGAAGACCTGAACAGCACCGTATAATTTCAGCTTTATCCATCAGGGTGCATTACGCAATTCAAATGTAGAGCTGTGCACTGAAATACTTAGCATTAAACGAATCACAGAATGAATTAATAAATAAATAGAGCAGCACTTAATTAAGCACTTAATTAAATAACGATAAAACTGGCGCCTGTAAGGTCAGAATTTGTGGCTGCATTTTGGCATTTAAAGCACTTAAGTGTTGGGAATGAATAGAAGATGGAGTGTCGGTAGAAAAAAAATTCATGGTATTGCTCTTACACATCAGCGGTTGCTACCGTCTTTATTACTATATTACCGTATTAAAATGATTATGAGATTAGATGGAAAAGTAACACATGGTTCCATACAAGATAAAAGAGAGTCAATGAAAATACACTTCTGCTCTCAGTGGGTTCTGCTTAGAAACACGGCTTCACTAGTGTGGCTACAATTATAGGGCTACCTGTATAGAAAAAGACAAAAAAAAAAAATTGAAATGAACTCAGAAAGCCAGCTTTTCTTCTTTACCTCAATTTATATACACAGTACTATGGGAAAGTCTTAGGTCATCTGAGGAAATTATGTTTAAAGCAACTGTTTATTTGTTTGAAATGGCACATGATATTGTTAAAACATTATTAGTGGCAATAATGTCATGTATTTTGGTCTACCAGCTTTTCTTCTGGTATACCTAATTTATTAATCTTTAATTAAAATTGTGTCTAAATGTTTTCAAAGGTCAAACCGAACTTAATCACTCCCGCCAGATGTACAAAAGTTTTGCTGGTTTTCTTTCGTACTTTTGTGTATACACTGATAAACACCAATCACCCATAAATTACCAAGAACATACACAGCTGATTTCGTAACGTCTCGTGAGGCCTACCAAACTCGCACAGAGTGCTGAAAAACGACAAAATGACAGTAGGGGAATATTGCAGCTTGGAGACTATCGTGGGCAGGGACAAGTAAGTATTAAGTAACTGCTTTTGCCCATCAACCACATGTTACATTGGCTAATCACAGATTAATACAAGCTATCCATCATGTTTTTCCATGATGGTCAAACTAAACCTTAATGTTTCCATGTAATTACCCAGTATGTCCCCTAATCTAATATACTCTAAGAAATCAGTTAATTATTTATTAGCCCACTCAACATTCTCTGAATTTTGCATGATTTTTATCATTACAAATTGAAAATAATAAGTTATGTATTGCGTCTTCTTTGCATGCAGCTTTGTTATTATTTAATTGCAAAATTACAGTTAGTAATTGCTTTGCCTTGCTCAAAAAGAACGAGAAGTTTGGATATAAATAAAGTAAAAGTATGCCTTTTTGACGTTTAAGACCAGTGACTGATGCATAATATGATGGACTGATGCAATTTGTGATTGACAATCAAGCTTTTACATGGCTAACCCTTACCTTACTCCTAACCCTAACCCTTAATGATTAGCTGATGCATCAAATGGTTTACTAGTTGTCTGCTACAGCTTAAACATAGATGTCGACACTTCTACTATGGTATTTTAGTGTGTGTGTGTGGTGTTGCTATGAGTATATGAGGGACATTTATTTCTTTTACTAAAGTTGTGTGTAAATGTTATCATAGTCCTAACCAAACTGAAAATTCCTGGCACAGCTGATTTATGTTTAGTGATGCCCATAAAACGGCATAAAAAAAAGCTTACAGAGAGCTGAAAATGACAAAATGACAATTAAAGGTGAAAGAGCTCCTCCTAAACACAGCATGCGCTAAATCTTCCAGTAATGCAGCTCGGCCACTGCAGCGTGTCGGCTACTAACTCTTCTGCCATTATTTTGTCACAAATGAAAGACTCATGTTAATTTACAGAGGTCTTTTGGATTGCTTTCTTTAAGATAGTTAATATGAAACAATGTACTTTTGCAAAATGTTCATAAAATTTATGTGTATAACTGCATTAACGTATATTCCAATAGGAATATCATCCAGTACACCCGTGTATTTGAAGCGGACATGAAGTTAGACCACTAGCACACCTGACTTCGCAAATCAATGTCTAATTAAGTTAAAATTGATGTGCCATCTTACAATATACTAATGACCTTTTTGGAACATGCACAAAACAGCTTGTTCCTTTTTAATAGAAATTGCATCTACTGCACAGATATTTTGCTTTAAACATAAAATAATGACCTAGGGCTTTTACACAGTACAGCTAAACATAGGTTTCAACTTACTCACTGTAGTGCTACTGAAATCTCCCTAAGACTTAAAATTTAAGAAAACTAATCAGAAACAACAGGAAAGTGACCCTGACCTGACGGTGTTAAAAGTCAACACTTAAAACCTTAATTTCAGTCCTAAATGCTTGGCTCTAGCAGTATGATTAGCATTCTGAATTCTGATATGCAATATTTCAGGAAGGGTTTTAAGTATTTGCATGGATTGTGACCAAGTGGTTGTGTTTTTTTTTTTTTTTTTTTCCTTCATCCCTGGCAAATGGTGGAAGATGTAAATTCCCAGGATGCGAATGTAGAGACGCAGGGGGAAAAAAGCATGAGGAGAGTTAAGATTAGGAATAGAGAGGGAAAGCAAGAGGTTTTAGTGTGAAAATGATGAGTAGAACTAGTTTTTAAATAGCAGGAATTTATTTTCCATATCAGTTGGGGGTGTCTAATATCTATGTTCTGACTGGATCTTGCAGTCCTACATGTATATTTGCGTATCCCATTTTTAGTAGTAAAACAAAATATAGAACTTTTTTTTAATAATATAACTTTCTAAATGTAGTTGCATATAACATAAACCTGCAATGTTTCCCCATGATTTTGCTCTTTTAATAATTCCAAGCCCTCTGTTTGCTTTTTTTTTTTTTTAAGTGTGTGTTTGGGGGGAATTGGGTGAGGACTTATAGAAGCAGACTCATGCAATTTTTTATCATGCTGGTAAACAAAGTCAGAAAATGCATTTTTTTTCAATTTGCATTCGTATTCTATTGTGTTATTTCTTTTTTCCCCTTAAGTGTTTAGTTCAAAGTTCACCCCACTCTGTCCTTCAGCAGGTTCCGTATCCGTTCTGATGATCTGGAAAAACTCCACCCTCTTCCCCGGGTTGAAGGCGAGAGACTCGCGTCGTCTAGTCCTCTTCTGTACAGACAATGCAGTCAGGATTTAAACATCTCATCAGTTTCTCCGTCCTGTCCTGTGTTCTGTACTTTCTTCTACCAGGATTTAATTATAATTTGTCGTCTTTTTTTTTTAGTTCATGCCATGCAGTTCAGCTACAGAGGAGGAGAAACGCTGAGATGTTGAAAAGAGACACAAGAAAGACTGGAAAGGATGCTAAGCGTCTTTCCTGTGTACTGTTTATAGTCACATGCCTGTGAGTCCTGGATGTGACGTGATGAATTTGCCTGTCAGAAAGATGTTCGATGAACGTTTAGCTGCAGTACATGAGAGGAGAGTTTCGGCGCAGACGTGAGTTCGTGCCAGGCGCTGGCTCTTGACCCTCTCTCTTTTGGGAAGAGGATGAAGTTGAGTGCCGTCTGCTGATTTGGCTTTTTTTTTTTTAAATAGTGAGTGGCTGAATTGCATAGAGTTGAATCAAGCTTGGGAAACCTTCCATGGAATTTTCTTTGCCCTTAAAAACAAACGGTGGAGAGCCCAATGCGGGAGCAATCCCTGTTTTCTGAGTTTAAATCTTTAGCTTCCACCTGAAGTGCATGCAAATGACTTTTTTTTTTTAAAAAAAAAGAAGAATCAATGCAAAGAGATGGAACCGCTGAGTGCAAAAGAGGAAAGGAAATCTTTCCACAGCGTTGGACTGATATGTGTGTGAATAAGCCCAGATTGAAACGACTGTCCGGTTTGGAAGAACGTGTAAAGTCCCGCCATCATAATGGTGGAATGTGCCTGTGCTTGGTTGATCCATTCAGGGGTTCCATCTATGAGCGGAGACACAACAGATTCCACTTCCTCAAGCCTTATTAGCACCGCTCTGTCTCCTTCCTCTTCTCTTTTCTCACTTCTTTCCTCCTGGTGTGTTCTCTCACTTTATGGAGTTGGAATCTGGATTTTTTCGGCTGCAGTGCCGGATTCGTCTTTAGAGAGAAAGCAGTCAGTTCAGAAACTCAGCACTGTGGGAGGAGAGAGAGAGAGAGAGAGAGAGAGAGAGACAGAGAGAGACCGAAAAAGAGAGGGAGACAGAAACAAAGGCAGACAGAGAAACAGAGACAGACAAGGAGAGATAGAGAGAGAGAGAGAGAGAGAGAGAGAGAGAGAGACAGAGAGAGCAAAAGAGACACAGACAGAGAGGGAGAAAGAGAGAGAGAGAGAGACAGAGAGAGACCAAGTGAGAGAGATGGCAGAGACAGAGACAGACAGACAAACAAAAGAGAGACAGAGAGAGAAGTAAAAAGAGACAGAGAGACACAAAAAGAGATAGAGACCAACAGAGAGAGTGAGACAGACAGACAGACAGACAGACAAGGGGAGAGACAGAGAGAGAGACAAAAAAACAGAGACACAGAAAGACAGAGAGAGAAAGAAATAGAGAGGAAGAGACAGAAAAGAGAGAGAGAGAGAGAGAGAGAGAGAGAGAGAGAGAGAGAGAACCCACTTAGAAACTATATGTCATTGCAGGTAATAAACAGAAGCTTTTTAAAACAACTTTATAAACACCATTAATCTGCAAAGCAAAAGCCAGAGACACACATCTGTAAAGCACAGAACATCTGCACAGGTGTCTAACAGTGACATCATCAACCAAAATCCAGGTGAAATGTCTAAAATGTATAAAGCAATAAATGTAAAGCAAACCGGGTCACCGTAACATGCACACACAGAAACGCAAAAAACAAGCTTGTACTGTAAATGTCAAACACTCACAGAAGCCTTTACACACACACACACACACGCACACACACACACGCACGCACACACACAGGCACACACACACTCCCTAATGAAAGATCCAGTCTTTGAGGGCCACGAGATCTGCTTGACATGGGGGGTTTAAAGTTCTCCCATTTATTTCCTTTAAACCAAAAGCAGTCAATGACTGTGGAAATGTTTGGCATCTCGCAGGACCAGGGGCCTCGAGGACTGACGAGGATAAAGCACAGGCTCGGCGAAATCCTGAAAAAAGGGGTGCGTCCCAAAATGCCTCCCTATTCCCTATGAAGTGCCCTTACTTTTTGACTGTGGTTTTTTTTTTGACTGAATGGAGCACTGAATGGAGTGCCCACAACATAGGGAATAGAGAACGAGTGCACCATTTGAGACATGAACAGAGCATAGGAGAAAAAGAAAGAACTTAAAAAATAAATAAATAAATCACACCAAACACAAAGCACACGGAGAGACACAGAGCAAGGCACACATACGGAAGCACACGCCGGGTTACGCAAAAACACACATCCTTACACTGAGAAGCCGATCAGCTTCCTTCCTTCCTCCTCTCTTTCTCTCTCTCCTGTTTTCAGTTTTTCCTTCTTCCTCAAACTCTCCTCCATTTCTCGGTGCCTTTCTTCCTTGTAGAATCCTCTTTCAACACACACTCGTTTATTTCCCCCCCACACATACACTCTGTCCGTCTGTCTTTTGCTCTTTCAGTCCCACTCATTTATTTTTTTGGTTGTTTGTAATCCATTTAAGGGCAGATCACATTTTGACGTTTCTTTTTTTCATATCATTATCCAGGAAATTAATCAAAAAAAAAAAAAAGGAATAAAATGGGAGTCAAAGTGATTGCGAGGGCATGGAGAGAGATGTCATAGATTATGCAAAAAAAAAAAAATAAAATAAATAAATAAATAAAAAGCACAAGGACACTAGGAAAGGAAGACCTGTGGACACTTCAGGACAAGTTTCTACTAACCCCTTCCTCATTCGTTTTCTGTTTCTGTCTCTTTTTTTATTCAGAGTTGACATCGTTTTTGGAAGCACTGATAAAAGACCGACGTAGAGAGCTATACCTGAGTAGTGACATGGGAGACAGAGAGGATTCTGGGTCATTTTTGCATGGAGATCAATTATGTCAAAAATCATTACACGGCTAGAAGCTACATTCAAAATGGACGCAGCTTGCTCTTTCCTGTGCTTACCTCCTCAGCATTTTTTTTTTAGGGTGGGATGAACTGTTGTCTTCTCCTGCTCTCCTAGCTCTTTTAAATCTTTTAATGCATATAGGAAAAAAAAAAATCGCAAGATGCACAAGGATGCAGCACGAAGCATTCCGGTAGTACGCGAGGCGACATGCACTGCTGAAGACAGTCGTAGCATCGTCATCGTCTTCCTCGTTCGTTTACATTCCTCGATCAACACTCAACATCGATCCTTATTCCGTTAAAACGACTAAACGTCTGCTACTGTTCTACGTGATAGTGTGTGCTACATCAATTTAGCTCTTGTTAAATGCTCGAGGGCCTGTGAACGAGTTCCGCTACGAGCATCCAGTGGGCGGCAAGTGGTAACATGGCCCGCTGACATGCGGAGGAAATCAGGATAATCTGTTCTGCGTACTGAGAGAGGGGAAAAAAAAGAACAGAACTTAGTGCATGAAAAGAAGACATGTGGAAAAATCATGGGTTGGAGAGGTTGGTGAGGAAGGAACCACTGTTACAGGGAGAAGGGTGGGGGGTGATTGAGAGGTTGAGTGTTCATTCGGGAGCGTGCACGTGAAGGGAGAAATGGAGTTTCCTGTTCTAGATTACTTCACAGTTACAGCTTCTTTTTGCATATATCTGATAAGCAGTGGGCTTTCAGAATAGTTCTCTGTGAAAAGATGAAAAAAAAATTCAATCATGAAATGATCACAAGGCTACTGAGCGCTAACAGAGTGACAAATCAAAGATTACAGAGTTCAGACATGCCCCAATACAACATTAGTCCACAAAAAAAACCCTGATTTTACAGTTATTATGGTCTCTGCCACCTGATAGCGTCTTAGCATGCACAACTATGCCCCGCCCCTTCAAGAAGATTGATAAAAAAAATAATTTTCAAACACCTCCGTCATGCAAGTCATAAATATGTATGTGCATATGAATATTTACACATCCATATGTACACACCCATATGAATATACACATACATACAGCTTCAGATAAAATCAGTTTTCTTATCAAAACATTCTTAATAATCATACAGACATTCCTTATTGCTCGCAAGAGAAAAAAAAAACAACAACAACATGCATTCATAGAGTACAAAGTCATCGTTTAAAACTGTACACAGCATTGAGACCTGATGTAGGCCCGAGGAACCGCCCCCTTTTTGCAGCACACGCACAGCAGTGAAGGAATGAAGTGATAAAGGGAAGACAAGAAGGAGATGTGATGTAGATGTGATCAGCTGAACCGTCGACGCCTGTGTTTCATCATCGTTCTGTCTTTTTAAATGTATGCTTAAAGCAAAAAAAAAAAACCCTTATGGAAAATTCACATCCATTTCCACGTGTGATTATATGAATAAAAACGTGAAAAACACGTGAGCGTGCATTTCACTGTGTTGTGCCCTGAAACTGAATTCAGGAAAACATACGTGACATCATGTGAATGATACTTAAAATAAAACAACGTGACCTGCGTGTGAAAAATTTACATGTGGAATTTAACGAATAGTGTGTAAAATAAATAAACTCATAAAAGCACAGGCTCTAAAAATTAACATGAAGAAAATGGAATTATGTGGAAAAAATTCACATAATTATTCACGTGAAGTTTGTGTGACTTTTTGGTAAGGGTAGTTATGCCGATAAAATGCTGAGTAAGAGATTTGACTGTTGACCACAATTCAAGCCGATCTCATGCTGATTTCGTACATATTCTAATGAGCGAGAGTGATTTAATGGTAATTTACACATGTTGTAATTAAAGCGACAAATGCTAACTCTGTGTCTCACCTTGACTCTTATCTTGTGTGAATTATTATAAAATTTGCAATTGCGAGTCTGTGTTGAATTGTTTGTTTGTGCGCAACTGTAATATATGGAGCCACTGAGGTGATATGGTTGGTTATTTTTTAATAAAGTGTGGAAACAAATTAATGTATTGAGACCATGAGATAATATACTGAGGGCACAAGGTAATACATTAAGACCACAAGATAATACACTGAGACCATGAGATAATATACTGAGACCATGATATAATAAATAAATGGCAACAAGATAATATATTATGGCCACAAGATAATATACTGAGGCCATGAGATAATACACTGCTCAAAAAAAAAAAAAGAGAACACTTAATCATTACAGTATAACACCAAGTCAGTTAAACTTCAGGGATATCAATCTGTCCAGTTAGGAAGCATAAGTGATTGTGAATCAGTTTCACCTGCTTTGGTACAAATGAAAGTGACAACAGGTGCAGTGGAGAGGCAACAGCAAGACAACCCCCAAAAAGGGAATGGTTTTGCAGGTGGTGGCCACAGACAATTGCTCTCTCCTTATCCTTCCTGACTGATTTGTCTCTAGTTTTATGTTTTGTTAGGGTCCTTGTCACTACTTGTAGCATGAGGCAGTACCTGCAACCCAATCAAGTTGCACAGGTCGTCCTGCTCCTCCAGGATGGCACATCCATACATGCCATCGCAAGGAGGTTTGATGTGTTTCCCAGCACAGTTTCAAGAGCATGGAGGAGATCCCGGGAGACGGGCGGTTACATGAGGAGAGCTGGACAGGGCCGTAGAAGGGCAACAATCCAGCAGAAGGACCAGTATCTGCTCCTTTGTGCGAGGAGGAACAGGAGGAGCACTGCCAGAGCCCTACAAAATGACCTCCAGCAGGCTACTGGTGTGCATGTTTCTGACCAAACTGTCAGAAACAGACTCCATGAGGGTGGCATGAGGGCCCGATGTCCTCTAGTGGGACATATGCTCACAGCCCAGTATCATGCAGCTCGATTGGCATTTGCCAGAGAACACCAGAATTGGTAGGTCTGCCACTGGCGCCCCGTTCACTTCACTGATGGGAGCGGGTTCACACTGAGCATATGTGACAGAGGTGAAAGAGTCTGGAGATGCGATAGGAAATGTTATGCTGCCTGCAACATCATCCAGCATGACCGGTTTGGCAATGGGTCAGTGATGGTCTGGGGAGGAATATCCTTGGAGGGTCGCACAGACCACCACATGTTAGCCAACGGTACCCTTACTGCTGTTAGGTACTGGGATGAAATCCTCAGAGCCATTGTCAGACCTTACACTGGTGCAGTGAGCCCTGGGTTTCTCCTGGTGCATGACAATGCCCGGCCTCATGTGGCCAGAATGCGTAGGCAGTTTCTGGATGACGAAAGCATTGATGAATGCCACTGACTGCCCCTCACGTTCCCGAGACCTGAATCCAATTGAGAACCTCTGGGACGTTATGTATCGGAGCATCCCAAGCCGCCAAGTAGCACCACAGAATGTCCAGGAGCTCACTGATGCCCTGATCCAGGTCTGGGAGGAGATCCCCCAGGACACCATCCGCCATCTCATCAAGAGCATGCCCAGACATTGTCGGGAGTGCATACAGGATACGTGGGGGCCATACACACTACTGACTTACATTATGAGTTGCCGTGATGAAATTCATGCAAGTTGGATCAGCCTGTAATTTCACTTTTTCACTTTGATTTTCGGTGTGATCTTGAATCCAGCCCTCAATATGCTGATGACTTGGCTTCCATATATAAGTAAAGATTTTCAACTTGAAGATTTCGTTCATCAAGATCCAATGTGTGATTTAAGTGTTCCCTTAATTTTTTTGAGCAGTGTATATTGTGGCTACAAGATATATATATAGCAAGGACACGAGATAACAAGAGAATATACTAAGGCCACAAAATAATAAATTGAGACCATGATATACACTGAGGCCATAAAGAAAATATATCAAAACTGTGAGATAATATTTCGAGGATATGAAATAATATATTTTGGCCACTAGATAATACACTGTGGCCATGAGAAAGTATATTGAGGTCATGAGATATATTGAGGCCACAAAACAATATATCAAGGACACAAGATAATACATTGATTACACAATATAATAAATTGAGGCCGAAAGATAATATACTATGGCCATGAGATAGTAAATTAAGGCTACAAGATAATAAATTAAGTATTTTACTATTGCGGTTAATATTTTGTAGCAGCTGTTGTATTTTCAAATCAACTGAATTTGACTATTGTGGCCACAGGAACATAAGCAAACATGGAGATGTTTGATATTATTACACTTTATTTCAGTACTGGAATGATGAATAAAGACATACCGCAGTCACTGACATTACCCCATGTCTCCTTAAGCCAATTCTCAAATTGAATAAACTTTTTTGTGCCTGTTCCTGCCAAATAATGATCTATTGAGCCATATTAAGACACATGCTTAAGTTACACAATGTGTGGTCATGATTTTGGTAGCTTTTGGACACAAGATAATAAACTGTGGGCATGAGATGCTTAGTTTGTGGTCTTGAAATATCATATCTTGGCCTTTATATATAATCTTGTGGCCTGAACGTAATAATTTCTGGCCACTGGTTATTTAGCTTGTCACCTTGAAATAATATCTTGTGGCCTCCGTTTATTATCTCGTGGCCACACCTTATTCAAAAATAACCACCAAAAATAAGTCATCTCTGCGGCATTGTGATTAATCTCTTATTGCTCAGCACTCTTTTAGTCTGCAGTTCAAGCACAGCTACATTATAATCATGTGCATAAAACATTGCATATAAGGAAGATCCACTATTTCTGCAGATCTTGTTAAAGCATGCGCAGGGAATATTCAGTGCATAAAACCTTATATTCATACACATTCATTTCTGAGTGATTTAGTCACGCTTTCTACTATTACTCCCACATTTTGACTCATTCTAGCACTGAGTGTGTGTTTGAGTGTGGGGAAAGGAAAGGGAAGAGAGATGAGTAAGGCAGGCACCACGAAATAAAAGGAGGGACACACACACACACACACACACACGCCAGACAAGGGTGAATGTAAAATTATACAAAGCATTCTCTATACATATTAAATAACAGTAACGCCTAAAATGTTTTGAAATACAAAAATAATATTCATATAACTCTGTTTAACTAGAACAGTGGATGATGACCGTCTGTTGCAGGATCACAGTTAAAGTGAGTGCTACTGACAGTTTCTGTACATTCGCTCACACAGAGGAGGAAAAAAATGGGGTGAAAGAAATTTCTAAGCCGTCATTGCAGTGAAGATTTCATTAACAGTGTAGAGACAGGCTTAGATCTGGCATCAAAATATCTCCAGGTACACATACATCTCTCTCTCTCTCTCTCTCTCTCTGTCACTTAGAGCATTAAGTCTTTATTTTTCTTCTCCTACTGACCGCTTGTCAGTCCAGCATCCAGTCAACGTTCCCTCCTTTTTTTTTTTTTGGTGGAAAGGGAAGATCGGCATCCAAGAGACAGAGCAGGCAAAACAGGGAAAAGAAGAAAAGAGAAAGAACAAAAGGAGGAAAGAAAGAAACAAGGAGGAAATAAAAAAGGGAATGTAAAAACTTACTGCATTCAAACTATAGGAATCACAGTAACCAGGTGGATGGGCATAATAATGAGAATGATGTTGATGATATTGATGATGATGATGATGATGATGAACAGCAGGATGAAGAAGGGTTCAGGGTTTTTTTTCTTCAGATTTCAGTTCCTCAGCACCCCAGCTCGACTTCTTATTGTCTTGATATGTCATATTTATGATCAAGTAATGTAGGAAGGAGATTGTAGAGTACGATGTTCCCTTCATGCACTAGTATAGAAAAAGGGGGAGTATTGGGAAGCATCCT
The DNA here is from genome assembly GCA_022758105.1 of Pangasianodon gigas. Classification (NCBI taxonomy): domain Eukaryota; kingdom Metazoa; phylum Chordata; class Actinopteri; order Siluriformes; family Pangasiidae; genus Pangasianodon; species Pangasianodon gigas. The sequence goes on from CM040466.1 coordinate 3,605,690, forward strand.
GAAGCAGTGCAGAAGGTCACAGGCCCTGGATAAGACGGCTCCTTTTCCTTTTTCTCAACCCTCCACCCCCACCCCGTTGGTCACGCTTTCTTGGTTAAATAGTAGCGAAGCTAAATAGCAAATTTACATAGACTTGATGTCCTGGTCCTGTCCATCCAGAAACACAAGTTTCTACACCCACCCAGTTCGTATTGCAGTGTCCCAAAGCCTGATACAAAAATAGAGTACTTCTTACTGTAAATGTGCGCTTCCTTTTTCCTCAGGCGCTCGCTGACAGGCTGTATTGCACATCCTCAAATTGATAATGATAATAACCGTATTAAAAAAGATGAAAATGAACGTTTCTGAGTCTGTGACTTAACATGCTGATGAGATGATGAACGTGTCCTTGTTGTGTATATCGGGGTGGTGTTTAACCAAAAATGAATCCGTGTCGCCCACTTTACTGCAGTAAAAACACCTCTCAGAAGATCTAGATGAGCATATCGTTTGAATATTTAAAGGCAAATCTTAGGAATATTCGTTTACTTGGTGATTTATTTAGTTATACTTGCATGCACTAGAGTTGCCTAAGTTCAATGACAGCATCATTCCAAGCTTTGCTATCAGATGAGTTAACTTCGAAGCCTGAAACCTTCAGGAAGACTCTCAGTGTGTGTCTACTGCGCAAAAGATCTATAATTCCAGCAATCAGGCAGGGGGAAAGCCGTCTACTGTCAGCTCACTAAGAGACTAAATGATGTTAGCATTGAAATATCCTTATTGTCTGTTCATGAAGCCAGTGATTTATATCTATAGTTTCAATATTGCTGATATAGCCTGTACTTTTGTCTTTGTTTGCGACTTTAAGCGTAGTTTAATTAGTGAAAATTCTTCAGCACTTAAAGCCAGGGGATCTTAGCCTCGCCCCACCCCCACCACCCCTCCCCCCTACCACCCCTCCCCCCTACCATCACAATTCCCAACCCACCCACTCTGCGGCATGAGATAGTGAAAAGCGTGACCTTTAACCCCCAACCCAGGCTGTGCCTTTGCTACATTGTGAACAGTTATCATCATTATCACTAGTATTAATGCTATCGCTTCATGGTGCATTTGGGGAGTCTCCAGTTTGGTGCGTGTTTTTGTCGTTTCCTCTCTGCGTCTGTACTACAAAATGGACGGGATCGGGGAACGGCAGCGGCGGAGAGGTCCAGGAGAGTCGTAAGGTTCGTAGGGGGCGCTGTTGATGGGAGTGATGGGGGTCAAACGCAGAGGAGCGCCTGTCATCCCAGAAATGTTGTTCAGGCTTCGGGACTTTTCGTAGCCAGCAGCTGGAGCGAGTCGTGGGTTGGGTGGACAATGAAAATGTTTGATTTCCAGGCATTTGAGATGAGTTTAACAGGTTTTTGAGATATTTTGGAGATGTTTTTTTTTAGTTGTAGCACAAGTTAGGTGTAGATAATTGTAATGACAATGAAATTAAAGATTAAGCAATGAGGGAGTGAATGTTTTTGAATAAAATGGAATTTTAAATGACAATCAGATTAGCAAATAACAATTGGCAAAACAATAATAATATAAAAAAAACAGGAAGAAAAAAGTCCAAATGAATCATGTTTATATGAAACACAAAGGCAGACAGACAGACAGACAGACAGATAGACAGACAGACAGAGACAGACACAGACAGAGACAAGGACAAAACAGGAAAATGCGAGTTATGAAATATGTCATCAAATTTTCTTCTTTTGCTATTAAAAAAAATGCTACAGCAGTGTTTTTAAAAAAAGCACTCCCAGCCGCACACAGTGGCGATGGAGGTCGGGCACACGTGGAGCAGGTGGATGAAGCACCTGATGTGTAACTCGGAAATGTGAGTTGTGAGCTCAAGAGGGGGAGAAAAAAAACAAGAGCGAGTTTAGCATCCAGGTGTTTGATCCAGTCTTGGACAGGGACGCTCCGCATTCTATACAACCGCAAGGGGACAGACAGACAGACAGACGGCAGCCTGAGAGCTCTGTGCACAAAGCTCTAAGGCTGAAGTCTCGTCCGGTGCTCTGGACCCTGTGAAGCTCTCGGGGATTCAAATATGCAGTCAGATTTATCACTATCAGGTGTTGCTTATATAAGCATACACGTGCAACATGGTGATTAAGTATATAAACTTGTATATGTGTGTAACAGAAACGAGCTTCACATGGTCCAAAGGCACTTTAGAGCTTTCCTTCCACATCCGTTTCCATCCAGGTGCTAGTGTCGCCATGGTTTCTCAGCTTTTTCTCCAGTCAAAAATTTTGAATACACTTTGTTTGAGAAATTTTGTTTTTATTTTAAATTCTCTAAAATGAAAAGTCTACGAATTAGAAAATATACATAAGTGAATTGAGAAATTGGGACAAGCTTCATGTGAATTAAACTGGATAAAGATTGGATTGATCTCAATCAGTAATATCTAATTAGTCACTTTTAGCACACTCAGGGGCAACTTTGTCAGGAACATCTACCACATAGGTCACTTTGTAGGTCAGGAATGGACAAGCCATAAATTTATTAGCTAGCCCACCAGGAAGTAAAAGCTCCAGTGTGAAGAAGAGTCCTGTGTTTTGGTAAACCTAAATGACTCGGCTAAAAAGTGACAGCTAACCTAATGTAATAGCATATGACAAGCTAGCTATAGTACAGACAGTAGTATATAAATTCCTGCGTAGGGGACAACTCGAGCATAGTCATTATCCTTTTCTAAGAAAGTGTTAATCTGCCTCGTAAAACCTGATGTGTGTGCTGGATTCAGAAAGGTGGTGGTGGACGGATTCAGAAAAGTGTTCAACCTGTAGTCAGGAGATCATGAGTTTGAATCCTGGTGATACCAAGAGTCCAAGAGAACAGAATTGGCTGCTCTCTCTGGGTGTCAATCTCAATGACACAGAAGTCTGTGAGCTCATGGATGTGGAAGAGGGCAGATAGCGCTTTCCTCCGAGCGTGTTACACTGTGATGCAGCATAAGCAGCAGTTAAAAAAGATGGTTAGCTGGCTTCATGCCTCTTGAAGGAAGCATGTGTTGGCCTTCACCCTTCCCAGTTGGTAACTGTTGTATGATAGGGGAGAGCTGGCTGCTGGTGGGTGGGAATTGGCAGGAGAAAATGGGAAAAAATCCAACAAATGCATACCATCAGTGGAAAAGGACCACAATGATCAGATATTATTTGAGTGGTGTGATTCTCAACATTGCAGCGGTGTGTGTTGTACTAAGTATATCAGGGAAGCTGACAAACTATGCAGAACAACACAGTCTTTAAATGAATACCTACAAAGTGATCTAGCACTTATTTCTTATCAACTGCCAGTTAATACGTCTTTGCTGGATGCCGTTTAATATTTTCTCCTTTTTTGTTCTCTCTGTGGCACTAAGTAAATCAACTTTGAAAAATTAGTAAAGAAACTTCAGGTGTTCAAAAGCTTTTGACTGGCAGAGTGTATAGTGAAACCATTTTTATATATTTATCATTCCAAAATGAAATATTTTTAATAATCTTTAATAATTTTCACTTACAAGTTTTCTGAATCAACTCCAACATCAGCACAGAAATTGGGATGGTATATGACAGAAATGTTGGAGAACTCTTTGGTTCATTCCCAAAAAGCCATGTTTTGTGTTTTGTTGCTGTGTTCTTTATATTTGAATGTAATACTCAACAACATCTGAGCATTCTGCGTGTTTAACAATTCTTTTTAAATATTTCTGCCCCACACATTGATTAGTTAATTTGGAGAACGGATGAGGAAGGAAAGACAGCAATATTACATCATCAACACTTCATTCTGTACACAAGAGGACTCCCTCCACACTGACACACAACCACAATGAGCAAAGGTTTATATTTTTGTTTTTTAAAAAGTGGATGTTTAGGAGGAGGAATAGTGATCTGGTTAGAAAGTCCTTGGTGTCAGTTTGTCAGCAGTCTTTACTTCAGTCCCTGGTGTGATGCTGGTCTGTGCTGAGGCATGTGGGAATCAGTGTGTGAGTGTGTGTGTGTGTGTGTGTGTGTGTGTGTTTGTGTCTGCTTGTATTGGTGTGTATGTGTACAAGAGAGACAGACTGTTATTTTTGCACTGATGACAGTCACTCAAACTCCTACAATAAGGACTTTAGCAGCCACGCAGCAAAGCATGCTGGGTAGCAGAAGCCAGATTAGAGTCAGCATGTTCCTCAGACCTGAGCAGCTAAACCCTGAAGGCTATTATCTGCCATTGTAATACAGTTAGTTAGCTATAATAAGATATATATAATGAATATAATGTTATAATATAATATAATGATATATAATGTTTCAATGTAGCAGGGGAAGAACACTTATTAGTGTTTGAGAAAAGTGTTTATGTTTTGCGTAGTTGTTAAATAACATGTTGTTATAGGAAAAGGTGTGGTGTAATGAAGCGAAGCTACTGTTACCACAGAAATCTGCCAAAGATTACAAGATTACACATTATAATTTTTATCCGTTTAATGTTGTGGAATATGCACACAACAAGTTAGTTCCTGTTCTCGCTTACATTATAACAGCTATAAATAGTTGTTCCCTCACCAGCTTCTCCTTTCTCTCTCTCTCTTGAAGTCGATAAGACAAAAAAAAAAAAAACGCAGCTTGTCATGTTACATGTTATTTTTATACAATGATTAGGTATCGTTACTATAGAAACGATAACGAACGAGCGCATTAATATAAACCTGTGATTTGCAGCTGAGCTACTGACAGATAAGCTGTTATAGAAAATTAATCAACAGGTTCTGACCAATCAGATTTGAGAATTCAGCAGTGCTGTGTTATAAATATGAATTACAATTGCTGTTAAAGTTTTATCTCTGTAGTCTTATTTCTCTCTGCTCTGTCATGCTCGTTCCCTCTGTTTTTACCCACTGTGGCCTGAAAAGCTTTTTTTTTTTTAACATAATTAAAGTTTTTACTTGCAACGTTCATGTCTCTGTCTGTATGTCTCTCCTTATAATCTCTTTGCCTCTGCCTGTCTCTCTCTGTCTGTCTTGCTATGTGTCTCTGTCTGTCTCTCTCCCTCTGTCTGTCTTTCTCTCTCTCCCTGTGTTTCTTTCTATCTCTCTCTCTCTCTGTGTCTGTTTCTCTCTCTGTCTCTCTCTATCTCTCTCTCTGAATTAGTGTGTAAGTGAGGCGTGAGGTCACATGACTGGCCCAGGGAGCTCGCTTTCACTGCTGGAAAATCCAATCAGTGAATCTAAAACAGAATTTGCCGCCTGGCTAAGCAGAGTGACCATCGAGGCCAGATCATGCAACATGCAAGCCCCTGTTTCCAGCTGGACCAGAGGTGGAGGAGGAAGCGTCTAGCACATTTCTTTTATTTTTTTGGATAGATGTTGGATCTTTACTGTCCTGCTAATGTACTCTATTTAAGAAGCATCACACAAACACACACAACATTTAGATGTTTGGTGAGATTTATGGATAAAGAGTCAGGAGTTAATGTCATTAATCATTTGCAACTAGGTCTATGTACAATGATCTTTCAGTGCTTAATTCCTCTTGGGTGCTGATTTTAATTATTTAAAACAAAAGCACAGCAGAATTCTGTATACAGTAGCTCAGTATTTAAAGCTTATAGCTAAGCTCCATCATGCATGTGGCTTTTCTCGCTGTACTGCTGTGTGTGTGTGTGTGTGTGTGTGTGTGTGTGTTTGTGTGTTTGTGTGTACGTACCTCAGGTCAGACTTTAGTAACACTACGGACACTGTAGCGCCGGCCTGAGGGTGGGATGGGAGATGGGTAAAGTGAGGGCGAAATATTAGACCTGCTACAATTCAGCTGATTCAGTCGTAAATTTAATATTCAATAATAATAGTCAACATGGGAGGAGTAGCTCGGGTTTAAATATTTAATGACAAGTCCAAATGCTTATTGCGTGGATTTTTACATAAACATACACCAAAGATGAATATATTGGTCAAATAACATGTTTTGGGCACTAATTGTGCTGTAATGATGTCCATAAAAGTTCGTTATTCCACTTTTTTCCGCCTCAGAGGTTAAGCCATCTCGTCCCTTAGTTTCTTATATCACATTCCGTTTGCTATCATGTAGGAAACAAATTTACTGCAAATGAAGAAAAAAGAAGGTCTGGTTTTATAAAATAAAAAGCCATTTAAGCATGTTATTTAAATCATTTCATAATTAATTCATGCTACGCCACTGGTAAACACTTAAAATTATTTCTATGTAAGAGAGCAAGAAGTATTAAACAGACAAGGAACCTTTTTTTTTTTTCCCCTAAGAGTGCTTTTTTTATTGACTGTAAAAATGGAAAAACAATGTACTCTTACAGCTAAGATAAATACCTGGCCTATATTTTACATTTCTAAATAAATTAAGAAAATTTATTTTTAGAAAATATATTAAAAAACATATATAGTTTTTAAAAATCTATTTTCTATATTCCTTTATTTTCTATATTTCTAAATAATTTTAGAAAATATATTAGAAAACATAAAAAATATTTTAGAAAATCTAATTTAGTTTTGTAAATATTTTTCTATATGTCTAGAAATGAGAAGAAATTAATAAAGTATAACCATGAATATATGTATCATTTCAAGAGTTTGTTAAACATTTTACGACTGAATCCAGGTTAATATTTGCAATATCCAAATTATATATTGGATATTAGAAGAGAGGGGCATGTGCATGGGCATGGGCATGTCATGATACACACAATCCAACAGAAGTAACAGCTCCACAAATCCATTACACACACATTTAACACTCAAACACAGTGTTATAATATGAAGTTCCACATGACAGTGACACACAGTTCAATGACACACACTTGGAGAAAAAAAAACAATATGGTGTAGAAAGTACAAAGCATGTATGCAGAGTTCATACATGAGAGAAGTGGTGTGTGATCATGAGAGGAGTGTACAATACACTTGCTCATGAGTGCGCACACACACACACACACACACACACAAGAGGTTTTGTACATTAGCAGAAAAATAAATCTATTCTTCCAAACAAACTGTGCATTTTTTATGCATCCTTGACTTCAACCTCACCTGACGAGAATAAATATCTCACGCACCCTGTTCTGAACCATTACATTAATCTGAGTCAGGGCTGTCAGAGAGCCACTGAGCCGTAAAAAGCACTGCGGCATCAATAAACGTCAGTCAGAGACCACCAATCAGCAGCCGAGAGTGGAGGAGAAAAGGGGAGGAGCTAGCGCTGGAGAGTGAAGGGAACAGAACTGCACCGTGAATGAGTTGCATATTAATTTTAGAATTAACACAAATATCACGTTTCTTTCATTGACTCAATAGTTTCCTACGTTACCCACAATGCAGTATGACTACCTGCTGATAGTGGTGCAGTGGGATTTAGCCCTCGCTTCATCTCTATCCTAGAGACAGCAATGCAGCGGCACTTTAGTCCTGCAGTCTGTCCTCATCTGTACACTCTACTCAAACTTCCCAATGCTCAACTTCCGTGCTAATACCTCCATCAAAGCCATCACACTCAACATCTCATAGATCGCTCACTAGCTGAGCCGAGACTCTTCTGTAACTATAGCTGCATTGCATTCTGGGACTTTGAGTCCAGCATTTGCACTGACATCTCCACTACTTCTACATTGGACTTCTCATTAATATGATGCTGGAAAATGAAAAGAAAAGAAGCTGTTGCTCTTGTTTTTAGAAGCTAACAGCAAAACCTGACTGTTATCACTTATGTTTAATAAGGTTTCTCCTATTAAACACCTTCATAACTGTACTAACAATAGCAACATCTGCCTGTGATGCCAACGCAGCAGACACCCGCTAACGTTTTACAGGAATAACAAAAATACAGCAAAATAGTAGCACAATCACTAAACACGTCACAGATATTTCAATATAAACACATTTAATGTGTTTCAGGTGGAGTTTTTCTTTAATAAAGGCCACGCTGAGAGAGCAGCACCAGGTCATAATCCTGTTTCTACACTATGAGAACCTGAAAAAGCGTTGTTAACTTTACAGATAGATCACTCTTCCTCCCTTTCTCTCCGACCACGTCTTTCTAAAATCAGTGACTCAAGCACAATGAGAGCAGTGATGCCTCTGATGCAGCAGTATGGTCAGATACAGGACTCGAACGCTGACTGCAGTCAGACTCTCAGTTCTCAGTTCTCCAGCACAGCCACACGGAGCAATCAATTCATTCCATTCAATGAGTGTGATGATCAGATAACGGCTAAAAACCCTATAATTACATTTCCATGCTGTTATCTGACAAACATTTAATTTAGTACTTGATAGAACAGCCGATTTTAGTGAGCAAATATTTTTAGTTCCATGTAAGATAATTTATAAAAGGAACGCATGTTTTTGAGGTTATTTTACTTCAAGAAAAATTTTTTTTTCCAAAATTATTGTATACGTATAAGTACACACATTTCTTAACATCAATACCTTAGACACAGGCAAACGGATGAAATCACACAGAAATAGGTTTAATAATCTTGTATTAGTTTTAGTATAAACTTATAAAAAGATTAGCAACTTTCACTTATGCTGTTTTCCACTGCACATTCAAAACTCACAATTACAACATAACATTGCGCAATGACACCATTTTTAATTTCCACCTGAAAGAAGTGCTTGGATAAACCTGTTCCCTTGTCTGATGGACAGTTTACCAGCTCATACTAGCCACAATAAAAGAGTGGAGCTATTTCATCACTGATAACAAGACGAAAAAGTTAAATTTGAACTGACTGTTGAAAGAAATGATAAGAAACAATAAGGAATAAAACTCTTGGGGGCGTGCTGTTATAGGAAAATAATCAATGACGGGGTGGTATGAGGCAGCCTGACACGAAGCAGAGATACTCTCACCTCCCAAACGTTAATTATTTTACAATAACAGCACATATCGAAGCGTTTTATTCCTCATTTTTTGAATGATATTTATATGATATACATGTATAGCTACAGTCAATGTTGTGGAACAGCCATGAAACTTGTTCCTCACAGCTGTAACTACTATCAGGGCTGCTGTTACACAAAATGAATCAACCCTTGCTGAACAATTATATTTCATGATTCAGAAGCACTATAAAAATGTAAGGATCTTTGGAATGCATTAAAAACCAACATGAAGCTTCCAAACCATAATGATTATAAAACGAATGAAATGTGCAATTTCTGTCCGTTCTTGCTGCATTGTTTGTTTGAAAGGCACAAACATTGCACCAGTTATCCAGACTACTGTTTTGTATTTAGTGTGTTATGCATAACTCTGAGTCCTGACCACCATTTTGTTGTTGCATAGGGATCAGAATCAATATGGCACCTTTAGCACTGGACTGGCCACCAGTGGAAAAAGTAGCGTTCCAGTTTACCTGGTGCCAAAAGTTATAGTATTTTGCTGGCTGATTCATCCTGATGCTCTACTTCTGTTTGGCGATTCTGCACGTGTGACTCACTTTCTGCTACTTTCTGACAATGTCTACTGTTAAAAGTGTTATAGAAATATTTTGTGCAGTGGAAAATGGCAATAAGTAATTGGAAAAGCTTAAGCTGGGGATGAAACAGGGTCAAACTGGATACCTCTTTTATATCAGGACAGCTTCGTTATGTACCATACTTGCCAATGGTTTTACTCATGACTGCACATGAGCTGAAATATTGATCTGTGCAGGTTCTGTAGGAAGCCTAACCTCAATAAATACCTGGAGCAGTTTAGGGCTAACCGCAGTGACCCGAGTCGATCAGTAATGGCTATGTGTGGCTTAGGGCGTGTCATGATTGATCAAGGGTTTGGCAAAACGTATAATGAAAAGATCTTACGCATTATTGTTGTGCAGAACGAAACCTTGCTGGTCTCCGGTTACGGCTATGATTTAGAAGTTAGGCTTAAACAGCAGCGTGGAAAAATCAATGCTGTGTTATCGAAAGGAGTGCAAGGAGGAACTGGTGAACTGGAGAAACAGAACGAGAGAGACTGCAGTGCTGAAGTACTGCATCACTCCGGCAGAGGAGATCGAGTACAGTGCACTCGGGTCAGACCGCAGTCAGGAGCGAGAGCAGAAACTGAAGGTTTTCTGCATTCAGAGCAAAACCAGTGCATTGGCTTCTCCATCAAAACTCTCAATGTGCTCGAACAGCAATGATCAACCCATCACCTCAACCAATAAGCACTTCACAGCAATAAAAAAAAAACAAGGGGAAAATAAATGAAACCAAAGAAAATGAGAAGGAACACAACAACAGTATATTTCAAAACATGACTGAATAATAAGAATAAGAATAGGAATAAGAATCTCAGTGCATCTTGGGAGCATGACTGGATGTCTGAGCCTCAGATTGAAAACTGATAAAGCTGACTAAACTGCAGTCATCTTGTTTATGAGAAGATGTGTGTAATGGTTCATAATTTCACACCTTTTTGTAGTTTTTTTTCCCCCCATATCTTTCCTGCTCAGTCCCAGAATGCTCTCTTCCACTGTTTCCATGGCAACAGTGGGTAAGAAGGAGTGTCGGAGGGGGGATTGTGGGGAAAAAATGGGAAAGGAGGAAATGATGGAGGGATAAAGTCAAATAGTAACAAAAGAAAACATTAAGACTTAAACATGGTAGAAAGACAATGTACCGATTTATAGAATATACACAATACTTGCTGAAAGTTTGGAAGCATCGCAAGCTTTGTTAAAAATGTTCATTTTTAAAAAAGAAATAATGGGCTGTATTATGTTAACACAGCACAAATGTGTTTGACTAAATGTCTGCAGCAACAGGGCCATATTCAGAGTTGTCCAAAAGTTATGGTGGGAAAGTTATGTGTATTCAGAGTCGGCTTACGCACCTGCTTAAGCTGATTTTCTGGGTGCACCATTAAATTCACCTGTGTAGAATTCCTGTCTCTGAGGTTGCCAGATTTTTCTTGAGTAGAATCGTCTGAGAAGTGGCTTCTCAATAATATCCAAACCACAGACTTTAAACACAAGCATTTGCCTTTAAGCCTGAAAACAATCAGGGGATAGAAAATGTGGACTGAAAAAGGAAATAAACTAATCTATCCAATAGCAGTCTGTTATACACCGATGAGCCAAAACATTATGACAACTCACAGATTAAGCAAACGATGTTGATTATCTCGTAACAACGGTGCATGTCAAGGTCTGGGATATTTAAATGGTAAGCTAGTAGGCGGTTCTCGTAGTCATCGTGTTGGATGCAGGAGAAATGGGCAGGCGTGAGGACCTCAGCGACTTTGACAAGGGCCAGATTGTCATGGCCAGATGACTGGGTCAGAGCATCTCTGAAGCAGCAAGGCTTGTGGGACAAGGCTGTTCCCAGTCAGCAGTGGTGAGTATTTACCAACAGCGGTCCGACGAGGGACTAACCACAAACCGGTGGCAGGGCATTGGGCTCAAGGCTCATCAATGCACAAGGGCAACAAAAGCTATCCTGCCTGATCTGAACTGACAGAAGGGCTACTACGGCACAAATTACAGAAAATTTTAATGATGGTTATGGGAGGAATGTGTCACAACACACAATCCATCGCACCCTTCTGTACCGCCTACCGAAATATCGTTGCAGACCAGATACGTTGCAGACGAGGCAACGGTATTCCCTGATAGCAGTGGCCTCTTTCAGCGGGATTACGCGCCCTGCCGCACTGTACAGATTGTCTGGGAATGGTTTGAGGAACATGACGAAAACTTCAAGGTGTTGCCCTGGACTCCAAATTCCCCAGATCTCAATCTGAGCGAGCATCTGTGGGATGTGCTGGAACAACAAGCACGATCTACAGAGGTCTTGTAGAGTCCATGATTCTGCAAGTCAGAGCTGTTTTGGTGGCACACGGAGGACCAACAGCATATTAGGGGTAGCTGGTCATAATGTTTTGGCTCATTGGTTTATTGCCAATATATTGCTGCATGAATAGTCCTAGTTGTAATTATCACATAGTGCAAATGTGATTAACCTAATAATTTAAGAATATGTCTTCCATGTTTTAGACCACAGGTTCCCAACCTTGGTCCAGGAGAATCCTACAGATTTTAGTGTTTTCCTGCTCCCAACCCACCTGATTCAACTAACTGGCTCCTTAACAGCCCTTCCTGAGTTGAAGTGGGTGTGCTTAGCACTTAGTTGCACTATTTACGGTAGTTAAATCTGAGGTCTGAATTGAACATTTCAACCTATGTACTGTAGTGAGGATTGTGTTATTAAATACTTAAGTCTGAATATGGCCCATAGTGTACAAGCTTCACATCCTCCCTTGCTTCTCCTGGCCTGATTTTGCAGCCTTCCGCCTTGCTGGCTGACAAACATCCGACTGTTAATGTGCAACATCTGGGACTCATTAAACTGAGTGTATATAAACTCTGCTTGGTGCTATCTTCCTCGTGAAGTCTTGTTATTACCCGAGTGTGCAATATCAAACCTGTTTCTCATATTGTAACAATGTTTTTTAATTGTAGAAATGCTCACCAGTTGCCTCAGTGTAATTATACATTGGTTAAGAAATATAAAGTAAGATGATTCATGCTAGTTTCAGAACTTCCAAATGAATAAAACTGTACCCACATTTTGGTCAATTTGTGTTTTCATTTAAAGAAAACCTGGACAGAATTGAATAAATACACAATCCCATCCCGACGTTTCTATAATGGAACGAGCAGGATTGGTCAAAGGGGCTTGGTTATTTCGTACTTTACTGCACACACACACCCTTCTTATTATCATTGTGTCTATTTTAATAGGTTGCACAAAAAACAATGAAGTAGCCATGGCTTCCTTTACAGCCAGACATGTGGCTTAACCTTGTTTGCTTTGACGGATGTGATTTAATCTCAAATCTTGCACACTTCTTTTCTTCACAAGAAATCTGGCAACAGCCTTGAAGAGTGGACAAATCCAGCATCATGTCAATAATCCAAGTCAGTAATCTATGTTATACAGTCAAGAATAATGGGGCTCAAATCCTCAAATTTGTGATAAACACATGCTCTATTTATTTTTGATTAAATCCTTAATCAAAATTTCATCTTAGCTATAATGGCAGCTTGAAATACACATTCAGATACTCACTATTTATCTTTTCGCACATTTACAGAAAGTTGGCTGCCATGGAGACATCAGGCATGCGAGAAATTCAACAAATATTTTAAAAATTTGATATTTCCACCTTTAATTTTAGAAATAGTTGTAGAAGTTTAAAACTTAGTGCTTGCTTCCATACTCTTGGCCTGTATTGTGGGTGAATCTCAAACACACACCAGCAACACAATAATACAATATAAGTCTAAATCAGTCATCTAAGTTAGCGATCTATTAAGAAGAACAGGGCTCAGTTCCTCAAATCTGTGATAATTAACACACACTATTTATTTTGTTTAAATCCTAGACTAAAATCTCCTCTTAGCTTTAATGGCAGGTTGATTTGTTTTTTACAGAACATTGGACACCACGGAGACAACAGGAATGAGAACTTCACCAAATATTTTTAAAAAAAATAATACTAATGCTGATTGCACCTTTAATTGTATAAATAATTTTGGAAGATTAACAATTAGTACTTTGCTTCCATACTTCTGGCCTGTATTGTGTGTGTATATCAAACACACATCAGTAGCACAATAATATAAGC
>CM040466.1:3624332-3649332 GCA_022758105.1 Pangasianodon gigas
TGGTATGATTAAACTATCTGTGCTTTATGAAATTCTTCTGTGTTTATCTGTGTTTATCTGTGTGTATGTGTGTATGTGTGTTGTGCACTCTTAGCAATCCAACATACCTTACCTGCACTGTAGTCTATAACATGTGCTGTAAGTGGTCAGGTGTGTATGTGCTGCGCGTACCTTTCCTGACATTGCTGTCGGTGGTGCGGAACTCGCCAGCGCTGAGCAGGAAGCAGGCGCGGTCGTGCGGGTAGCGCCCGGTCCCCGTTGCCGGACTCCTGTCGTCCGGCCCCAGCACCTGGTCTATTGTGGGGCAGTCCTCGTTAGCCAGGGCTGCGTTAGCCGCATCCCCGTTCTGCTTCGAGTCTATCACACACACAAAGACGAAGACATGACAGGAGTCAGAGAAGACAAGATACACGGAGATAACACAGTCAAAAGTTTAGGAAGAAAATATGTACTTTTTAAACACACATTGTTTCATATATCATAAATCAGTCATATATACACTACTTTGGAAAAAAAAACAACAACGCTACATTGTTTTTAAGTCAAAACGAATGTAGCAAACATAGAGACCTAAGGCTAACCAACATAAAGCGTGCTAATGCTTGCTGATGTATAGAAAGCTGACTGTAGCTATCATATAGAAAGCTAATATTTTGAGAATGATTACTAGCCAAATGATAATGCTCATCCATTCATTCATTCATCCACCTTCAGTAAGTGCTTTGTCCTGGTCAGGCACCACACACACACACACACACACACACACACACACACTTATGCAGTTTTCCCGGGATAGGCTCTGGGTCAGGATAAAGAGCTTACTGAACATGAATGAATGAGACATAATTCTGCAAAATTTTAATGTCAGACACTTAATTTTGTATTCAAATGATGGAAACATGTTTCTGCAAATTTAATAAGTGCCCTTCTGTGGTATTAATTTACACTCACAGTGTACATTTGTACTTTCCAATTTGCATATTTATTAAGGACAGTTTGGTACAGTATGGAAAAAATGAAAACGATCAGAAAACATAGCTATACAAATATGAAAAGTGTTTGTGCGTGTGTGTGTGTGTGTGTGTGTGTGTGTGTTTGTGAGAGAGGGAGAGAGAGAAGGGGGATGTGGGAGGGGCCAGACGAATATCAGAGTCACATGGTTTAATAACTGCAGAGGAGCAACAATGCAGATCTCACAAAGACACACACGCATACTTGTCTCTATCATGCATCTAATTGTATCCTGTGTGTAAAAAAAAAAAGCACCATTTTTCTTATTTTTCTTTTTTTTAATCACATACACACGCATGACACACAGAGAGAGAAGCTTCAGGGGAACGTGTACTTATAGCCTCCGAGACAGCTGTCAAATTTAATCTCGGAGCTCAACAATTTACAGAAATAACCCACGGGGAAGACACGGAGAGATGGAAGCAGGGGAAGAGAAGAAAGAGGAAGGGAGGGAGAAGAGTAGGGGAAAGTAATGAAGCATGTTGCATACATGCATGCCAAATATAAATATCACACACACACACACACACACACACACACACTAGGCATTAAGGCTGGGTTGATAAGAAAATTGGAGAATTTGATAAATCAGGACAAATTTAGTGATGAATATTGCTATTTAGAATATTCAGTACCACATGCATTTTACAGTTCAGTACACAGGTGTGTATCAGCACTGGGATTCCGGGGGGATTTTAATTTCATGCAGGCAGACAGATATGAAGCTCACGTGACAAAGTACAGTTCATTAACACGGGAGCGTACATTATCAGTATCTGCTTTATTCTGGTCCGAGTCATGATGCTTTAAATGACTAATTTGTTAATATTTTGGGAAATAGAACCCACTCTAACCAAATATTAAATTGGGTCCCTGGAGGACTAGTGGTTAGGCCAGTACACTCTCACTGCCATGGCCTGGGTTCGATTCCCGGCCAGGGAACTGACCCCAGCCACTGGGGTTGCATGCCACAGTGTGCCCTCAGTGCCAGTCCCAAGCCCGGATAAAATCCTGGAGGGTTGCGTCAGGAAGGGCAGCCAGGGTAAAAACTGGGCCAAATCAAATATGCGGACCAATGATCCGCTGTGGAGATCCCTAATGGGAGCAGCCGAAAGAGGAACAACAACAACAACAACCCAAGACATGAAATCACTACAACTAAACATTCAACTGAATGAAGAAATATTTCTTCAAATACTGGGGCATGCAGTTATAGGAAAATAATCAATGCCGGGGTGATGCGATGAGGTGGAGTAACTGTTACAGCCACAAAGTTGATTATTTTGGTATAAAAACACATCCTGAAGTGTTTTGTTCCACTTATACAACAGCAATTTGCCGACGTTTACATTTTTCATTTATTAAAGAATGACATACTTCCAGTCATATCCAGTTATAGTTACATTTAATGTTGTGAAATGTCCATGAACAGGTCAGTTCCTGTTCTCACTTACGCTATAGCAGCTATAAACAGTCGTTCTCTCACCAGTCTGTCTTTGTTTCTTTCTCCTGAAGTTAATAAGACTCGTCATGTTACCGAGAAACCATAAAGTGTAAACTCCTCACAAAACTTAAAGTTCCAGTTTTAACCCTGACTGTTACGAAGTGCTGATTTTCAGCTGCGCTACTGTCAGAGCTGCTGTTATAGAAAATAAATCAACACCTTCTGACCAATCAGAATTAAAAATTCAACAGTCCTGTGGTGTGAATTAAGATATTTGACATTCACAATTTTGTTATTGAGGACATTTGTTACTGATATTATCTCCTGCTTTCCAATAGAGAGAAGCGTGCCTACAAAGGCAGCATAAGGTCTTCTAGGACTTCTAGGACATTCCAGAGAAAACTAATGAATAAAAATTACTTTAAAAAAAAAATTAGCAATTATGATGCTCTAGAACTTAACACCCTCACACATGAACTTGTATTAAATGTACAATAAGTAAACTTTCCAAAAAAAATGATGAAATTCCAGGAGGAATAAAACCAGCCACAGTGTGTAGGCTGAGAGAGAGAGGGAGAGGGAGAGAGGGAGAGAGAGGGAGGCTCTGTGACAGGTCAGAGAAACGGCAGCGTGGACAGCACCAGGGTGGTAAGTAAACTTAGCAAGCAGAACTTTAAAAAGCTCACTTATATAACATCAGCGTGAAAGTGTACCTTTCCGGCGAGGAGATCCCGTCTCCGACACACACTCGCACTCTTTTACGCTTTATTTGGCCTTGTTGCATCAGTGAAAAACCAAAAACACTGCTCACTTAAGCACTTATTAATTAGTGCAATGACATGAAGTGTTTTCATGTTCGTTTTTTGGTACTCTTCAATAATGACACTGATACTGAAATCTTTAGTATTACCCAAACCTACTGAGTGTGAATCAATCAGGGACGTCACGGAACATTTTACTCAGCTCCGTTTATGTCGGTTGCTGTTGTTTGCTGCTAGCAGTGAACTCCTAATGCTGAGTTTTATGTTTAACATATTATGATGGGGCTGAAACATTGATCGTGGTCGACTTGCCTGGTGAAAGGAAGCACACATACATGAAGTATCAGTGCTCAGTGCTCACAGACATGAACTGCTCTATCTCACGTGCGACATAAACAGATTTTAAAACGTGGACTTGTTGATATGATGAAGTTTTCAGCTAGGAACGGTTTAGAGGTAAAGATTCAGATGTAAAGTTGTAACTTTAATTTTACTGGCATGTGATTGAATGCTAGATCAGCACAGAGGTTTGTGCTTTGTGGCTTTTCAGTAACATTACAAGCTGCGTGTTTTGTCGTATTATCTTCAAGAGAGTTAACTTCAAGGCTGGCGAGGCGATGACTGTTTAAAGCTGCTGTAACACATAGACGATAACAGGAACTAACTTGTTTCACAGATGTTTCCCAACATTAAAGAACTTTACACAATCACTGATATAAATAACAAACCTTAGCACTGGAAATTTGCTGTAGTGTTAGAGGAACAGTACACGTAGGACATGCTGTTACAGGAAAATAATCAACTTCAGAGTGGTAACAGTAACTCCACTTCATCACATCGCCCTGTCCCACCCCGTCGGTGTTTATTTTCCTAAATCAACACACCCCCAAGTGTTCTGTTCCTTACATATCATGCACGCATCCTTTCAACTATTGAAATTTAATCAAATTCCCCAAATGATCGTGATGAGCGCCCACTCAATACACACACACACACACACACACACACACACAGCTTAATCATCAGATGAGAAGTAAAAGCTCAGAGCTGGATGTTATAAGTGTGTGTACTCTCTGGAGAGCGATTGGAAACACTGAGTCTGTTTTCCATTTAGAATCGCAAGTCCTCTAGATACACGATTCATGATCCTCTATACGTTTATTCACATTTCTATCGTCTTTCAGGCATGGCCATGACAGGCCAATCCTGCCTGCTGAATAAAACCTCAGCGTATGTCTGAGTAAGTGTGCAAGTGTAAGTGTGTGTGTGTGTGTTAAAGAGAGAGAGTGTGTGATGGGAAAACTCCAGTAAGTACTTCTGTGACACTTGAGAAAGAGGACTAATGGCCAATGTAACACTGACGGATGTAGTATATCTGACACAATGGGACACACACATGCACACGCACATACACACACACACATATACACACACACACGACTGGAAGGAATTTTTAAAGTTAAGAACAACTGATCAACACACACACCTGCTCTGTTGATCTCGATGATCTCTTCCTGCGCCAGGGGGCAGTCCCCTGCTATGCTGCCGCCCAGCACATTACCCATGATCCTGTGCGGCGAGGCTGTGGCCATGGCGAGAGCATCGGGCTTGCAGTAATTGGGCGAGCCAGGCTGCGGGGCTCGTGGGATGTGTTTATTCTTCTTCTTGGGCAGCTTCTGCTTGGCCATGGCCAGCGAGTAGTACATGCCGAAGTTGTTGACGATGACAGGCACTGGCATAGCGATGGTGAGCACGCCAGCCAGGGCACACAGAGCGCCAACCAACATGCCTGACCACGTCTCAGGGTACATGTCGCCATAGCCCAGCGTAGTCATGGTGACCACGGCCCACCAGAAGCCGATAGGGATGTTCTTGAATGAGGTGTGGGCGCTGGCCGTGGGGTCGCCGGGGTCAGCGCCGATCCTCTCGGCGTAGTAAATCATGGTGGCGAAGATGAGCACCCCGAGAGCCAGGAAGATGATTAGGAGCAGGAACTCGTTGGTGCTGGCACGCAGAGTGTGGCCCAGCACGCGGAGCCCAACGAAATGGCGCGTGAGCTTGAAGATCCTCAAGATCCGGACGAAGCGGACGACACGCAGGAAGCCCAGCACGTCCTTGGCAGCCTTGGACGAGAGGCCGCTCAGCGCCACCTCCAGGTAGAAGGGCAGGATGGCCACGAAGTCAATGATGTTGAGCGAGCTTTTGAAGAACTCGGCCTTGTCGGGGCAGAAGATGACACGCGTGAACACCTCGATGGTGAACCATATTACGCACACGCCTTCCACGTACGTCAGCCAGCTGTCCGTCACCACCTCGAACACCACTTCCTCACGCGTCACGTTGCCCACCGTCACATTCTCTGTACGGTTGTAGATGGTGTTGAACGCCTCATGCGTCTCCAGGCAGAACGTCGAGATGGAGATGAGGATGAAGAAGAGTGAGCCGAACGCCACGTACTAAAGATTCAGAAAGAGAGAGGGAAGAACACGATCATGTCAATAAGTTGAATAGTATACGATGTCATAATCATGAAGAACTCTGCATAATACCAGATTACTTACAGCCAGTATTGTTTTTTAGTTACAAAGTGACCTAAAATGACAGTTGTATCAAATAAAATGGCCGACAAGTACAGCTAAAAGGTGGATGCTGCAGTATTTCAAACTTAATAAGAAATTTATGTAATTGGACCTTTATAAATTTTAGTTAAATCCCCCTACTGTACATAACTGGACTTATATTTTGTTTCTAATTCACAGATGCTGGTTTGAGAATAACAAAAAATAATAATAATAATAATTGCTTGCGGCTTTTTGCAATCTGGTGCTTATTTATATGATTAAAGTCAAGCATTCGAGTGGTGGAGAGAGATGTTGATACACATCCACTGCAGAGGAAACAGAAAATAGAAAAGTAGCATCATTCTGCCAACAGAGAGCGCCATATACCATAATCAGTAAAGGGGAACAAGAGAAAGAGAGAGAGAGAGATAGAGAGAGAGAGAGAGAATATGTGTGTGTGTGTGTGTGTGTGTGTGTGTGTGTGTGTGTGTGTGTGTGTGTGTGTCAACAGCCGTAAAATGCCACTGCACAGAGACAAGGAAAACACCTCAGAGAAAAAGGAAAACAGAAGAGGAGGGGAGAAAAGAAGGCGGAGCTAAAAGAGGCGCATTTTCAAATGGGGGCATGATGAAAGGAAGAAATAAATGTTTTCGAGGTTAAGTTGTTTGAAACAGTTATGACAGGAGAAAGACAGATGGTGAAAGAGATAAACGGAGACCGAGGTTGTAAGGAGAGAGGAAGTGAGAGAGAAAGTGTTCTAGCAGTGTGTTATAGCGGAATGTGACGCGGTGCGTTGCCACTGTTCTGAAATCAGAGATGTCGCGTCAGGCTCTAATGCAGAGAGATGTGCATCGATCAGCCGGTGTGAGCGTGTCCCTGTCTTTTATCTCCTCCTATCACCTGAAATCAATATAATCTGATTGTCTCTGTCTGTCCCAGCATCCAATCATACACACACACACACACACACACAGGGCCCCAACAGAAATTTCTTTAATGCAGCATTTCACATTTTCCATTTTTTTCCCGACAGCTGCTAAGTTATCCATTATATCATAAGGTTTTCATAGTGCAGGACGAACAACACACACACACACACACACACACAGACGATTAACTAAAGACTTAAGCGTTTGACAGAAGCACCTAAAAAGTCCCATCTTTAAGGACGTTTCTCAAATAGCAGCAGTCAGGTCAATCCCCTCGTGACGAGATGAGCAGCAGTGAAAATGAAGGACTCAAGGGGTCCTGGGAGAATAAAGCAATTCCCCAACCCGATTAGCATGAACTAATTTTTGACGAGCCCATCTCATCTCGGCCTCAAAACTCTGACGAGGTGCCCAACGTCACTTTCACACCACACACACGGCCTGCTCCAGATACACCCGAGCTCCAGATACCGAAGGCCAAAACCTGAAATTTACACATCTAGGCGTCTTAAAAGCAAATTATGAATATTAATAATATTATATCGAGACATGCATTTGCATGACCATCTGTTAGTAGCATGAGAAATAAGAAATTTAAATGTTTAGCATTCCATATTTTAAAGACTCGTGTTTTCATCGTGGTTTGGCGTTAATAATTTTCCTGCCGCTGGAGACAGCTGTGTAAATTCATGTCTGGAAAATTATTTCTTAAATAATTGAAATTTCAACATTCAGGTTTGTCATATCCTAGTTCAGGGGCATTCAACTAAAAGCCAGAAAGATCCAGTTATATAAAATTCCTTAGAAACATCTGGATTAGCGCCTAACAAGCCTGTATGATAACAGTTACCCTTTAATGCTGACCAATCGCAGCAGAATTCATACACAATCTCAGCGTACAGCACCAGGAATAGCACACTTGCAGGTTGTGTAAAGTTCACTAAGACCTTTGGTATATTAAACCCATTTGCGACGCCATTCGATGCCACTGATTGCTAGAAGATTGTTAAAGTAGAACGTAAAGCCGATTTAGGTAGATTTGACCAGCATTCATAATGAATTTTGTTTTCTGATGATCTGGTCTGCTGCAGGTGAAATGCTACCATCAGGAAGGTCAGGTATTGCTCTGTCTCCGGGTTCGGGTCAGACACAGACAGATTGTCCTCACGCTGTGGTTCTTGGCCTGGTTAAATGTCTAAGGTGTCAATCTCAAGCCTGCGAGAGCGTGCAAAAAAATAAAACTGAAACATTAGTTTCAATGTTATAATCATTTCTATTATCTTCTTGTTCCTAGAAACGTCCCACTCTGCTTTCCTTTCTGGTGTTAATCGATAGAATACATAATAATAGGCTATATTAAAAATTAATAACCTTAGTTTATGGCCCTTCAAGGGCTCACAAAAATGCTGATGTGGCCCAGGGAGAATTTGATTTTAACATCCCGGCTCTAAACCTTCTGTACCTGGTGTGCATAGCGTGCATATGTTTTCAAACGTCTTATCATACGCCTGTCAGGTCTTGGTTTAAACACAACTCTCTGCTGCACACATAACACTGAGAACATCAGTGTGTTTAAAGATTTAAAGTGTCAGGAGAAAGGCCTTAAAGCCACTACTGAAATGGAGGCCACACTTTAAAAGGAAGTGCACGTGAGTCCCTGACGTCCCTTAGCAAGTGCACTACAATACTTTAGCACCGGTCTCCCCAGGAAATACATTAAACATGCAGTCAGTACTTATATTTGATGTTATACATCATATTTTATGTTCTACATGTGAATTTTCCTGCCTTTGTAAATCCTGCATCCATGTGCAATGCAGTTAAAGGTGCACTCTGTAATTTTGAAAAGTTATTTCAGATCTGTAACAATCGTATCATTTCAAAGATTTGAAAGTAAATGAACATTATGCAAATATTCTCACAAATGTTCCAGGGTTGTGTGAATGTCTTTCCAGCCCTGAGATTAGCTCCGCCCCCCCAGCAGGAACAGAGGTGTTGAGCTCTCAGGCAAACTCGTGAAGTTTAACGAAAAGGGATCATGTTCAAATCCTGGCGATGCCACAGCCATCCGTGTCTGAGAGACCAAGGGAGAAAAACTGGCTGTGCTCTCAGGATGGGAGGGGCATACTCTCTCTTCCTGTCAATCAGAGCAACACCAGCCAATCGTATGTATCCGCGAGGTCATGTATGTGGAAGAGGGTGGATAGTGCTTTCCTCCAAATGTGTTACGCATGGTTGGCTGGCTTCACATGTCTCTGAGGAAGCATGTGATTGGTACCTGGCTGGTAGCTGCTATACGATAGGGAAGAGTTGGGAATTGGCTAGAATCAAATTAGGGAGAAAATGGGGAAAAACAAGGGTGGGGTCAGTGCCCTGAGATGGATTTTCATGCCATCCAGTGTGTACTCTCACTTCGCGCCTAGTGTTCCCGGGACAGGCTCTGTTACCAGGAAAAATCAGTGACTGAAGATGAACGAATGAGTGAATGAGTGTGGTCGGCTGAGGTAAAATTGAAAAAATTTGTCTCACATGGCTCACAAGACGGTAAAAATGAATAAAATGAATAAATGATCCTTTTAATATATCATTAATATTATGAATAAAAGTATGTTTAGAAATCTTTATAACAGCACAGCCATGATGGACATCGCTTTCCTCTTTCATTTCTAAGGCACGCACCTCTCAAGCACAACAAAAGAATCACCGCTACTGACAGCTTGCTGACTCGTGTCTGTGAGCATCTGACAGCCGAGTCAGCACAATCACTCCAGCAAAGTGCGAGTCGACAATCACCAGCCCTGACGCATTAATCATAACCATCAGCCACCTTTGCCGTGTTTCGTGCGAGTCTGCTTGGGTGTAGATTTTGGATTTTTTGCTGCCGTGTATCAGCAGCTTCTAAATCTTAGCCAGGTACTGATAATCAACACACTCATTACTCATCGTGTACACCAAATGCAAGTGGAATAAACACTATGGATCATACTGTTATAAGAAAATAACAACGACATGATGGTATCATGAAGCGGAGTTACTGTTACCTCCATGAAAGCTGATTCTTTTCCAATAACAGCACATCCTGAAGTGTTTTATTCCTCTTAGACCACACTAACTAGCCAAGTATTGCATTTTTTTTACTAGTTAAAGAATGACACGCCATACCTTTTATCCATTTATAGTTACATTTAAATTCATGGAACGTCCACACGACAAACTAGTTCCTGTTATTATTAATTACAGTGTAGCAGCTATAAACAGTTGTTCACTCACCTTAACTCTCTTGAATTTAAAAAGTGACAATTTGGAAACATCCTGAAGACTTACTGACCTTTACAAAGCACTGACACTGGAGACTCCTTCCATAAATATTAAATAAAACTCTCTTTACAGAAAAATCCACCACATTAATGATTCTCAATATATTCTGCTTTGTTAAATAGCAGCACATTTTAAAAGATATGTCTGTTATTAAACTTAGATTATGTGGAACATTTGCCACATAAAGAATGACTCTCTATAGCTTCTATATAAAAATATCACCCCTTCGTTGATTATTTTCCCATAACAGCACACCCCCCAGGTGTTTTATTCCCCGCACTGTAATTAAGTAACATAGTAGAGCTACAGTAAAGCTAAACTATAGTAAATTTTAAAAAGGTACCTAGCAATAACAATATATCACAATATATCATTAATCGAACCCGCATGCAAGCTTGCTTTGTAATGAGATTAGACTTAATACGATGCGCAGTATCACATAACTTTCATTCAGACGCCTGGGAGATTTGTATAATTTGAACGCTGCTCTTAACGCTCAGCTGCTCAGCTCTGTGCTTGGACCCTACTCTCCTGTAATTGCTTTCGACTTTCCTATTTCTGTTTCATTGTCTGCATTAGCTGTTGGAAACAAACGCAAGCCGGACCACAGGACGTGACTACAGAGCGACTTCATATGGCGTACACAAGCAAACAGCAGACGCTGTAAAGATTGCTATGCGTGACTGGACACGGATATTTTGTTGAGTCGTAGAAATGCAAAGTGGTGCATTTAGCAGTGAAAGGAAGGAGAAAGTGGTAGTGTGAGCACCGGTGTTTCTCTGCAGCTTCGTCTCGGTATAAAAGCACAGCCCGCATCGCTGTGAGGCTCACTGCAGCAAGTTAAACATTCCCTCCAAACATGACTGCAGCACACACACACACACATACACACACACTCTGTACTCCTCTGTCTGTAAATCCCACCAATACCAACGCAATCTTGAGGGACAGATCCTCTGACGATAGATACTAGATCCCCCGCTGTAATTAAAATGAGCGCTCAGGCTGCGGCTCGGTAAACGGTTCTATAAATCATTTAGACAGGGTGTTTAGGCATGTCCATATGACACGGACTGAAAGCAGGAGAGTAGATTTGGGTGCAGTGGGAGAGGCTGTGATGCAGGACGAGTAAACGACAACAGAAAAGGAAATGGATAGCGCAGAATGGAAGACGAAGAAAAAAACTCCATAATGTGATACATGTTAATTTTCTTTATACCACAGCAGTGTTGAATTCTCAAATCTGATTGGTCAGAAGGTGATTCGTTTTCTCTAACAGCAGCTCTGACGGTAGCGCAGCTACAAATTACAGGTTTACATGAATACCCTCGTTCGAATTTGTTATCGTTTCTATAGCAACAGCTCATTCACAGGGACTTGTACAGCACATGCACCACAATAAATCTACATATTTTAATAACATGTCGTTATTTATCAAAGAAAAATATCTAATCATTGATATGGGGAAGTGTTCTGTAAGGAGTCTCCAGTGTCAGCGCTTTATAATAACTTTACAGACACAAGAACATATTTATGCTTTCTACGCATTTTGTTATGCATTCGAACAAGACAAGCTGCATCGTTTTTGTCTTATTAAGTCTTTTTTGTCTTATTAAGTTCAAGAGAAAGAAAAAAAGAGAGGCTGGTGAGGATACAACCGTTCATAGCTGCTAGAACACAAGTGAGAACAGGAACAGGAACTAAATTGTTTCCACAACATTAAATGTAACTATAAATGGATAAAAAGTATATGTCAGTCTTTAATAAATGTAAAAGTGGTAAAATTGTTGGCAAATTTCTGTGATATACGAGGAATAAAACACTTTCTGACATGCTGTTATAGGAAAATAATCAACTTCAGGGAGGTAAGAATAATTCTGCTTCATCACACCACCCCATCCTTGATTATTTTCCTATAACCGCACACCCCTGAGTGTTTTATGTATTTCTTACATAATAATATAATATTAATTGACAAACATTTCCTACTGAACTCTTTTTTTTTCCTTCACTTCTGTTTTTTCTTCACTCAGAGTATCACAGTGACCTCGTTTTCATTCGAGCCGGCTCCCTTTCATGCTCCCTCTCTTACGCGTCCTCTCCGTTTCAGCTCCACCACACTCCTCCTCCACCACTCCAGCTTTTCTCTCACAACCTGCATAATTTTTTACTGATGAATGATTATCTGATGAGTAAACATGCCTTGTCTAGTGAACACACGCACACGGAAGTGGACAAATACACAACCTGGGAGTTCGGGCAGGGAAAAAAATCCCACTCAGCACAATCCAAATAACTGTTGCATTCATTCTCAAGCCATATTTTTAATTAAAAAAAAAAAGTGTGCACATAAAACAATCAATCTGAGATCATTTTTAGCATCAAGGTCAAACCCAGTTGGAAGATTCTTATGTTGGGAAAAACCTGATAAAAGTTGTAACTTGCTGTGACTAGTCATGGACAAAGTACTTGAGTGAAAGTGTTACCATGATACTCAAGTAAACACAGACGTCTTCTATTTACATTTCTACTTGAGTACAAGTACAAAAGTACCTGCTTTTAACTGTACTTCAGTATCAAAAGTAAAAGTACTCAGTTATTTTAGTTATATTATTTTGATGAGTAGTTTCTAGAGACCTCTCCGAAAGACTGCAGACCAAAACAAGGAGTTATAGAGTTTCGAAAAATTGGCAAATGTTCGTATTTATTAAACATACGCAGAAACCGTTTCCTCAAATTGGTTGGTGAATTTTTGAAGGCGGAGATATCCCTGCACGCGTTTGAAAGTAAAGGACTCATTCTTCTGTTCCAGTATTTTAAACACAAGGCCAAAGATATCGGACAATTTTTTGGATTTTGAAGCTCTGGCTGTACGATATGAACAGTTTACAGCTAGCTTTCTCGGCCAATTAAAAGTTGCGCTGCACTATGATAGGTTTGCTTTGATTTTAGCCAATCCAGAATGTAGTGGAGAAAAAGTATAAATTCTGCAACAATGAAAATACTTTAATAGTAGAGATACTTGATTCCAGTGATGAAGTTACAGGTGCTTCGTTATTGTCTATCACTGGCTATGAGGACACAGAGGTGAGGGTGTGGACCTCGGCAGTTTGGGAAGGTTTTGGTATCTCCAGTTGTCAAATTCAATATAAAAACAGTGACGTCGTGATAATGTGGTGGCAGAATGTCATATACTATGACATTCTTATATACTCATACTCATATAGGACATATACTCAAAACAGATTTGCTCATGGATTTAATCGTCCAGTATGTTTAGCTCTCACAAGATATGTTTCCAGACTTGAACTTCTTGTGGAGACATACGCAACACACATATTACATGCTAACATTTGACACAGCTATGAGAAGACATATGCAAAAACATATGATCTACTGTAAATCTGAGTGTTTATGCAGGCAGTGGGTGGTTTGTAAAAAGTAAGTTACTCGTAACGTTGCTAAGCAAATCATCTTGCTGAACATGCAGTGTTTTTCTTTGGTGTAGATATAGTCAGTTAAAACGTAGATTTAAAAATGATTTGTGTGTTTTTGTATGTTTTTGTGTCCGTTGCATTGTTATAGTATGTTCAAGTGAAAAAAGAATGATAAGATCATATCGGCTAGGTCGTGCTGAAAAAGAAAAAAAAAAAGATACCAGACACTTGCGCAGTAAATATTTGTAAAGGTTTATTCATATGCAAAAAATCAAAATCATACAAAAACTGCAAAAATAGCCCCTAACTGGAGTCTATGCAGTTTGCAAAAGAATGGAAGTATAACAAAAGTCTATATTAATTATTAGAAATTAGCAATTGGTGTAGTACAAATTCGGCATTGTGGTACATCAGTAGAGATTCCACTGTAGCATCAGCAGAGATGACTAACTACAAGTTCTGTGAAGTATTTATGCTTGTAAAGACTGAGAATAATCCAGAAAAAAAGCTCTAGGACTACAAGGAAGACAGCAAACACATCAGATCAGATAATTACCATCCACTAGGCTGAATAAAAGGTGAACCTCGTCACTCATCAGTCGGCTAACTCGTCTGTTCTGTCCGTGTGTTTGCGATGTGTTTGTGTTGATGTCGGGTGTCTGCACCTCCTCTAATGCGACCTTGGGATTTTTAAACATATTATTATTACTGACTCATCACTGTCACAGTGTCCCAGAGCGAGAGAGAGAGAGAGAGAGAGAGAGAGAGGGAGAGAGAGAGAGAGAGAGTACACACATGAGCAGGACAGGACATGTGGTTGTCACCCACGTCCCACCCCAGCACACCCCAGAGTGCTTTATTCAGCTTATATGACAGAAACTGGACAACAGTTACATATTTTACTTTGTTAAGAAACAGCATGTTCTGATTTTTAACCTTTTATGGTTACGTTTAATGTTGGAGAATCTGCAAAACAAGTCGACGCATCACTTTGCTGAGAAGTTTAAGGAACTTACAGTTAAATGTTATAAAGCATGGAAGCTGGTTTCTTATTCCATAATTTGCAAGTGCTCTCCTTATAAATATCTTCACCATAGCAACAAAGTGTTTATTTGTTTAAAAAAAGGGGTAATTTTAGCCTATGGTAAATGACGTGTTAATACAGAATGAGTGCATGTGATGTGCCTTAAAGCCGGCAGCTATTTGTCAAATAATAATTAACACCTTCTGACCAAACAGAATTGAAAATCGAACAGTGCCATAGCATTTTATTTATGCTTTTAAATTAAAATTGATTAAAAAAAAAACAAGGTAATGGGAAAAACCATTGATAAGCAGTTTTTCCTTAAAGCAATCAAATAAAATGCTAATCCAGTACTAAAAAAAAAAAAAAACGGCCAGTACAGAAGCCAGTACTACAGCGAATCTGATTGGTCCATTTAAAAACTATCAGAAATCGACCTGTTTCTGTTCTACTGTCATTAAAAACAAACCAAGTCTAAAAAAAATTCCCAAAATATGTAATATTTATCATTCGCTAGCTGCTAGCAACCCAACTGTTAAGGTGTCTGTGTAGTTGTGTATATTATGTAGAAAAATGTATAAAAAAGTGTGCAATTTTTTTTAGAAACTGTAAAATGTAAAATAAATTTTTTTTTAAAAATCGCCATCCATTCAGCGACAAATCTGTAGCTATGACTAAAAATAGTAATATTTGGAACATTTGCGTAGTACCCTTAACACGTCCGATGGAATAATGGTTTGCTTCACAACGTTATAAGAACTATGAGGAAACATTTTGTTTGGAACAAAGATCTGCTGTAATAATGGTTTGTTTCACAACATAACTGGAACATTAAGGGAACATTATTTTGGAACATTTTTGCAATGTTTTAAATTTGTTTCACAACGTTATTAGAACATTGAGGAAACATTATCTTTGGAATATTCTAGAAATGTTCTAAAACGTGTTATGATGGGTGGCTTCACGACATTATTAGAATGTTGAGGGAACGTTATTTTTGGAATGCATCTGTAATGTTATTAAAAAAAAACATTTGCTGTAATAATAGTTTGCATCACAGTGTTATTAGAACATTGAGAGAATGTTATTTTTGCAACGTAATATTCTAAAAATATCTGCTGTAATAACGGTTTGCTTCACAATGCTATTAGAACGCTGAGGCAACGTTATCTTTGGAACAGTCCTCCAACTTTTTAAAACATCTGAGGTTCACTTTACAATGTTATTAAAACGCTGAAGGTCCGTTATCTCTGGAACGTTCCTGCAATATTCTAAAAAATCTGCTGTAGTGATGAATGTTATGAGAACATTGAGGAAACATTGTCTTTGCAATGCTCCTGCAATGTTCCAGAAACATCTGCTGTAATAATCATTTATTTCTCAACATTACTAGAACATTGAGGGAGAGTTAATTCGGGAACGTTCCTACAATGTTCGATAAAAATCTGCTGTAGTGATGATTTGGTCCTCAACGTTATCAGACCATTGAGGGAATGTTATCGCTGTAACATTCCTGCAATGTTCTGGCAATATCTGCTGTACTAATGGTAAAGAAAAGCGCTTTGTGACGTAGTTTATCACAATGTCCACGTCATATCGTCCAGCTGCAGGCTTTTGATAAGCTCATGCTCGGTGTTAAAGAAGAATTTACTGCACCACTCCAACTGCAGTGTTTTTACAGAAAGAGAGCGAGAGTGTGAGAGAGAGAAAGAGAGAGAAAGAGGGACAGAAACCACTCAGGACCAGGAGAGAGAAGAAGTCAGAGTTGGTGAAGATATTTAGCTTGCTGGAGTGAGCCTGATGGATGGTGACTGCTCTCTGTCAGAAAGCATAGTGTGTGTTTCTGAGGACTGACATGAGGAAGCTGAAACCTGCCTGCTGTCTTCATCTGCTGTTTCTCCACTACACCCGAGCTCTTTTTGTATTCAACACACACACACACACACACACGGCAGATTCTCCACCCCTGGCATAATCTACTAAATGCACTGCACCAACTGACTAGCACAGCATCAACAAAGCATTACACAGTATCCACACAGTATGTGTTTGGATGATTATTTCTAGCAAAATTTGAATTACTACAAGAATTCTAATGCATTAATCAAAAGCAGATTTAACTAGCCCCTAAAAAGGATGTGGCTCAGTCCCAATTCACACCCTATGCACTTTACTTCTTGACTAGCTAGTACTGGGACGCTTGTAAAGTAACAACCTCTTAAACTGAACACTAATGCTTTGCATTTTTTGGGGTACACTGAGTAACTACGTTTTACACCTCAAAATGTCCACCAGTAAGGTTTTGTTCCTAGTTCGCATCTTGTGTATGGCTCCACCCCTTCTGCTCACCGAAAGCACTAATTGCACCAAAAGTATGCAATCTGGGAAACTTTGGTAAGACATGTAAAAACAGTCAGAGATTTTGGTG
Source organism: Pangasianodon gigas (assembly GCA_022758105.1). Classification (NCBI taxonomy): domain Eukaryota; kingdom Metazoa; phylum Chordata; class Actinopteri; order Siluriformes; family Pangasiidae; genus Pangasianodon; species Pangasianodon gigas. The sequence continues at coordinate 3,641,246 of CM040466.1, forward strand.
GAAGTTGGCAATTGCTAGCTTATGAAAATAAAAATTATACAGTAGTGCAAAAGGTGGCGCTCTCAACATCATTGATATGGAAGTAGACACGCCTCCTTGTATTGATTGGCTGGATGTTCGTGGTCTTTCTTTTTTTTCTCCCGTGAGTAGATATTTTATTAAAAATGTCAGAATGTGAGGAAAACCTTGCCAAATATTACAATAATACTGTGATATAACAAGCACTGACTGCACCTTTAAAGTTAATTATACCCAAGTTCTTCTCCAGGTCAGCCACATCATCCCTTATTAATAATGCACTACATTCCACAGTTCTTAAAACACAAACAGCCGCCTAATAGAGTGTTCTCTCCAAAACCATCCCCACAAAGCACTGAATCCTGAAAGATAACTCAAAAAGCGGAGCTTATTAATATGACTGATAGGAAGGTAGACACAACTCCTTGTCCTGGTTGTTTGAATGCTGGTGATTCCTTCTTTTTTTTCCCCATTGAGGTACCACAGAGACATGAGTTTCTCCTGTGAAGAGATATTTTATTAAAGCTGTCAGAATGTGAGAATCTCGCCAAATGATACAAAAATATACTGATTTTAAACATCACTAACCTCACCTTTTACATTAATTATGCCTCATTCTTCTCGCCAGTTCTAGTACATCGTCCATGATTAATAGTGCACTAAATGCCATTTAGTGTCTCACTGCACGCACCACTTGCTCTAAAGGTATGCAGTCTGAAAAGCAGCTTTTAGTTGCATAGTTGTAGAACTATGCAAATATTAAAATAGTACGATTTACAAATAACTGACCGCACCTTTAACGTTAACTACGCCTCACTTTTCACCAGTTCTACTACATCCTCCATTATTACTATATAGTGCACTACATGTTGTTTAGTTTCTTGGTGCACAAACTATTGGCTCTAAAATGATACAGTCTGAGAGATCATTTATAGTTGTGTAGATGTAGGACCTCACCAAATAAGAAAAAATACTCTGATTTAAAAGTTACTGCACCTTTAATGTTAAATCTGCCTCATTTTAACTGAATAAAGGTGTAGCAATAGTTTGCACAATAGAAGATACTGTAGTGTTTGTTGTACTACATTGACACCAATAACCTCATCTGGTCGTTTAGACTCATCTCAAATACAAACCTGGGAATTTACCAGAACCAGAAAAGAAACAATGACCTCAGAGCGACTGTGACGCTGATCTGCATTCCCGCAGCAGCAGTGGCACACCAGGCCAGTGAGAACAGATGGGAAGAGGGTCACGGCATCCCTTACGCTGACAAATAACAGAGTACTGTGAGTCCAAAAACCCACTTGTGTAAGTGTGCTAATGGAATGTAGGACACAAGGGGCTATTTGTAGAGTGTCTGTGAGTCACTGCAACACCTGCTCCGAGGTCACTTCCTGCGACGCATGCCGACTCAGCTCAAACCGTGACATAGCACCTGGTGGAGATCTCGGAGCAGGCTGGTCTCAGATCAGTGCTGAGAAAGCGTTTCAAGACAGGTCTGACAAGGACGTCGATTACTTTCCAGAAACAGCAAGTCTCCAAGTGTTTTATTCCTCTTATACTACAGCAATTTTCCAACGAAGGAGATGTCGTACTTATCCTCATATAGTTACATTTAATATCATGAATGCTTGTCATGTTACTGAGAAAAGTATCTGAGTACTGAAAAGTACTGAGAAAAGTACTAAATCCTTCATCCTGAAAACTTTTCCATGTCAGAAACAAAGCCTTGACACTGGAGACTCCTTCCATACATGTTAAATAAACATCTCCTTACAGAAAACTTTTTTTTTTAAATGTGTTTATTACTTGCAACTTGTACTACTGTCAATATTATAGACATCCATATGAATATTATAAAATTTCCTAGCCATTTCAAACATCATAAAAAGCAAAAGTGAGGGAAATTTTAGCATCGGGTTTGAGTTTCAGTTCTCATTTCCAGTTAGCAATCAGTGAATCTGTGACAGACTCTTCGCTTGTTAGCGCTTCATTGGACGCTATTTATACCAGTGTCATTAAGCAGACAAGTGTGTCAGGACACTAGGTAACGTCCCAGTGTGTTGATGTGCCTGTTATGACACACTGATTGCATTGCGGCATTTCTGAAGCGATCTTTAAAGACGACGTGAAAGGGAAATCGTTTCTAGGGTTAAGCATTATGAGGATTCTGACAATTTTCTGAGATATCACAGGTATTGTCAGTATTTTAATAACAACTACAAACTCAACATCATTTGGATTTGCATGATTAGATATTAAAGTTTTGTATGGAGTATTTAAAAATATTTATTTTTAATGGCATTTAATAAAAGTATCAATGAACGCCAGAAATTTTAAGCACAACATTACTATTTTGCCAGCAGTTTATTAGAAACTCTATATATTGTGATATATATCATATATCAAGTATCATGATATATTTTTGTCATATCACTCACCCTAATTGTAACTTCATTTCTTCAGGTAACTTTTGAGCAAAACAGGATATTCAGGTGGAAAATAAAGTGTGCCTAGTCTTTGGCGAATTACAATCAAGACATGATTGGATTTTGAAAAGTAGAACGCAATTACGGAACGGAGAAGGTCACATGACATAACGTTATTGGTTAATGTTTTTTCTTCATGGTGACGTGGTTGAAAATCTGAAGCTGTTGGTAAAAAGCGTTGCACGATGATCAAAAATGATGAAGAAAACAATCATTTTGTTTCTTATAAGTGAGTGATACTGATGAATCGTACACCAGCAATATGACCAGCAACCTGAAGTAACAAGGCAAAAAAGGACAGTTTAGATTGCAGGTTGTCTTTACGCACACCATGAGACTCAGATCACACAAACGGTGAAATAATCCAGTCACTAACCATGCAGAGCTGCATGACTTTTGGAGAAACACCAATTAAGAGATAATTAGTTGACTTGGTGCTGATGCTCTGTCAATCCCATTGCAATAAAATCCACAACATGAGTGAATGAAATGTGGATGGAAATCCTGAGGAGCAAATCTACGATAGCAACTCAGTTTGATTTGTGCTTCCAAAAGACACTTAAAGAGATGCCTTTATCTTTTATATATAAATATATATCTATAACTTCTAGATATAAATTCTGTGAATTAATGTTCTCATCCAATTGCACCTAATGTTATATAAAAAAATGTTGTCATTGGTTAAGATTTCATATAACAAGTAGCAATTATGGTGAAGCTGAAGGAGCTTCCTAAAGTTCTCAGGAACAACGTTATTAAATAACATTCGAATTTAAAAAGCTACAAAGCCATAGCAAAGATCTTACAGATTCCTCTCAGTACAATTGGTTGGATAATATGCAGGTGGAAAGTTCACTGAACCACAAATAATTGTCCTCAGATAGGTGCACCATGCAAGATTATTACAACACGCTTTCAGAATAATGATAAGGTCTATGTACTGGGGCATTACACGTCATCGAAGGAAACATGAACAGAGCGGGATGTATTAGAGAAGAATTTATAGTTCGACGGCCAAGAAACTGAATCTGGGCAGAAGATGGACGTTTTAACAAGACAGTGACCCCCTACATCCAGCTAAACAACTCATGAAGGCCTTGCATCTCCTGACTTATGGAGCATTTTGAAATTGCGAGTCCATCAGTGGGATCCTTGTAACTTGTAACTTTGGGGAACTGAAGAGGAATGAGCCAAAATTCAACCACAATGCTGCACAAAATTAATTACTTCTTACCATAGACGTCTCGAAGAATTGCCAACAACTTTTTTGCTTTGCAACAAAGTACAAACCTTTCCCTTTTTTGAGCATATCCTTTGTTTATGCTTATGAATACATACTTTTTGTTCATGTATATACTGTAAGTACAAAGTCAAAAGACAGTATGTGTAATTTTGAAGTGAATATATCACTCACACACACACACACACACACACACACACACTTACATATATACATGACTCTGATGCTCTTACTCATAAGCTCATAAGTTCCTGTTTACACAGTTGCACTTTTTGACTATATAGTATACAGTTACAGAAGAGATTTATTTATAATCACACTATTTGTCCATGTAGTACACAGTTATAGAAGGGAATGATTTATAATCGCACTATCCGGTGTCACTCAGATGAGGATGGGTTCGCTTTTGAGTCTGGTTCCTCTCAAGGTTTCTTCCTCACGTCAACTCAGAGGGTGTTTCCTTGCCACTATCGCCTCTGGCTTGCTCATTATGCACAAATTTATACATTTAAAATTGATCTCTGTGATTTCTATATTTCTGGAAAGCTGCTTTGTGACAGTGTCCATTGTTAAAAGCGCTATACAAATAAAACTGAACTGATTACAATATGCTCCTAAATTGGCTAATTGATCATTTTTAATAGTGATTAAATGAATCATTTTCAGTTTCATTCCGCTTCACTCATTTATTTGAGCTGGTAAATAAATGTAAGTAATTCTTAGATAAATAATAAATAAACATGAATGTAAATGTCTGACCTCCATCCACTACAGGAGACTCCTGGTGGAAAGTCTCGTACCTGCCTTGAATGAAATCCCGCTTACGTAAGTGCATCAAAGCCACGCCATTCATGGTAAAGAGGACGAGGAAGAGCGGAGCTCCCTCTACCTCCACATCGCATCTTATTTTACTCGCACTAAATCATCGAACACCCACGCAGTGAAACATTCAGTCAAACACAGCCAATACACACAGCAGCACGCATGCTTTTACGTGCACACACACATCAAATCTAAGCACACACGCACTTAGAGGTAATTGGTATTAGTTGGGGTGCTTTGCAGTTCGCCGCATTGAATCAGCACAAAAGCAATCGATAGAATCATTTGGATGAAAAACAGAGTGTTTAATTACGAATCAATAGATGAAATCTACGGAACGAGAGTGTCCTAAATCATACACGTGAGTCAAGGCCAAGGCTTCGTGTGCAGGACGAGTGTGTGAGCTTTACAGAGGGGGGAAATGCGTACAGTACTCCAGTGCTAATGTAATCTGCTAAAGCAGCGTGTCTGAGACATCGAGAGGGGATGGGCGAGAGAGAGAGAGAGAGAGAGAGAGAGAGAGAGAGAGGAGCTGCACACTAATGCATCGCCTCCAGCTCTCCCCCTTTTTCCTCTCTCCCTCTCTCCACACTGCACCATAATGACACAAGAACCAAAGGTGGATCTGAGATGGAGGAGAGGAGAAAAAAAGGAATGAAATAAAGAGAAAGGATGTGACGGAGAAATACACACATGCATCTGATAGGACAAACATCCACATGGGAAAGGAATGCAAAAAAAAGACTGTTTGTGTGTAAGAGATAGAGAGAGAGAGAGAGAGAGAGAGAGAGAGAGGGAGAGAGAGAGAGAGTGAGAGAGAGTACTAAATTAAACAGATAAGAGAGGTGGATGTAAAAGGATAGACAGGAAAGAAAGTGATATAGAAGTAAGAGACAAGGGACTCGAGAGAGAGAGAGACAGGCAGACAGAAAGAGAGACAATGGAGGGGAAATGAGAGAAAGACTAAAGGATTTCAAGAGAGAGATAAAGATGAGATACAAGCAAGACAGTAAAGGAAAGAGAGAGAGATGGAGCGATATCGAGAGGAAGAAAGCAAGGACAAGAAACGAGAAAGAAAGACCAACAGTAAAACTAAAAAGAAAGAGATGGCAAGACAAAAGATGGAGAATGAGAGAAAGACTGAAAGATTTAAAGAAAGAGATGTAGAGGCACAAAGAAAGAGAAGGAGAGAGGAAAAGAGAGGAGACACTAAAGGAAAGTGAGATACGGAGAAAATGTGTATGAAAAAAATGTACACAGAGAGAGAGAGAGAGAGAGAGAGAGAAAGGAGGGATGCGAAAAGAAAAAAGAGAGGAAGATTGAAAAATTTAAAGAGAGAGACAAAGAGGAGATGGAAGAGAGACACTAAAAAAGAGAAAGAAATGGAGAGATAAGAAGAGGAGGAGAGCAAGATAAACAGACGAGAAAGACAAACCAGTAGTGAAACTAAAAAAGGAGAAGAAGGGACACAAGGAGAGATAAAGATGTGATGAAGCGAGACATTAAAGGAGAGAGATGGAGAGATAGACAGAAAAAGAGAGATGGAGAGATAGAGAGACCGAAAGAGAGAGAGAGAGGAGAAAGGGAAAATGAAATATTGAAAGATTTAAAGACAGAATGAGAAAGAGAGAATGAGAAAGACAGACTGATAGAGAGACATAGGCGAGAAGATAAAGAAGCAAAGGAATGAATAACAGAGAATGAGAGAGACGGACTGAAACAGGTAGAGAGACAGAGAGAGAAAGTAAAAAGAAGAATAGAAAGAAAGTGATATATAAAGAGAAACTGAAAGAGGAGGAAAGAGGTGGTGAGAGAGAGAAGGGAGGAGAGAAAAAAAGAAATAAGGAAAATTGGGAATAAGAGAAGCTAAAAGAAAGAGAGAGAGAAAATAGATGAGGAAGGCAGAAATAGACAGAGAGAGAGAGAGAGAGAGAGTCATTTTTGCTGTGTATTCTGCCCAATGCAGTAAATGGCTGGGGTCAGCACTGCTCTTTGTAACACACACACACACACACACACACACACACACACATCTGCTAAGTCATTCAATTTCGTGGCTAGAATAGAAACCATAATCAATACACATTCAGTAACCAGAAAGCAGTGTGTGTGTGTGTGTGTGTGTGTGTGTGTGTGTGTGTGTGTGTATATGTGTGTGTGCACGTATGTGTGTGTATGCATGTATGATGTCATCCTTAAAGGAAACACTTGTCATATTGATCACCTGCACCTTGTCGTATTGTCACCTGCAGTGATGAGAGTGTGTGTGTGTGTGTGTGTGTGTGTGTGTGTGTATGCGTGAGTGTGTATACAAGCAAGTATGAAAAGGAACTAAAAAGCAGACCTTACAATCTGTTTCTGATCCAGTTGTTTGTTTTGTTTTTCCTCTTTTTTATTTTTAAGAGTAATTATTATCATTACTATTATAATTAATTCATTCATCCTCAGCAAGTGCTTTATCCTGGTCAGGGACGCAGTAGGTTCGGGAATACCGGGAGTGAGGCAGGAATACACCATGGACGGGATGGCAGTTCACCACAGGGAACCACACACACACACACACACACACACACACACACACACACACACACACATTCACTCATATCTAGGGGTAATTTAGAGTAGCCAATCCACCTACTGCATGTTGTTGTGAGGTCGGAGGAAACCCGCGTGGACACGGAGAACATGCGAAATTCCGCACTGAGAGTAACCCGAGCTCAGGATGGAACCGTGAACCCTGGAGCTGATTATCAGTAGCGGTAGTGTTGTTATAGTTATTACCTCAAAGTATTACATCAGAGCGCCTGAGAACATGAGAGTAAGAAAAAATGGAGTGAAAGTGTGTGTGATGCGTGTTCAGGTTGTGTGTGCGTGTGTGTGTGTGTGTGTGTACTAACTGCAGCAGTAGTGCGGCCATCTGTGAGGAGAACAGGAAGAGCTGTGCCAGAGAGGGAGAGAGGGAGAGGGAGAGAGAGAGAGAGGGAGAGAGGGAGAGAGAGAGAGAGACTCTACAGGAATCGCCACCTCTCTAAAGCCATTTTGTTCTCTGTACATCCTTACAGAGCCACGCAGTGTGACCCAGCGCATGTTCCCCATCCTGCTGTGCTGCAACATTAACACCAACCTGCAGCCTGAGGCACGAACACATTCCAACACCTTCCAAACCTAATCTCTACGTACTAACGACAGCACCGATCCAATACCCACGATCAATATCGGGCCAGTAGCAGCACAAAATGGTGGCTCGGTTATCAGAGAAACAAGCCGAACTCAATGACAACAGATCCCTCCACCGCCGCTCAAGAAGTCTCATCCTTCTTGTTACTAATTTTATGCCTAAAATACCCTTAAAACACACTTCAAACAAGGAAGCTAGTGAAGAAAATTGTCTATTTCAGACATTTGACCTTACTGTGACCTTGACTCTGATTGGATCAAATTCAAAATCCAATTAGTTCATCTGCTGGTTATAATGAAATAATATATAAATCCTACAAACATTCAACTACTTGTTC
>CM040466.1:3654332-3664849 GCA_022758105.1 Pangasianodon gigas
TACATCATACTAAACACACTGATAAGCTCTGTTTCTCTTGAGAACTGTCATTGTGATTGTTGTCATTATCTGCATCTCAAACTCTGATCTTACATTCAAAAATATTTACTAATCTAGAAGATCCTGAACACTGGTATACAAAACAGACCTTTAAAGGCCATGAGAGGTTTCTAAAATTCGAACGCTAACTGTAATAGCTAAACCGGTTAGGGTTAGTGCTTAGTAACTGTCTAGAATATCACACAAGTATGCAATTTGAGACACAACCCTGGTCAGTTGCGCAAACAGTGTCACATGATGCTATACTGCCGTCACTGTTTACGTTGGTATTAGACCTTCAATATGGATGTTTAGTGTTCATTTCTGAGGACGTGCACAAGTGGTGCTCCAAATGACCCCAGGATACATGTGGCATAGTTAAAAGCAAGTATAATCCAAGCTTAAGGCCACTGATCTCAAGAATTCTTTTATGATTTTTATCTGCAACAGCGAAATCATATAGAGTAAAGATGGCATGTGTAGAACGACCACATGCTATTCATATACTTATAGACTGTTCATAAAAAAATTACTTACTGCCTCTTTAAAATGAGAAATAATCATGAAAATTAACTAATAAAATATTACAGATATGATACTGATCTCAGTGTCAATTTAGTGTGATCTCTGTGGCTTTATGTCACACACACACACACACACACACACACACACACACTGAAAGGCACAGCATTGCATTTTGTCTGCTTATTATTCGATCCTGGGGACTGCAGTGCACTGTATACATTCGTCCTTTCACATTCTTCCTCTCTCACGCCATCATCCTCATCCTCACTATCAGTTCTTTCTGATCTCATCCAATCTCTCCTTCTCTCTCTCTCCATCTCTCTTTCTTGCTCTCCTTCATTTTCTCCTTCTTTCTGTTGCACTAGAACTCCCCATCTCTCTCTCTCTCTCTCTCTCTCCTCCCAGAGTGCTGGCAGTGTTCCCCTCCTTTTTTAGCCGTGGGTGACGGAGTGCTTTTCTATTTGTCCTTAATCCAACTGAGAGCAGCACTCGGAAAAAATGCCTACTAAGAGTTATAGTGCTGGATTGCACACACACACACACACACACACACACACAGACACAGACACACACAGACACAAAGTGTAGATGCACACTGCAGACAAAGGCAAAAGACACTGGAGAAACATGGAGGATGGGAACACCTGGCATCACACACACACACACACACACACACGCACACACACATGCACACATACACACACACCTGCTTTTTTCTCACTTTGTCAGGGTTCATTTGCTACCATAGAGTGAACAACGTCTTCACACCTTCACTGCCCTCTCATTCAGTCATTCATCTCTTTTTTTTTCTTCTTGGAAAATGGAAGTGTCATCCTTCTTTCTTTTCTTCGAAATTATTACCTCTCTCTTTTCTTTTCTTAGAACGTCAAAGTATCATCCCTCATTCTTTACTGTTCCTTGAAAGTATCTTCTCTCTCTTTTCTCTTCTTGGAAAGTATCATCCTTTTCTCTTCCTCGAAAGTATCATCCCTCTCTGTGTTTCTGTTCTTTGAAAGCATCATCCCTTTTTTTCTTCTTGGAAAGTGAAAGTATCATCGCTCTTTCCTTTATCCTCTTAGAAGTTTCAATCATCTTTCTTTTCTCTTCTTTGAAAATATCATAACTCTTTCTTTTCTGTTCTGGGAAAGTAAAAGTATCATCCCTCTCCATATCCTTTCCCTGGAAAATATCATCTCTCTCTTTTTTCTTTTCCTGGAATGTATCTTCCCTTTCTATTACTCTTTTCTATAATTTCTATCATCATCCTATTTTCGTGTATCATCTCTGTCTCTATTGTCTTATTAGGAAATATAATCCCTCACTTTTTTCCTTTTTACTCCTCCATGCTCCATATCCTTTTTTCTTTAGCAAATCTTCATTCTTTCCCACTCTTCCACTGCTTCTTCCGATCTCTCTCTCTCTCTCTCTCACACACACACACACACACACACACCACTGGGTATATAATGTATGAGTAACACCACTGTGAGCCTGTACTCTCTGTGTCAGTGATGACACATAACTAACGATGTCTGCGTTATAAAGAACAATGAGTATTAGTGATCATTATCTTCACTTTTCACTCCCACTTCATTCCTCATCAACTCTTTCCAACCAACACTTTATTCTGTGTTGGGTTAAAGGAAAACCTTGTGGGAGACCATTAGGGGAAAATCAGACATGAACAAATCATACATTTATTCCGAATTTATGGAGCAACTCGCCCACCAACTCGACTTAAACATGATAACATGATAACATGATAACTAGCTAGTTACGTGCATTAACACACTAAAGGAAATGAATGAGTTTCGGATTGTTATCTTCTAACAAAGTTTCCAATGCGAATAGTGTTTATGGCCTCAACAAGTCACTGGTCAACGTTATGGCTATGAGCACACGTGAAAATGTTATTCACGTCTGGCTAGCATTTTTATTTTCTCTCTAAAGTGACTGTGTAGTAAGCAGGAGAGTTATATGACGGCTATGCATCAAACTTTTCCACAAACCTGCATTTTCCTGATTCTGAAAAGATGGTCCATCATCCGTGTGCACCTAGTAAAATCTTTCTGTGTTCAGCCAGATCACGTCTCGGTGTGGCGGCGGGATTCAAAACGAGTAGCGTGCATTATAATTTCAGCATCAAGGTGTGATTAAACATACACACTACATTTTTCTCGTTTACAAAAGTCAGTAGGGAGTAGAGTTTTCTCCTTCTTCTGGCCGTTGAACCTATTTGTCGTCTAGGCAACTAAGAATAAAAATCTAATATCCCACAGCAACTCCTTCTTATCGACTGTGTCCCATACTCACCACTTTCATTCCCAATCATTGGGTTTCTCATCTCCTTCCTGTTTTCCTTTACTGGATTATATGCTTTTTAGCAGCAAAATCCAGGAGTGTGAGTTCTTCCTAAGCATTCTCTCCCTAAATCACAATCGATCAGAATGCAGCCGTGGTACACGCTCGATAATAATCCGATCACCATTGCTATAGATATTATTCTGACTCCTTCATCAGCTTTATATTTCTTCTCGTCTTTTTTCTTTTCGATCACACTGGCAATTACAGTGAAAGAATTACAGTGAAAGGTGCAACTAATCACCCTCCCCAACCCCCCTTCCCCTAATTTTCTCCCTAATTTGGTCTTCATCCATTCCCAGCCATCCTGTCATAAGACAGCGACTAACTGGGGAGGGTGAAGACTAACATACGCTTTCTCCGAGACATGTGAATCCAGCAAATTGCATCCTTTCGCTCATGCTCATGAGGAAAGCGCCATCCATCCTCTTCCGCATACATGAGCTGACAGACACCCATGATTGGCTAGTATCACTGAGATGGCAAAGGAGAGAAAATAATGCCAAGTTTGAGAGAACGGGCCAGTTTTGCTCTCTTGGACTCTCTGTTATTGATGGCTGTGGCATCGTCAGGATTTGAACTCCAGACCAGCTTCTGTTGTGCTGCTAAGGAGCCATTTTAACCAGCAGGGAAAATAAGAGTGCGGTTTTTGCCCTTGAGCACATGTCCAGAGTGACGATTAATGCTGTATTCGACTTACCAACTTACTAAGTTGGAACTCGGAATAATTTTGTGTGTTCAAGCTACAAAGTGGGGAAAATCCATCAACACGTCCACGTGGGGTATATTTTCCTCTTCAAAACAGCGAACTGTATAGTTAGTTATAGAGTTGACAAGCGAATATGTCTGTATGATTGATCTAAAGTAAAAACTAGTATATACAGAATAACTCATTTAAAGGTAAAGAAGTGCTATGATGTTTATCGTTGATGCTGGGACCAGCCATGTTGATTTGATGTCACTTGCTAAACTCGGGCTTAAGAAGACCGTCCCAAGTTTACAAGTAGGAATTATGAGTTTTCTTTGGTTTTTCCTAGACAGAGATCAGAAATTCCGATTTACCCTTTAGTTGAATGCAGCATTAATGCTGAAACTGCACACATCAATATTCAGAGCTCAGACTTAGCAACATAGTACTGCATAACCAAGCAGTACTCAGACAATTACATGAGATTTCCGCACGTAAGGTGGAGGTTTTCTTTTACAAAATCAGAGGCGTGTCTCAGTTATGCGTGATTTTGACCTTGAACTTAAGTCAATTTGCGTGATAACAACCCAAGTGAGGAGCAGTACTAAGACTAATTTGATCTAACCACAAAATGTCATGTTGAAATGTATTTTTTTGGCCTGGAAATACACTAATTACTAATTAATACTTAATAATTAACAGTATCAACGTTGTTTATTTTTCCATAACCGCATGTTCTGAAGTGGTTCATCACTCTTATACCACACCAATTCAATATAGTTTATATCATAAGTAATTTACAGTTGCGTTTAATGTTTTAAAGCATCCACAAAACAAGTTCTTATCATTTGCACTACAGCAGTTCGTTCCCTCACCAGCTTTTAAACTTTCCACTAATTTACTGTAAAATCTACAGCCAACTTTGACACGTGGAATAAAATTCTACATCTAAACGACTCTACAAGGAGTGAACAGCTATAAATGGCTCCTAATTGGAGCTACAATCCACTAAATAGAGTGTGGAAGTCATTATTATACACCCTATGTAGTGCACGTGTATAGGGAGCAGGGAGCCATTTGGGATTCAGGCTCGGATTGCCGTTCCAGCCCGCAGAGACCACCGGGAAATGAGACTGCTCTTTTCTAGTTTTAGCTAACTGGAGGAGTGAGGATCTGAGGATTTGAGAGAGAGAGAAGGAGGAGGAGGAGAAGGAAGGAAGATAGATGTTGTGTGGTTTTGGCCTGCATTTAATTGTGCGGGTTCAGTTTACAGGCTGTTGGCAGCACAAGCTCTCCCTCGTAAGAAATGTAGCGCAGCCAATTTTACAGTAATAGCCTATCAATGGTGGGATCGGCCAGCCTGCCAGCGGCGGAATGAAATTTTTGACTGCCGCGTCGATAAATCGTCGTGGGAGTTCGAGGGGTTCCGACGACGGTCGGGAAAAAAATTGAAAGGGAGGATGGAGAGGGCTGACGGAGTCCTGATGGGCCACTGCAATACAGCATAAAAGGCATGAATAAATTCTTACCGTGTCCTGTGTGGAACACTGTAGGACTTCATTCATCACTGTAGGTGTTAATTCAACACGCCACAAAGCTACACCTACATTAACACCTACAGTGATGAATGGAGTCCTATAGTGTTCTGCGCAGTGCACAGATGCCTCGCACCTTCACGCATGCCCAGTTCTCCGAGAGGTGACACGAGGAACAGTGCGCATAAAAATCTGCTGCATCCACCATCTTAACAAGCCACGCTCCCTAAAAAGGAGGAGGAGGGGGGAGTGTACGGAGACCTGCATATGTCGCAGAGTGGTAGGAGAATTCGGTGTTCTCGGCCCATATCCCCCTGCTAATCGTCCCCACTATATTTAGATGCTAGTAGATGAAGTTAGGGGAGGGAGTGGAGATGCAGCAGGGGAGTGCGCGCTCTCGCATCAATACGTCTAATGCAAATGCGCCACGACGACAAACCCACAGATGCTTGTGTACTGAAAATGTGGACAGCGTCGTAATTAAGCCTGAGGAGACACAGACACAAACATTTCAGAAAGGGAGTCAGTTGTAGAAGTAGAATGTTAGATCCTAAAATGTTATTCTAGAACTGCTCATATTCGCAATTTAGAATAGTAGAACCTAAAAAGTTATTCTAGGATTGCTTAGATTCTAGAATTAAAATGTTAGAACCTAAAATTATTCTAGAATTAGAAAGTTAGAGGCTAAAATGTTATTCTAGAACTGCTCATAGTTGAGATTTAGAATATTTGAATCTAGAATGTTATTTTAGAACTGCTTATATTCTAGAATCAGAATGTTAGAACCTAGAATGTTATTTTGGAATTGCTTATATTCTAGAATTAGAATGTTAGAACCTAGAATGCTATTTTAGAATTGCTTATATTCTAGAATCAGAATGTTAGAACCTATAAAGTTATTTTAGAATTGCTTATATTCTAGAATTAGAATGTTAGAACCTATAAAGTTATTTTAGAATTGCTTATATTCTAGAATTAGAATGTTAGAACCTAGAATTGTTCACCGCATGCAGGAAAGGTAAAGAATAAAACACTCCGTGTCGTGCTGTTATAGGAAAATAATCAACAACTAGGTGGTTTGATTAAGTGGAGTTAATGTTACTGCTACAAAGTTGATTATTTTCCAAGAACAGCATGTCCTGAAGTGTTTAATTCCTCTTATACCACAGCAATTTGTCAACAATTTACAATTTTTTGTTAATTAAAGAACAGCACATCATATGTTTTATCCATTTATAGTTACAATTAATATTGAGGAACATCCACAAAATAACTTACTTCATTTTCTCACTTATATTATAGCAGCTATGAACAGTTCTCTCACCAGCCTCTGTTTTTTCTCTTTTTTCTTTTTCTTTTTTTCACCATCTTGACGTTAATAAAACAAAAAAACACAGGTCATCATGTCATCAAAAAACTCCAAGCGTAAACTCCCATGTATAAAAGAAAATAACGAGACGATGTAAAGCTGATGTGTTTAACATGTCCTCTGGGTTGGTAATAAATAAACCAAACGTCGCTGAGAAAGTGAAGGACAATGCGCCTCGTTCCTCGGGTTCAAGTCACAGCACTGTTTTTAAGTGAAAAAAGCCCCGAGCTGTGACGCACAGCACTTATTTTCAGCGCCAGTGTTCACCACTCAGTGTCACTTAATGCTTCCAAACACCTGGAGGGGAGCAGTGCAGAGGGAACCGAGCCGTTTATAGTGCAGGGTACGGACACTCGGCAGAAAGCCACGGTCAGGCGAGAAGGACTCCTTTCATTTCATCCGTGATCTAAAGATAATCACTTGGAGTGAAAATGTCAAGAGAGGGGATGTTAAAGGTGAAGTCAAGGAACATTTTTAATATTTAGCTTCTTAAAGAAAATATCTGCTCAGGATAGACAATCTGACCTCATGGTGCACCAGGTTCTGTAAGGGAATAATGTGGACCACCACAGGAGGCGTCTCTACATCCAGTCAATTCAGAAAGCGCCACCTCTTGCACCATCATTCGAGCGTTCCAGCCTGAGTGTGTTTTGGGGGCGTGTCTTTAATGGGAACACTGAAAGATGGGTCTGTATTGATATAACCACTTGAGAGTCTCTTTGGATAAAATAATCAGCCAAATAAATAAGAAAAAAATCAAAACCAAAAAGAGACTCTGGAGTATTTAAGCCGATCTCTGTGCCTCTTTATATCCTAATAAAATACTATTAATGTGTAATTTTACTTTATATTATAATATAACTAGATTTATTCAATTTAATATCACTGCATCATATCACTGCATCAGGTCCAAACCTGTTTTTTTTTCTCCTCAAATTGTTGAACCCTGCATCATAAGACTGAAACAAACATGTCATGATCACATCATGGTAGGTTTTGTGTTGTCATGACAATTTCATCCAAGGCTATAATGGTTGCCAGTACGAGAACTTGCTGTGACATTTTTTTGATGACAGTCTGTGTTTTCACTCTGTCGTGCTTTAGAGGACATATTTTAGAAAATATTTCATGATGTCATAATATCAGTCAAAAAAATAGGTCAACTTGAATACACTTAGTAAAAGATTGTTATGACATCAAACAATATGGCAAAAGTCATTTATTGGTAACGCAATGGCACTTACTGGCATGACTGGCATTACTACATACGACGTTCTTATGAACTGGTTATGTCAGTCTTACGATGCAGGGTTCAAATACATTCACAGGAAATGTATGCTTCCGTTTTAGCCAGTGTTTAAATCCTCAAAAGCTTTTTACTCACTTCCATCAGTCACAGAATGATTGCTACAGTTTACATCACCTATACCATGTCTCAATTTATACCTCCATATGCCACAATATTATGATTATAGTTTTCTGTAAAGATGTTATTATATCTCCACGTGTAACACAAGCATCTGGAATCACAAGACAAAAGCTAGAATCTCAGTGTGCCTTATTAGCTCACAGACATTTTATTAACATTAACCTAACAAACATTTAAACGTAACACTGTAATTACGGCAAAACTGAAGGAAGACATTTGGAACTATTTCTCCTGCAAGATATTACAGAAAAGAGTTCCCAGCGTCCCCAGTGCCCCCAGCATCCCAGGTATCTCCAATATCCACAGGGTTGTTTCATGAGGGTTACCATTTTGTTTCTTGTCTATTTACATTTTTAATGGTTTTAGTCTCCAAAATGTATAAAGACTGCACATCCCCAGAATCCCCAGTGTTCTCAGCATCCCCAGCATCCCCAGTGTCCCCAATCCCCCAGCATCCCCAGTGTCCCAAGTATCCCCATTGTCCCCCACATCCACAATGTCCTCAGCATTCCCATTGTCCTCAGCATCCCCAGTGTTCCCAGCATCCCCAGAATCCCCCGTGTCCCCAGTGCCACAGCATCCCCAGTGTTCTCAGCATCCCCAGAATCCCCAGTGTCCCCAATGCCACACCATCCCCAGTGTTCCCAGCATCCCCATTGTCCCCTGTATCCCCAATATCCCCACCATCTCCAATGTCCCCAGCATCCCCATTGTCCCCTGCATCCCCAGTGTTCCCAGCATTCCCAGAATCCCCAGTGTCCCCAGCATCCCTAGCATCCCCAGTGTCCCCAGCATCCCCAGTGTTCTCAATGCCCCCAGCATCCCAAGTGTTTGCAGCATCCCCAGGATCCTCAGCATCCCCAGCATTCCTAGCATCCCCAGTACTCCCAGTTTCCCTACCATTCACAACATCCCCAGTGTCCCCAGTATCCCCAGCATCCCAAGTGTCTCCAATTCCCCTGCATTCTCTGTGTCCCAAGCATTACCAATACCCCTAGTGTCCCCAGCAACATCCTGAGTGTCTCCAGCGCCTCCAGCATCCTGAGTGTCTGCAGCATCCCCACAATCCTCAGCACCACCAGTATCCCCAGTGCCCCCATCTTCCCCACCAACCACAGCATCCCCAGTATCACTACCATCCCCAACAACCCCAATGAAAGTTTTTCCTGTGAATTACAATTTTGTTTGCTTTTCTATTTGCATGTTTGATAGTTTTACCCCTCCAAAAGCAACAATATGTATATAGATATTATATAAAAGACAACCCCAGTATCCCCAGTGTCCCCAGGTTCTCTGGTGCCCCAGCACCACCAGCTTCCCCAGTGTCCCATGCATCTGAGTCTTACCATTTTGTTTGCTTCTCTATTTGCAAGTTTGATAGTTTTACCCTCCAAAATCAACATTAAAGCATTCACCATAAAAAGAACCATTGAAGAAATTTAAAAGACTGACCTTTGAATGTCATAATATTGATTGTTGCGCTGGATTGGGAAAATATAAAAATATGATGCTACTTCAAATACGCAATAATCAAAAAGAACAACAACCAGAAATGAGGACAAGTAAGAATGCTGATAAAACACAACGCTGTATTGTTTTAATGACGGCTCATTCACTTCTTTTAAAACGTCGCTGATTTCAGCACTGGACAGCGTCACTGATGGCTCGCTCAGGCTGGGAGTGTAGCGCAGTAGTACACTACACTACACCACACACACACACACACACACACACACACACACACGCACCCTGGCAGAGAGATGGCTAATAAAACATTAAGCTGCAGTGTTTTACTCACATTAAACCTAGAAATCCATGTATCGACTGATTACGAGAAAATAGCAACAAAACTCTGCTTCTTGTATCTTAAGCAACCGCTCTTCTTTTATGCTTCTGAGCGTACACGTACAGCAATTTACACTTTACATCACATCTTGCATAAAATTTGAGAGACTTCCCAGACTCAGTGAAACCACGATTTAGCTTGCAAAGCCAACCCAAGGTGAACTGCTGAGGACTGACGTTAATTAATGGCTTTTTACCCCACGAGAGAAATTTGGCAGTGGGAACAAAGCGGCTTTCTAAGAATAATGTATAGCGGGTTTATTTTGACTCCGGGCTGTTGCTAAGAAACGCTGCGAGTGCATTTCTGTAGTCCATCGAATGTTTGTTCAGGCATGGCGAAAAGGGGGAGGGCTTTTGTGCGTGAACGGCTGGCGGTTGATCGCTCACCGGCCCTGACAGCATGTTCAGCAAATTCCCATTCGTCTTAGCCGATTTCTGCACTGAGGGAAAATAAATACATGCTTTGGTACTTCAATTGCACCGCGAACAATCTAATCACTGGCGAAAGTGCTCGCACAGCAGAACAGGACGAGAAAAGTGGGTAATAAAGCATTACGCTGCATTGTTTTAATGGTGGCTCATTTGCTGCTGATCACTTCTTTTAAAACCTGCGGTTGATCATGAGGAACATGATGAGAAATGCAAAGAGAGAGATGAAAGTCTGCTTTATTTTGCTTTGTAAGTGAAGCCTCATTTGCTTTGGGAATTCTGTTTTTTTTTTTTTTT
>CM040466.1:3670042-3683878 GCA_022758105.1 Pangasianodon gigas
GTCATGAAACACCAGTTTACAAGGTGAAAGGAAGGACTGTGCAGGCTTGGGGGCGTTCCTAATTCACATATTCATCAAATCTGGATTTTTTTTTTTTTTTTTTTTGATGAGTGTAAATTATGGGTGCTTCTGAGCCAGTTTTTGGGAGTTTAATTGAATTTTTTGGGAGTGTGGCATTGCACAATTCATTATTTTGCAATATATAAACATTATTGCATTTGCAAAAAAAAGTTTTGAGTAAAATATAAATGAATTTGGGGGAAAATTAACAATTAGCAAACTCAGCAAACACTTTTAAAAGTGAATGTATGACAGATTTCCTTAAGCTGTTTTGCTCCTATAAACATAAATGAGTGTGTGTGTGTGTGTGTGTGTCTGTGTGTGTGTGTGTGTGTGTGTGTGAGAAACAAAGAGAAAGCGCGAGACATTGTATAGTTTTATCTTAAATGTATGGGATGTATAGTTCTACACAACCACACTACATTCTAAATCTGACCAAGAAATGGATGGCTGGGGTGAAAGAAAAGGAGAGATGGAAAGTAAGACAACACGAGATTGAATCATCTGATTGGCGAAAGCGACAAAGAGAAAAAGCTCACTGCAGAAAAAAATTTAATCAAGCGTGGGAAAGTGCTGGTGGGGACGGACGCGGGTGCTGCAAGCCCGAGACGCAGCCTGAGAGTTAACCGTCTCACAAAAAATGCACGAAAATAATGTATAAAAAATTCTACATATGTTGAGAATGAATTGTGTTTTGCATTTTTAGCTCATGCACAGTAGGATTCTGAAATCTAACAGCGACATTTTACCAAAATTAAGTTCCATTTCTATCGAGCTCCTTTTCTATCCCACTAAAATCTACTTACGGAATGTGAAAAAATCCGCAGCATTGAATTAACACACTGAAATCGGATATTTTTTTTAGCCTTCCTGTGCTGTCAAGCCAGTTCAGGATCATCACTGTGGTGCTGTGGTTCTTATAATGTAATCATCTCTGTGTGTGTTTATCCGATTTCTACCTAGCCTTGTGATGTAGAGTTTAAAGTTACACTACAGCTAAATAGTTTACACACTCTAAGAGAGTACCTTTTGTACCTTTAATATGTATTTCTCACCTGGAAACGTCAATACAGTGTAGCGTATTTGGACAATATCACCTTGCAGAACTGAGTTTTAAAGGTACACTCTATGCAGTTTTAATTTCAGGTAAAATACGCATACAGAGTACAAATCCGACGAGGAACAGTACAGTTTAGCATCCTTTTCCTGAGAGTGGATGACTCCAAACAGATGCACTGTAGGTGTTTATTTGTGTATCTAAGTGTTAATTCAACACAATAAACAAGAGTACATGACCGTATGTGTCATAAGAGAAATTAATTATTAACATCATATTGAATTAGGTGTTAGATTGATACTTTAAGAGTGAATTTAAGGCTGTAGGTGTGTTAATTTAACACTGTAAGAGATAATGCAGCACTTTAGAGGTTAGATAAGAGTATGAGTATACATACGCATATATTATAAGTAAACTTTTTTTTGCTAAAGAAAGATTTTAGCAGTGTTATTGACATCATGAGTGTTAGTGGACCACTACAAGAGTGGTCCAAGAGTGAGAGTGCATCCAATAACGTAGTGAATGGTGAGATGTGCTAATTTATCACATTTTAGCATGTAGTGCATTAAAGACTGTGAGAGAGTGTGAGATCTGTTCAGTTCAGCACTGCAGTAGTTCATGCACCAGTGCAGAATTCATTCAGTGTATTAAAGAGTGTGGGAGTGTGAGGGTGCACCACTGTGGGTGTTCATTACAGGCTGTAAGAGTGAACTGTGCACCGCATGTTTGCGGTGATCCGTCACTCACCCGCGCGTATTTGGACGAGTACGGGTCCTCGAAGAGCGCCCAGACGCGCGGCTGCCACACGCTCCACCAGCTCGGCTTGCCGCCGTCCTCGTGCAGGCAGAGCCGCTTGAGGTCTCCGTCGGCCCCGCCCCCTCCGCCGCCACCGGCCAGCGCCGCAGCCTCGTCCTCCGGCGCGTCCGGCTCTGGCGTCTCGAAGCTGTCGAGCGCCTCCTCGGCGTCGCGGTGCTGCCGGTAGTTCATCCAGCAGCACGCCTCCACGTCCGTCTCGTCGATGCCCCAGAAGGCGAGCTCCTCCTCGAAGAGCGGGCCGCACACATCGCCGGGACAGTGCAGCTTGCCGGTGCGGTAGTAGTTGAGGATGAAGGCGAACGTGCTCGGGTGCCGGTCGAAGAAGAACTCGTCCGACTTGGGGTCGTAGTCGAAGTTACTGCACGCGTCGGGCTCGGTGAGCCAGGAGAGGCGCGTGCCGGGCAGCGTGCGGAGCGTGCTGCGGTAGGTCTCGTGCCGCACGCCGCCGCAGTTGATCACGATGCGCTCGCTGTCCGACGGGCAAGTCATGTCGGCGCTCGCGCATGCTTTGGCGCACGACTTGCTGCCACCCTTGCGCCCTCTGAAAGAGGAGACGCACACCGAGCTGAGCATAGAGGAGGAGGTGGAGGGGGCGGGGAGAGAAAGACGGAGAGGGGGAGGAGCCTGAGAGGAGAGAGAGGGAAAGAGAGAGAGAGAGAGAGAGAGAGAGAGAGATGGGTTAACACACAGATTCTCCGTTTTGGAGAGACACACCACTACTCATTTTTGATATTCTCAAACACACCTGATCCTGATCCTGATCCAACTTATTTACATTCTACAGTTTCATCATTTCTCTTCTGCAACAACCTGAGCCAAATCATGATGGAGGTGAGTAACTGAAATAGTGCCCTCCTCCGAAATAGTGCCCTTATTCCCTCCTTATTCCTCTTTATTCCCTATAAACAGCAAAGCACATTATGGGTATTCAGGGTTTCCCTGCTCTAGCTCCCAGGATCCAAGCGCTTCATCACATGTGATGGAGCAAGCGAGCTGAGCCAGGGAAAGCTTCAAATCAGAGAACCTCTGCTCTCATGGTAGCACAGTGATTAAAGCATTGGGCTACTGATCAGAAGGTTGTGAGTTCCAATCCCAGCAGTGTCAAGCTGCCACTGTTGGCAGCAACCAGTTCACTTAATGCTGCTTAACCCTCAACTGCTCAGTTGTATCTTGTCTCAAGTGTAGGTCACTTTGGATTTAAAAAAAAATCATCAGCCAAATGTTGTAAATGTTCAATGGTGACGGTGATGTAAAGTGGTGTTTCCCATTCCTGGTCCTGCACTCTTAGGAAAAGAAGCGTTCATTGCCTAAAATGAGGTTTCTTAGTTTTTTGGAACATTTCTGATTGGGAAACACTCTGTTGTAGGCTTTATGGATGTAACCAAATACAAACACATTATTCAGAATGAACACATACTGTGTTGTAAAGAGATACAAATAGTAGGAGTACTATGTGTTTGGGGTTTTTTTTACTCAGAACTTTCCAGTAAAGTTTACATCTGGTTGAGAATAAAGGTGTGTATCAGTACTGGGATCTCATAGGAAGCAAAAAAAAAAATCTTTTTTTTTACTTTCATGAGGCCGAGAGTGAGTGGTCAGTTGGATATGAAGCTCGTGGAAGACCTTGTTCATTAACACGAACATGTGGCCGTGTGCAATGCATTCACACTGTTCATCCATTCATCCTAATCAAGATCATGCTACTACAGTAGTTTGTTTATATTTTGGAAAATAGAACCAACTAAATTCGTTAGAAATATATTATCACAGGCAGGTACAATCAAATGTTGGAACTACTCGAGTGATGTAGCTGGGGATGAGGAACTGTCAGAGCCAGAATACACACACTATGATGACATTTCTTCTTGGTTGTTTTCAAGTGTTTCCAAGGGCAGAGTGGTAGGGTTCATAGTTAATTAAAAAAAATCTGTCCAGTTCAGGCCACACCCACTTCAGATATACATCCAAATACAGATAGAGATATAGATATGGATGGATGTTTGGGGCATTAAACACTAACAGAAACAGATAGTGGCATTGTGTTATACCCCTAGTAGGCTTCTACACAGAACATTAAATGGTTGCACTAGAGGAACAAACGAAGAACGATTTAAGAACTCGAAATTTGAAAGAGTTTGGTGTTGCACTGTACTGCATTTTCATGATTGCCACCTGATTCCTGTAATCTGAACTCAACTCCGCAGCAAGTTAACAAACCCTTCATGATCCTGAAACTGTAAGTCAGTGTGTGGAAACGGTTTAGTGATGAGAAGAAATGTGTGAATGAACCAATGTTCAGAAATATTCTTCATCAAAGCATGCACTGCTAGTGCTGTATAATACTTAACTAAAATGATGAAGTACCTATTGGAGAACTTTTTAATCATTCATAGCCCAAACCATTAAAATGATCTCTGTAGGATAATAAATAGTTCAATATTTTTTGTTAATGGCCAAGAAACTACAAAAGAAAAACTACTAAGAACATCTATACACATTTACGCTTATTAAAAAATAGCAGGATCTATAAACATGATAACATTATTATACAATTTATCCTAACAACTAGCCAGATAGCTATGCCTTAAATTAATTAGCATTTTGCACAGGTTGACTTCGGTTCTTTTATATAACAGGAGCCAAAATATAGGCATAAAAAATATACTGTCAGCTTAGCATTAAGAGTCTGAGGCTGAAAGTTTATGGCTAGCAGTTCACCCTCGAATAAATTAGCTTAGCAAACATGACTGGTCCAAAAGCTATGGCGTTTTTTTTTTCTAGTGATATCGCAAACTCAACTCATATGTAATACTCTTCAAATCAGATTTATACAAAAATATTAATGAAGATCTGTGTTAAGAAATTTGACCCAGACTTCAATTTACATAATCAGAATCAGCCTTCCATGAGGAACGAACGACTTAAACATCACATTTTTGTGTTCAGTGCTACTTTACAACTTTGCTTTCATTACCCATCCTGATCTTTGACTCCATTTATGGGGAGCTCTTCCTTGTTTGTTATATTGTAGTCATCCTTTTGTCCTTTGTGTGTGTCTGTGTGTGTGTGTGTGTTTCTGCCAGCAGCTGTATGTACAGATCCTTCATTTTAATGTGCATCTACATCCAACCTTTTAAACACTGAACAATGGCTGTCTCAGTATTAAAAGCACTTGTGTAATCCACCTCACATTAGTACTGTTTGCCATGAGATGACTAAAACCATACTTCAGGGCAAGTTAGCACTAACTGACGAATGAATGCAGCTTTCTGGCTAAACAGGTTAGCAAGACAGTTCCTACATAGCTGAGTGCTGCACAAGCTTGCGTGCAGCTTCACTAGAAAGTCTGATAGCCAAGAACTGGCCACTTTTCCAGAAAGAGATCATTTAATTGAGATGACTGACCACAGACCTTTTCCCATAGCCTGTCTGCAAACATGCAAGATTATCTTGTTTTTCAACCGCTAACTGCTTCAAATAACTCTTTAATCATTTTTAAAAACTGGATTCTGTGCACTTTTGTAAGTCCAGTCACTATATCTTGCTCTGAAGATGCTTACCCTGCTTACCCTACCTGCATGTACCTTGTTATTTTGTCACACTAATACTAGCTTTGTTGGCAGATTAGCAAAGCAAGACAACTGTTCTAGCTACATACACTCATCAGAGACAACAACAATCTCTGCTACTTCCTTCCAAGCTTTATTTTTCTTCATAATGTCTCTATACATATTTAATGAGAGGTCATATACTGTATGACAGGATGAAGATGAAACCACAGTTATGAGATTTTCTTCAGTTTTTGTGCGTCAAACGGTAACTTTATATTTACATTTAGAGTATATAGCTGAAGCCCTTATTCAAGTAGGAACTAAAGTTGTGAGTGGGTTACTGAAGAAACATGGGACCACGCGCCCCATAGGATTGGTCCAATGAATCATTCGAGCCAATCATTTGGATTTGTCAGTTTCTCGAAAAATCTCAATTCAAATGTAGCTCATTGCTTTGACGCTATTGCGGAAATTGCAGCTGTGTCATGCACATACATACAAAATGAGTGGTTGCTTTGTCACTTACTAGTGTCGTATGTTCAAAAGTCTTTTTTCATACTAAACACCAGCGAATGGAAGTGTGGAGAACAAATCAGAATGTAACCTTCAAGATTCTGAAGCTTGTGGTCAGAAAAGTGTACAAAAGGCTGAGACTACTCTGCTTGTGTACTTGCCACTTAACTAGTTTCAGCCTCAGTTGCTTCGCCCCAACTAATGGAGCATTTGATAACTTTTATCCACTTTTCTGGCCACAAGATTCAGAATCTTGAAGGTTGCAATCTGATTGGCTTTTCGTACTGCACTCTGTAATACATACGTACAACGAGGAAACAAACTTTTGAACACAGAGACACAATGAGCTATTCATAGTCACTGGACTGGAAAATGTTAAAACAATCACATCTTTGCATGTTTGCGGACAAGCTACAGGAAAAAAGTCTCTGGTTGGTCATCTGTTATGGCAATCAATGCAATCTTTGCGTTTATTAGTATTCCATCTTTAAAGGTTTTGTTTGAAGCAGCTATAAGTAAACAGGGCTGGCCAGTTGCCATGTCAGTCAACACAGCTTCTTTATGTAAAAGCAGGCAGTTTATTAAAGAAATGTGCCAGACTCTATAGCAAAAGCTTGCAAAACTATCACTTAACTCTGATATAAAGTACTATATTGTATATATAAAATTCAGAAGTGGTGCAGGATTTCCTCCAACATCCAAAAAACATACCAACAGGTGGCTTGGCTACTTTAAAGTGCCCCTAAGTGTAAATTAGTGTGTGAATGTGTGTGTCCGTGTTGTCTTATCCAGGGTGTATTCCTGCCTCAAGTCCAGTGTTCCTGGGATAGACTCCATATCCACCATGAACCTGACTAGGATAAAGCACTTCCTGTAGATTCCTATCTGAACCTGTCTCAAGCAATGTCTATATAGATATATATATAAAGCATGGAATGATTTGTATATTTTCAACATAATTAATTTGTCCTTCTTTTTTAATGACTGTTATATTGTAATTTTATACAC
The DNA here is from genome assembly GCA_022758105.1 of Pangasianodon gigas. Classification (NCBI taxonomy): domain Eukaryota; kingdom Metazoa; phylum Chordata; class Actinopteri; order Siluriformes; family Pangasiidae; genus Pangasianodon; species Pangasianodon gigas. The sequence goes on from CM040466.1 coordinate 3,677,048, forward strand.
ACACATATATATAGTCTGGTGTCAACCTGATGAGAATGGCTTCACTTTTAACCCTTACGTCCGTCTCATGTTTCCTCTGGATTGCTCATTAGCGAGCTAGACTTGGATCTCTGTCAATCTGTTTTGGGTTTTTTTTTAAAGCCCTCTACAAATAAAAGTGAAATAAATTTTATATTCCAGTCATGTTGTTTAATAGAGTATACTTTAATTTCATACTTTCGTCTGGTTGAACACAGAAAAAACTACTATTTCCATCTTTACACCTCCAGTGATAGCTTTGCAGTGCAAATGCAATATTAAGCCAGATGTTGCGTTATGTGTGTACGAAACATGCTGGAAAGTGGCTCGTGCACATGGTGAACATGTAGCGGAGTGAATCGGTACCTGAACAATGGATTAACTTACAATCCTCTGGTCTATATTAAGGGTTTTGGCGATAAAGCCACAATATACTGTGCTTAGTAAAAATGTTTGAAGTGGGGTGGCAAGTAACATGGAGGGGGAGGCAACTGCCACCCTCCATCTCCATAGATCCACCCTGACTCTACTACATTTATCTAACATCCTGATCATTAACCGCGTGTTTTTAGAGTCTTAATCTCAAACTATTAATACTTTTGTAAATTTGAGTGGTTTTTTGACAATATAATCAACATATTTCCTGTTCTCTCTCTCTCTCTCTCTTCTGTTTTCTGCATTTTATTCTTGAATGAAAGATCAATCCATTTTAAAGTCACTCTACACGCTCACTTAATGCTTTAAGGTATACGTGTGTAAGATATTTCTAAGAACAGATCCATAGGATTGGTTTGTTTTTCTTTTTATGAGGAGATGTGTTAAAATGAAATTTTCTCGATTCCTGACCAGATTTTTGCAGTCTTTCCATTAAGTAAATACAACTTTGAAAAAAAAAAAAACAAGCTTTTTGTTTTTTTATAGAATAAACTATAAAAGGAACAATTTCTTCAGTTTCTTCAGGACAGCTGACACTGCGCTCAGTGATGTATTTTGCTTTCTTGCTGTGTCGATTAATGGGTATTAAACCACAGAGCTGTTGCATTCTCAAATCTGATTGGTCAGAAGGTGTTGATTAATTTTCTCAAACAGCAGCCCTGACTGTAGTTCAGGTTGTAATTCAAATCACAGGTTTACATTAATGTGCTCCTTCTAATTCATTATCGTTTCTATAGCAACAGCTCATTCACAGGGACTTGTACAGTGGAAGCTCCAGTATAACTGTGTAATTGTGGATATGGTGAAGTATTCTGTAAGGAGATGTTTATTTAACATTCATAGAAGGAGTCTCCAGTTTCAGCGCTTTGTAGAGGTAAAGCTGTAAATCTTTAGAGAACAATGGTTTTCGCTGCTATAATGGAAGTGAGAACAGAAAGTAACTTGTCACGAAGAACATCCACAACATTAAATGTAACTGTAAATGCATAAAAACTATGATGTGTCATTATATAATAAACTAAAAGATTCCTTCCATATTGCATCAATTATAGGAACACCATTTTCTTAAAGTGGTCAGATTGTTAAAAAAATGTATACTAAATAAATAGTGATTGCTTTTGAAACCTATTACCAACTACTGAATAAATTGAATATTTAAAAAAAATGATGAAAAGTGCCTTTACGCTAACTTTTTTCAACACTTGTGTACCGTTTCGTATTACTTCTTAAATACTTAAACTCACTGTAAATTCTAATCAATTATTAATCATATAATTACTACTCAGCGTAAAAAAATTGACAGGCGAGTGAGCAGAGGAAATATAAAGTGCTTTTAGCTTCACACACTCTGTCATGATTGACAGGCGCTCCAGAGTCATGTGTGTTCTCTCATGCATGGCAGCTGGCGGATGTCAAACACACATTAAAGATTGAGTAACAAATAGGTTCTCCACTGGCTTAACTATTTCCTCTGTCTCTTGATCTATCACCCCTGCTCATGGTGCATCCAATCAGAGAGAGAGAGAGAGAGAGAGAGAGAGAGAGAGAGAATGGGGGAAGAGAGCAGGAGAAAAGCTGAAGGTAGGACCATTATTTGCTGAGGTCCACAAAATGGGGAGAAAAGACTGCAGAGCATTAATTCTCTCTCTCTTTCTCTCTCTCTCTCTCTCTCTCTTTCAGTGCAGCACTGAAACATGATGCAGTCCATTCAGAACCGTGTGTAACCCATTCACACATCGAAGTGTGTTATATGTGTCCATGTGTGTGTATCAAATCATATGATTAGAAAAAAAAACATATTTTCTGTAATTCTTGATAAAGAAACACACTCTCGTACACACACTTTTGCGGGAAGGAGAGATGTGGAGAAGTGAACGATTTTTTTTATTGCTGCAGTAAAACAAAGAATGACTCTCTCCCTCCTCCCCCCATCTCTCTCTCCCTCGCTCTCTCTCTCACTTTCATGAATGAATGTGGTGCCTAAAGTATCTCCGTCTTTCTTCCATGGATCCACATCTTACCTTTCTTATTCACTCTTTTAAGTTCTGCATAAAACACTCAGATTACAGCAGGCGAGCCAAACTTCCTCTCTCTCTCTCTCTCTCTCTCTCTCTCTCTCTTCTATTCACAGAGTTAGCACAGCACCTCTTCCACCTCATTTAAATACTCTCCATCCATTTCTGCCTTTTCCCAATTTCATTCTATCTATCTCTGACTCGTAAAGTGAGCTAAACCAGAGTAAACCAGTAAGTTCTGCACAAATTCCATCATCTCTCTTCATCTTTGTTCACTCTATCAATTTCATTTCCCCTCAGCTTCATCCACTCTTCATCCCCCCCTTCTCTCTCTCTCGCGCGCGCTCTCTCTCTCTCCCTCTCTCGATGCCTCCTATAGAGTTCTTGCTTCACTCTGCACCTGCAAGCTGTCCCGGGATCCACAGCAAAGAAAATCACCGGGAAATGGCGACAGAATAAGATAAGGTAAGATGACTTACTGACAGGAATTTTTTTTTTAAAGATTGGAGATTCGATATCAATATAAAACTCTTTAAAATATTACATGACAAACACAGTTATTTTTTTAAAAAAAACATTAAATGCAATTTTACCAAAGTTAAATAACACTAAATTAACTGTATAACTGGCTGAATCCTAAATGTCTCTGCTCCCTTCTTCACCGTATGTAGTGCACTAATAACAGATTAGCCATCTAACTAGCTATCTAGCTAGCAACTAACTGTGTTTTTGTTATATGACCCATTTTTATTGTTTTATATCATTTACTATTGCTGTTTTTATGTTTGCCAAACCAGCTATGAAAAAAAGTAACTGTTTTTAACAATATGACGCATTTTCTTTGTTTTTTTCATTCACTCCTGCTGGTTTTACATGTTAGCGTCATGTGAAAACTAGCTAGCAAAACTTTTACTGCCCTTCGTGATGCATTTTTATTGTTTTCGCATGGTTCAAGGTTGCTGTTTCTACATGTTAGCATCATGTGAAAACTAGCTAGCAAAAAAATTAACAGCTTTAACTGATGCATTTTCCTTGTTTTACAGTGTTCACTACTGCTGTTTTTGCATGTTAGCATCATGTGAAAACTAGCTAGCAAAGATTTTACTGCCCTTAGTGACGCATTTTTATTGTTTTACATGGTTCAAAATTGTTGTTTCTACATGTTAGCATCATGTGAAAACTAGCTACAAAACGTAACAGGTTCTAAAGGTACGACACTTTTTTTTATTGGTTTTTTTTTTACATTCACCATGGCTGTTTCTACATGTTAGCATCATGTGAAAACTAGCTGGCAAAAATTAACAGCTTTAACTGACACATTTTCATTGTTTTACACTCTTCACTACTTCTGTTATCTAGCTGAATCAAATTGACTGAAATGGGAAATGTAGCAGGAAAACTGACAGGGACAGCTGTATTTTGAATGCTAGTGTTAATAAATTATCATGAAAACCTTAAAGACAATGGTGCATTCTAATGTACCTTTCAACATGGAAAGACGAACACCCTATACATTCAGTGTTCAAGTACTTAAAGTCATGAAAACATTGCTGCTAAGCAACTGGAAAAAAACAGCTAGCCAAGCAGTCACTAGCTAATGATTGCGGCTAACCAATCCAATTAGTTAGCTACTACAGACAATGTAAATGTGTAGTGACAGTGAAAACAAGTTAAACGTGTCAGGAATATAGACAATTACCTCAGATGTGCTGGTAAATTACTAAAAAAAAGACTTTTTTGGACACACTATTGCAGCTTATGAGCTAGCTAGTGAATAGCCTGGTAGCTAATCAGTGTATGAGATAACACTTATATAAATCAACACATTCAGCATCCATGCATGACAGCGATGTTTAAAGATATAAGCTCTAGCTATATGGCACTTTAGTTCGTCATATAGTTATTTACGTTTATGTTACATTTGCATGCTTGCTTTGCATTATGGGTCTCTCAGGCACTGAGGCTACGCCATATAAATATAAAATAACGACTTATTAAAAAGTTCTTTTAACAGATATTATGAATTCTAGTATTTGGGATCTTTCTCGAAATGGCAGACATTATAGTAAGGATACTAGACATCAGTTTTACGCACTGTTTAAATGCTTTTTTAAGATGTTTTCATTTAGTATTTAGTATTTATTGTTCTTCATGCGACCACTTGCTGAACAAAGGGGCACAAACATGCAAGAAGTGATTTTCTTTGAGATTTGCACACTAGTTGCCTACATAAAGCCTAGCTTGAACACAAATCAAATGTTATGTTTTGAATATGTGAATTAATTCCGCATACAGTATTTTATTGCTCTGGCTTAATAACTTAATAAACAGGTTTGTCTGCCATTTTTTACAGAACAGGAAATGACATTGTATCAAATCACAATGATTTTGGGTCAAGTTCTGCTCCTGATGTCTACGTTTATGGTCGTTCCCTCACTTTACCAAAGGGGCGAGTGACAAACTTCACTTGGGCTTATAATGTAATGGAAGGGCACTTAAGATGGCCTCTGGGATTTCCCTTAAGGGAAAATAGTGAGGGAAACTAAACAAGGGATTGTTGAGAACAGTACTGAAACAGGGCTCTAGTCGACAGATTAAATTAGGAGCTAGTGAATTAGCTAATTTACATACACAGTGTACTGTATTTTGATGCTTTTCATGAGAAAAATAGCAGAAAAAACTATGATTCTGTTTTCAAGTCATCAAATTTTGACAGGTCCGGGATACACTCTGATTGGTTAAATGAGCACACAATTTTACTAACTCCACCCCGTCTAAGGAAAACTACATAAACCTTGTGAGTTTAAAGGGGTGGAGCTGAGTAGCTCAGTTCCAGCTGGGGGCGGAGCTAAATTTAGGGCCAGAAGAAACTAGCCAGGTCTATCACATGGCCATATTGTGAATCGCAGTTTTTCTAATCTATCTTTAAAATCATATGAAATATTACAGGTGTACAAACTCCTTTAAATGTTACAAACTGCAGCTTTAACGTTTAATGTTTAAGTTGACATGTAACATGAATCTGTCTAGTTTTGGTTAGAAGCATAATTGGCTATATTGGTATAATTCTGCTATCTATAAATGTTGCGATCTGATTGGACGCCTGTCAAAATTAAATCATATGAAAACGGAATCATGTGATCATCATGTCCAATTTACTGCATATTTACCGAGTTTTGAACTGCTTATGCGTTAATATATATATAGTGTATATATATATATATATATAGTAATTTGTGAATGGCAAGACAAACATGCTATACACTCACTGTTCAAAATGATTAAAATCATGAGAACACTGTTGCTAAGCAACTGGAAAATATGGACGCCAAGCAGAGACTAGCTAATGATTATGGCTAATCAATAAGATAGCTACTACAGACAATGTAAACGTGTAGTGAAAGTGGAAACAGGGCAAAAGCGTCCAGAATATAAACATTTTCCTCAGATGTGCTGGTAAATTACTAAGAAAAGTCTTCTTGTCACATGTTTGAGCACACTATCGTATGCGATAACGCTAACATACTGTGTACGTGTGCCTTTGTTTGCACCAGGGATTTCATTGGAGCCTTTCCAACATAAACTTTTTGCTTCAAATGCAGCTGCACAATGTGATTATACAGATGCGTAAAAATGGAGGGGAATAAAAGACAGGCTACTTCACACACACACACACACACACACACACACACACCACAGATCACATTAGGAGGTCCCCATGGGGTTTGATGGTGTGTAATGAAGAACGTTGCTCTGAGATTAGCTAATACAAGCAGAGGAGAGAGGAGAATGAACCAAACGAATGGAAAAAAGGAAGACGGGAGTCAGCAGGATGTGTAAACGTGATAGAATTATAGTGGAAAACAGTACATTGGGAGTGTAGAGGACAGGGAAAGGAAAACAGGAAAAAGGAGCAGGTGGAAGAGAAGTGATGGCGTACCAGATGTGCTGACTGAGCAAAAAAAAAAAAAAACAAGCTCCTGGTTTAAAAAAAAAAAAAAAAAAAAACAGAAATTGTTAAAAAGAAATTATTGTGTGTTTGAGTGCTGGATGGGGGTTGGATTGAAACGGAAGGATGAATAGGAATACCGAGAGAAGAATGAAGTGAAAGAAGGAGTCAATACACAGAATAAGGCAAAAAACAAAGGATGAGAGAATGTCAGAGAATGAGGGAAAACAGAAAGGTGGATAGAGAGTGACAGATAGATAGACAGATAGATAGAGTGAAAGTGAGAGACAGGCAGATAGATTGACAGACAGACAGATAATTAGACAGAGAGAGAAAGACAGACAAGCAGATAATATATATATATATATATATATATATATATATATATATATATATATATATATATGTGTGTGT
>CM040466.1:3683978-3697911 GCA_022758105.1 Pangasianodon gigas
TCTCTCTCTCTCTCTCTCTATATATATATATATATACACACACACACACACACACACACATATAGAGAGAGAGAGACACAGACAGACAAACAGAACAATACTCTATTGGTCCTATAAGGTAAAATAGATAGATAGAAAGAAAGAAAGAAACTTTATTGATCCTGAGGGAAATTGCAAATGAACGAGGAATGAGAAGCAAATAAGTAACAGATGTGTTTATAAAATGATGTGAAAGCTGGTGATCCTCAGCACGGCTGCATTAAACCCGTCTCCCCTCCCTGCCTCCCTCGCTCCATGGTGCAGTGTTCACTCTCTTTCTCCTGCATTTCTTTACTGCAGCTCACACACTTCCAGCTTGAGTGGAGCTCAGGGGCCACCTAGAGGGCAAGTCAGCTAACTACAGAGCCCAAAACACTGCAGTCCCCCCGCCTCTGCCTGCTCTCTGTGTGTGTGTGTGTGTGTGTGTGTGTGTGGATGGCTTACAATAACCACAGGCCCTTCTGTTGATTTTGAGCTCTGAGCCTGTGTGTATGTGTGTGTCAGAGGAATACTCGTCACCATTAAGACTCATTTAAATAATGAAGAAAACCTCTGTTGTAATTGTCGCTGTGTTTCGCAAGTACTTAATGGCGGGGCTAGGTTTTAACAAAAAAGCGTGTATCGGATAAAAAATACACTACACCAATCTTTATTTAATCTTCATTACTAATAATAATGAATGTAGATAGCAAGCTAGGCTAGTTAGTTAGCTGATACTAGCTAGGACTGGTAAGAGCTAATCTAAACCGCCTAAACATCTCACTCTTTGTCACCCCGTGTCTAAAAACCTGGACATGCTACTGGATATCGGTAATGAAGTACATGACATGGGCAAAAACAGCACAACGACTACACACACGCCAAGACATAACACGAAGGTCATCAGTAGGACTCTCTGGGTCTGAATGTTAGCAACGTCAGTTTGACAGATGTGTGAAATTTTTTAAAAAATTACATTTAGCTGTAACCGTATATTCACGCTAGCGAGTGACAAGACGCTTGTGTCTCTTATGGGTGTGGCCTGTCCAGCATATTCTTTTAGTTTGGATGAGAAACAGTAGTAGCTATATATATATACAGCTTCTAAAGCTAACTAGTTCAACACAATTTAAATAACGCTTGTGAAAATCTGTTGTTTGATTTACATGCTAGTTTTCGTACTAGCTTGGTTGACAGATTAGCAAAGCAAGCTAACTGTATGAGCTACGTACACTCACCAGAGCTTTCTTTCAAGCTTTATTTTTCTTTGTAACATCTCTATACATATTTAATGAGAGGTCGGATATGACAGGATAAGAAAACATGGTTATAAGTTTTCTTTCGTTTTTGTCGGTAAATGGGAACTACGTGCAGGTAGGAACTCAAGGTGTGAGAGCGAGACTGAAGAAACGTCGGACCACACATGGTAGAGGTCTCGTCCAAGGATTTGCATGAAGGTGAGAAAAACTAAATTCAAATGTCACTTGTTGCCGAAATTGTTGCTCAGTGTCTCGTACGTACGTAGAAAATAAACGTCTTGTGTCACTTATTAGTGTGAACGTAGGGAAAGAGGTGAACGAGGCATAGAGGCCTTGTCTTACAGTGAAAGGCTTATGTGTCTATGTGTGTCTGTGTGTCTTCGTCCCTGGAACTAGAACTATCACTATTCTTAAGATAGTTTTAACTCCCCTCTGCCTCCAGCTCTTGTTAAAACCTAATTAATAAAAGTGCCCTCTCCGGTTAATTACCATCCCTTTATAGTTTCCCATTAAGCACTCAGGGAATGAAGCCAGAGAGAGAAGCAGAAATATGGAGATATAATTGTGTTAAGCCAAATCAAATCCGAACTTGATGGAAACTATTCTTAGCAGAGGAATGGAGAGGGAGGACGCGGAGAAACGAACCCAAAAAAACAAGAAGAGACCAGAGGAAGAGCGAAAAGGACGAGGCGGAGGGCTGAGAACCTGGTGTCAGAGGTGAGATCTCAGCTTCGAGGGCTGTTTATATCTTTGGAGGATGTGATCTGAGGGAAGCATGCCATCGAGAAGAGAGAACAAAGACATAACCGAATGTTTATTTAAGATGTTTTAAGAAAGAGAGACAATATATATTTCTGAACATAAAGTATAAAAAGCTTGGCAAGACTAACTAGACATGAAAACATTTGCACTAATGTCTATTCTCATTTAGCTTACAGGCTACTTTCTAGCTATCCACCAACATTAGCTATTTAAAAACATGCTAGGGTTATCGATATGCTTCTAAATAGAAAAGAAATGTTGTTGTCCTACAAACATTCGACCACTCGTTCACACAGACAGATGCACAGACAACCTGAAAACACAATGCAGTCGAGACATACAAACAAAAAAAACTTTACACAGTCTCAGATTGCTAAGTGACTGTCAACGTTTGTTAAGTTTAGCTAGCTAGATAACTTCTGCCTTAAATCCACATTAAGTCCCTCATAAAGTGAAACAGCAAAACGTCCACCTATTAAAAGTTTTTTATTTTATTACTTGTTATTATGTTGCAGCAATAGGTGCATATCCAAGATGGTGACACCCAGTAACGCACATTCGATTTTTTTTTTTTTTTTTTGCTAGCTAGTTAATAGAAGAGAATATTTTAGATCTTATCCACCTGTTGGTCTTATGAAGTGATGAAGTGAGAGAACTTTAATGCTGCTTTAAGTCATTTATTCCTGTGTACAGTATTGAAATATTTATATTTAGGGTCAGTTGGTATAAACATGTTAGCAGGGCTAATTTCTGTCTTTCAAAGACAGATCTTTTACCTTTGTGGAACCGAGCAAAACAGCACCACTAATGGTCATAAGAGAAATGCACAGAATGGTATGAAGAAGCAAGAAGCGAGGCTGGGGCTGATTTCTTTCTAGCCCAGACTGTAGATTCATGCAGTCATGTCAGGGACAGTCATGTCAGGTGATCACACAGAGTGACAGATTTGATCTCCATTTGATCTGATATTTTTCAGACACATCTGTAATACATCATCAGCAGTGATTGAGAAGACACGTGTGAAATACCATCACAGGTTTTACAAGCGTGAACGAGGTGGATTATTTATGCTATCATTTTTTTTGGAAAATGCCTTTAGAGGGGAAACTAAAAGTAGATAGTCTAATCAGACATTGTCCAATCAAAGCAGAAATGACATAGATGACAGAACTGTACTGTTTAGTGTGTTTGGTATTTGGAGGAAACACAGCATGAAGCTAGTAGAGCATTATGGATCTGATCGTTTTTGCCCCACATCATTCTAATTATGTCATCTGTGAGGCTTCATGATATACTGCATTGCTCAACCTTAATAATTTCTTCCTCAATCTATTGATAGATATTAGATTTTAGTCCTCTTTCTAATATCATGACCAGCCGCCCCCTCTAAATATCCGTCCACTTTGTGTTATGTGTAGTTGCCAAACACTATTTCTGATATTGATGCTCACCAAAATGGCTCCACCTACAGATTTCCAGTGAAACTCCAGATGCACGTTTCATAAAAAAAATGGAGAGTCACGTCACTGAGTATTCTTGGCAAGAAGGTCTATTATAAAACAGTGGCCAGACATCTGGGATCAGGAATGAGAAAATGAAAATGAGGCTGCTCCTTCAACAGACAGGAACGAAGGATCGTTTTTTTTACACTGCTTACAAGGAATGTGATCACAGTGTAACTAAAGGAAGGTGTCACTAATTCCATCGATGACAAAAAAAAAACACAAAGGACTGGACACTCGAAGGTAAAGATAGAGATAAGGGTAGAGAGAGTGCACAGAGAGAGAAAGAGTGAAAGAGGGGGAGTTTGGCATGTGTAAAAGGGTTTACGGTGTAAAAACAGAAAGATGTTTGATATGGATTTATTAAAGCGTCTGTTAATGGTATTGAAAGTCTTCCTCTGTCTTGGTGTGTACACATGTGTGATGTGTGTGAGTTCATTTGGAGATCAGGACACAGCTGCTGTTTTGATTGCAATGTCATAGAAGTTCACTAAAGAGCCATTTAGGTTCCCTATAGTACTGTTCTGTCCTTGATTCTTCTTGAAATTAATCTTTTTTTTTGTCACCACAATAAATGTAATAATTATTTTTCAACACAAAGATTCCTCCACATAAGGGTAACATTTATGGTGAGATTATTTGGGTTTCTGTGGAACCCATACAAATGTTTTGAATCCACTAAGCAAAGGGTTCTTTAGGGGAAAATGGTCCTCTAAATTATTGCCATTAACTGAATAATCCTCCTCTTCCACATAATGAAAACATTTATTGTGGGATTATTTGGCTCTCTGTAGAACCAACAAACAATGGATGAATAACCATTAATGGAAAGGTTCTTTAGGAAACAATCAGGGTTCTCTAAAGTGACGCCATAAACCGAATAATTATTTCCCATCACAAAGATTCTTCAATATAATGGTAACATTTGTGGTCGGATTATTTGGAATATTTGGTTCTCTGTGGAAACAATAAAAAAAATTTCATATCCATTAATCAAAAGGTTCCTTAGGAAACAAAAACAGTTCTTTAAACTGATGCTATGAAGTGGATCATTATTTCTCACCACAAACATTCTTCCATATAATGGTACCATTTATGGTTGGACTATCTGGCTTTCTGTGGAACCAACAAAAATGGTTCAATATCAGCTGATGAAAGGGTTCATTAGAGGAAAAAATGGTAAAAAATGGAATATCCACTTACCAAAAGGTCTTTAGGAAACCAAAAAATATATTCTCTAGAGCGATGCCATAAACCGAACAATCATTTTCTTCATTTATGGTAGTTATTCAATTCTCTGTGGTCGAACATCCATTAACCATAAGGTTCTTTAGGAACCTCAGCATCACACTAGAGAACCTTTTCAAGCACCTTTATTTTTAGGAGTGTGGAAGCAGCCTACTTGTTGCATGAAAAACACTGTCATTGGGGCACGTTTACATTTTACAGCCCACTGGAGGGATTTTGCAACCTGTGCACGAGATCACGACACGCGCCAGAACACACACGCACACACACACACTCACACACGCACACACACAGAGCACAAGACAGCTATAAGTAGCTACTTACTCGCGTCGGGTCTGGCTCGGTTCGTGTGGATGCGGTGCGTGCGTGGCGCGCGCGTTAATCAACGCACACATGAACACGCGCGCGCGAACCGACCAGGCGGAGGAATGTGGCTAATTTCTTAATGAGGGGGAAAAAAACTGGAGTCAGATCACAAGATGTGCACGCCTGAGACTGGACGCATTGCTGTGTTTAAGCTACTAAACGCACCTGGTCTTCTGTGGTGTCTCTTTAACAAATGTCTGCAAAAAAATATATCTATATAAATAAATAAATAACCAAAATAAGGAATGCAGAACAGGTCTCAGGTTAATTCTGGCTCGTGCGCTTTGTAGAGCCTGTATATTTCTATTTCTCTGTCCCTGCTTTTAGTTTCCCGGAAAGGTGCAGTCCATCCAGCCCAAGCGAGCGCGCGCGACCCAACAGCACCTCCGTCGAGCTGTCGGTGTTTCTCTCTTTCTCTCCCTCTCTCTCTCTCTCTCTCTCTGTCTGTCTTTTTTTCTTTTCACTCTCTCCTCCTGGTCGTCACCCGCTCCAAAAATGACAAAATGTCATTAAGAAGGAAAAAAAACAGATGGCTGAGGAAAACAGGCAAAGGAGTGCGGTGGATGCGGGTGTGTAGCTGCGGTCCGTGCGCATTTGCTCCTTTTGCCTCTTTATTCCTGTCGAGGTGTGTGTTTGGGTCAATTTTTGGGTTTTCCGACGCGCAGTGTAATCCTTAGAGTAATCTAGTGGTCAGTCCTGTCCCCTCCCTCTCTCTCTCTCTCCCTCTCTCTCTCTCTGTGTTGGATGGAGGGAAGGTGGCAGCTGGTGCGCCCCTCTCTCCCCCAGACTCCACCCTGTGCCACTTAACCATCTAAGCGCCACGAGCCGGATTCTGCAGCATTGCCATGCATGCGTGCTATAAATAAATCCAGGAGTCCCCCTGTTCTGGTGTGTTTCCCTGCTCTAACACACCGTGTTGGAGATGAGGTGTGTCAGGACACGCTGTGTTTAAGTGTGTATTGGTGTATTAGAGAATGTGTAGACAGTATGGTGGAAATAAATGGTACAACACAACCGATAACCACAATGTGTCTTTGAGTCACATGATCACATGACAAAGTCATAGCATACAAATTAAATTTGATTGCGCAGTGTGCCTGGATTTCATTCAGTCTCTTACTAATGAAGCAAGACAAGGTACAAACACCTTTAATCCTATATTTATATACACACTATGGCTGTATGACCATCACACCCATATGTGGTTCTTCTCCAAACTGTTCCCACAAAGTTGGAAGCACACAATTATACAGAATGTCTTTATACACTGTAGCATTACAATTTCCCTTCACCGGAACTCCAACCTGTTCCAGCATGAATATGCCGCTGTGCTCCATGAAGACATGGTGTGTGAAGGTTGGAGTGGAAGAACTCGAGTGTCCTGCACAGAGTCCTGACCTCAACCCCACTGAACACCTTTGGGATGAACTGGAACACCGACTGCACCCCAGACCTCCTCACCCAACATCAGTGCTATGGTTTATTCTCCTTAGATTGTAACCTAACCTTCACATTAAATTTCATTAAATGAATTTACAACAGTGAGACCATTTAGTATTGAATGAAACGTTTTAATGGAACCATGGACGCTTCCAGACGTCCACCTGTTTCACGAACACAAATGTTGGGTTCAACAGATGACAGAAAAACCAGGAGGTGTATCAAATGCATATGGGTGTAGCTGAGGGGCTAGCGTTTAGCACTGGATTCCCCAGTCAGTTTGAATAATAACAGGGAACGCCTACTACAGCATCTTTGGGAAATGTGAAAGTCTTTTTCATCATTGTCCAACGGTCAGGAACAGGTAAGATTAGCTAGCTAATACAGAAGTCAACTGACCACAAGGAACAAATGGGTGAAAAAACACTGATGAAACCTTTTTACATTAACAATAATCATTACTTAGAGGCATAACATTGGATTTCTTCAGTTCGTTATTAGCTCCAGTTAGCTAATGATATTGAAATCGTAATGCTAGCACATGAGCATATGTCATAAGACAGTCATTGTTATTTTAGGAATATGTTATGTTAGACTATATAAGATAGTCATTGTTATGTTAGCTATGACTTTTTTCATAGCTAGTCAACAAATTGCCTAAGTGTGTCTTTTTTTCACATCTGATTGAGATCTCACTCTAGAGACAGATATGTCATTTTCTACAGATGTGGATTAGTATTTTACCCCACCCAAGACTGCCACCCCAATAAAACCTGGCCACCCCACTGTTAAAGGTCTTAGTTAGCAAAGAACTTTTTTGTTATAAGAAAAATAAAGGAATTTAATAGACAAAAGCAAAACATGGCTTTGTATTCATATGTATTCATATTCATCAATTATTGGCAGCCAGTTTTATAAAGCAGAATCACATTATTTTCTCATGTAATAACTGGATAATAATCTAAGCATCAGGGTTCTGGAAATGGAAAGCAGCCCAAGAGCTACAGATGGCCACCAATCAGCACCATCGCAACATAGTTCACATATAAAAGAGAGGAATAAACATATAAACTGATTCAGAATGGTTGCCATTGCAATTTGGCCCACTTTTCTTCATTTTTGGGTAAAAACTGTTGGATTTAGTTAGGATCCATGGATGCTTTCACATGTCTACTCCTTTCACACACATGGTTCTTTTCAATTAATGAAAAAAATACAAGAGAAATAAAGGACTGTAATAAAGAATAAACAGTAATAAACATGGATACATATTCATCCATTATTCACAGGCAGCATTACTTTAACAATATTGTTTTCCATGTAGTAACTGGATAATAAACCGTGTATAAGAGTAATGCTCAGAGATACAGAAGAGCACCAATGAGCATCATCCCAAAATAAAGAAATCGATTAAAGCTGCTTGTCATTGCAATGCCCACTATTGCTCATAGCTGAATAAAAAATGAGTCATAATGTGCCACAGCCATTTGCGATTACTCAACAGCTCAATGTGTGTGATGATTTTTTTTTTTTTTCACCAGAGGACCAAAGAAGTGTTATAAATCTGAGACTCGAAATCTCCCTTAGTGCAAAATCTCCAAGGTTGGCAAGTATGCATCAGATGGACAGAAGCGGGATTTACAGCCTCCTTCCTTCGCATTTGGCGGATGCTACCAATCCGTCGGAGTTAACGCTGAGATCCAGACATCGCTGCGGAATTTGAGATGTCTGGCCATTTTTTATTTCAAGACGGTGCAATTTATAACATTACAGAGGAGACGGGCTCCACCCAGTCCAAGCTGCTGGTCAGTGAGATCTCTGTGTCCTTGCTGCTGGCTAGTGGGTGTAATGACCCCTGACCCTTAAAATCAATAGCTTCCTATGGCAAATCTCACACCCTGGTCAATGTATTCAAACACACACACACACACACACATATGGACATGTTTCTTTTCAGTGAAGGGGGGTTTAATTGATGAAATGTCAAAACAGCAGGGAAAAAAACCCAGGAGGTGCATCAAACGTGAAAGATTGGTGGTTGATGTGAGAAAATCATGAGGGAATGCAAGAGACTGGAGAAAAATAATTAAAAAAAAAGTAAAACAGTGCTTCAGGGATGTATATGCACACTGACATCTGGTTACGATATTGAACAGGAGTGCTAAAAAAACATCACACACACAGGACACACTCATTAAAACTTTGTTTTTCAATTCAAGTGTTTCCAGTCTGTAATCATGCCGTGTTTCTCGTAGAGCCAGGATGATAAACTCTTTCATTCAACCCACACAAACCTGGAGGTTTTACAATGAGTTGTTCACTGTTTTCACAAGAAATTCATACAAATTCCATACCATCCAATTTCACACCCATGGAGTCGAAGGAAAAGCTACAAAATCCAACCCTGTTTAACTTTTCACACAAACTGAGTCATGCTAATTGTAACGTTCAAACATAAGACCATTAATGAAATTAATTTAGGACAGTTACAGTTAGGAATCTTTTTCAATTATGTATATAATATGAATGTATATTTCTTACAGTCATTTATTAATCTTCAGTAAGCACCTGGTTGGAGTGGTGGTGAATCCCGGGAGCACTGGGACTAAGAGAGGAATACCTTGGATGGGACACCGTGCACACACATTGACACGTAGGGGCAATTTAGCGTAGTCCACCTACCAGGATGTTTTTTGGGAGGAAGCTGGAAACCGGAGAACCCACAAGTAGAGAAGAGACAGTAACTCCTGGTCAGGATGGAACCGGGGACCCTGGAGCTGTGAGGCGTCACCATGCCAGCCTTCGATTTCACACAGTGATTTACAAAAACATCGATTTGGAACAAAGTCATTTTAGGTTATAAAATTCATTTCCAATTTCCAAACATGGGGCTCTTCATGGAGGACGTTACTGCGACCATTTTCACATAATGCCTGCTTTCAACACAATCTTTAGAAAATATTTGTCTCAAGTACAGAATTTTGAATAGTCCTTAAAGGTATACTCCAAATTCAAGCAAATGGAGTCTGACCTTGAGTGTTCTCTTTAAAGTCACGCCTACAAAACACCTGCATGTGCATTCCTAAATACTAGCGCAAGAGGCGGAGCTCATTTCTGGACCAGAAAAATGTAAACAGATGCGCAGCCATATCGTGAACATGGTTATTATTACATTGTCTTTAAAATGATTTGATTATAGATGCAAAAAGGACTGCTGCCATCTTGAACAGTTGTTTGTGCTACCTGTCAGAATGGTTGTATCATTAGACACACCCAAAAGATATAATAAACAGTGTATATTATATGCAATGCAGTCTAAATAATCTTTTTATTAATTATCTGATTAGGACCAACCCTCGAATTACTTTTTTTTAAGTGATTAGTTCATTTCTTAATAGATTTCCCTCCATTCTTCCTGTCTCCAACCATTACATTTCTTTATGTGGTTCTAAATCTTTCCTTCTCTCTCTCTCTCTCTCTCTCTCTCTCTCTGTCTGTCTGTCTGGCACACCGCCGCTTGAGACAGAGGGGGAGGAGAGCCAGAGATCCGGCGAGCAGGTGGGCGGAAGGAGCGGTAGAGCAGGGGTGGGGAAAAAGAAAACTCACACGGATTCAAAAGGCTAATTCATGAGATGCTGCCAAATCCTCACTATATTAACTCCATTTTTAATTCCCCCTGTTTTTTCTCCCTCTCCGTCTCGTGCGCTGTGTAGTTCAGCGTTGATGTCTTCCGGATTACGCTATGTTCCCATCATCTTCAGTTGTCTCAAGTGCATGTTCAGCAAAATCACTCACACTCACTCACACACACGCACACACACTCCTCCCTGCCTGCTTTCAGTCTCTCGCTGTTTACACACATTGCAGTTTTTCCCACAATCCTTTGCATATCACACTGACACACAAGGAGCATGACCGGCTCGTGCAGTCTCTCAGCGCTTTCTGTCTCACGCACAAGCATTTATCCTGTGTTTCTTTCTTATTACCAAATAAACAACAAAAAAATTTACCAAAGGACCCATTTGGATTTTAAAAAAGCAATGATATTTCAACTGAACTCGACTAAACATCCATTATTAAGCAACTGGATAAAAATGGCTAGATCTGGTTAATAATGAATGCGGTGTGCTCTATCTCACACGAGCACCATCCTCCCTTTCCCATACGTCTGGTTCTCTGTGCTGTACATCTCGGGCACGTCCAGGATATGCTGCAGTAAGCTCCGCCCACTCTCCTCTGTGCGTTTTGTCCCAGCAAGGACAGCCACATGGGTGGAGGACATGGGTGGAGGCGTGGGTACACTGAAACTATCCATGTACACGCTGCTTCTGCCTCCATGGGGTACCGGTACAGATGGGCGGGGCAACTGCAGCTGAGAGGATGCACTGGGCGGGGCCTTGTGAGAGGGGAGGCGGATCAGTTTGGGGAAGGGTCCACGGGTAGGCGAAGCATCCAAGGCTGAGAGAGGAGCCAATTCAGACCTGGAACAAGACAGAAAGTGAATAGCAGAAAAGACATAGAAAGAGAGAGACAGTTAATCTTTTTTCTACCTTCCAAAAGAGAAAGTTTTTGAAAATGCTGTTGTTCTGGAACCAAGAGCTAACAGTGGCTTCGCAACTCAAATAATTTACATGTCACATATTGAAAATAAAACCAGAACGATGTTGACGCATTAACAAAAAAGAATATCAAAATGACAAATCAAAGGTTGTTTCCTTTTTACTGCAACAAACTGAATGAACTTAGAACTTCGATCACAGAAAAGTCAGATTTAGCACACATGAAAATGGCAGGTGTTCATTTAAACCCAATATTAATACCAAGCTTTAACATAAATAACTAAACACAACTTGTGTTTTCTGTTGCTGTTGGTTTGTTTTTCACTCACGGGCCACTGTATGTTGGTCTTGATGCTATTTGTTTAGGTATGTTCTCTAACAGACTCTGGGTTCTTCCAGGAATAGGTGTATTTATATACTGAGATCAGGTGACACTTTAACTGCACACAGCTAATTATGGCAACTGGTTGCACTGTAACTTTAGGGGGTCGAAAGCAGCAGGGGTGAATATACATAATTCAAACTATATTTATTTTTCACCCAATTTCAGTATTATGGACTACTTGTATAGAATCATGATATATAATCCCACGTAAGTTCATATCAAGGGGGGAGTGAATGTTTATACAAGCCACTGTATACACTTGCACTTTACTCGTACATGTATGAGACTTTTAAAGAGCTCCTGGCGTCCACTGGCTTCCTGCTTCATAACCATGCTGCTCTTTCACTTAGCGTCAACGGCTTTGTCAATACAGATACATTTAGGAGTTTGTAGGTCTTCTGAGGGCAGCATTGTTTCCTATAACATGATTGGGATCGTCTCCAGGTATGCTGTATCACAGACTGACATAAAGAGTGTTTCCTTTCAAATCCCCGCCCTTCAGGAAGAGGGTTTTAAGTGCCCTTTTAAACAAAGTGTTTCCAGACGATTCAGTGACCATCTCAGCTCGGAGGTCAGCTCATGCCGACCTACTTATTCAGAGAAGTGAGAGCGAGAAGGAACATGGGTACGCTGCCAATTTCTCAGTTATTGTGCACTCATGTCATGTCGGGAAATTACAGTAATTACATGATTACAAACTCTTGACTCGTTTTCCAACAGCAGCTCTCAGAGTTTTACATTAATAACAACTCATGCACAGGGACTATAATGAAAGCACCACGTAATCGAAAGTCTAATAATAAGCAGGTTTAAAAACTAATGCTGTGATTTAGCAAAGAAAAACCTATAATCATTGATATGGTGAAGTTTTCTGTAAGGAGATGTTTATTTAACATTTATGGAAGGAGTCTCCAGTGTCAGCACTTTGTAACACTTAGCAAAGTGTTCAGGACAGAAGATTTTGCACTTTCAGGTTTCTCTGTAATTTTCAGGTTTCTCTGTTTCTCGACAAGCCGTGTTTTTTTTTGGCTTATTAACTTTAATAAAGTGAAAAACGGAGGCCGGTGAGGAGACACCTGTTTATAGCTGCTATAACGTAAGTGTTAAAAGGAACTAACTTGTTTCACGGACGTTCCACAACATTAAATGTAGCTATAAATGGATAAAAAGTATGAAGTGGTGGTCATTAATAAACTGAAAATTGTAGTATTACACCGAAGTGTTTTAATCCTTACATAATTACCAGGTGGAATATTATAATCTTCATTTAATTTCTCCATATCTCTCAGGCGTTCTTTTTCATTTGAGTATGAATTTCCAGTATAGTGTAGTTCAGGTTTTTCAACATAGCTAGCTGCTATGTTTTAGCTATTCCCTATTCCCTATTAGTGTTGTCTGTGTTGCCATAGAAACGACTAATTTTTCAGTCCAAGGAGACATACAGCTCAAAGCCCTCTTGTGATCAATGCACCTGCGACATGATGTGAATGCGTTATGAGCCACAGCTACTGGGACCAAGTGCTTCATTGTGTTTGTGTTGGACTGCAGCTACTGTCGCTGGCCAGGAGTGGAATTAAAGGTTTCAATCACGTCAGCGTGTGTATTCATCATTCTTGCTAAAAGCTACTTGTATAATTGATGTACAGATCATTTGCAAACAGAGGATAAGAGCAGAGTACTGGAGGAGTGGAGTTACCCGGCAAGAACACACTGTGGTATTCCTAAAGAAACGTCCCAGAAGCCAAAAGATATGAATATATAGTCAAGAGTAGAATTTATTTAATTTATTTTTATGGCTATGGCTCACAATATATTAGTTAGATAGATAGAGAGATAAACACACATACACACATACGCACACACACACGCATACACACACATACACACGCATACACACGCATACACACATACAAGAGATAGAGAGAGAGGGAGACAGAGAGAGGGAGATAGACAGACAGACAGACAGGGACAGACAGATAAATACATGGATGGATGGATGGATGGATGGATGAAGGCCAGATAGACTGACAGATAGATAGAAAAGACATAGACAGACAGACATACAGACAGAGAGGCAGGCAGACATGCAGAGAGACAAATTGATAGATAGATAGATAGATAGATAGATAGATAGATAGATAGATAGATAGATAAATAAATAGATAGAAATGGCCAGATAAATACATGGATGGATGAACAGATAGACAGTCAGACAGAGAGATAATAATCATCATAATAATCTCCAGCCCCTAGTGACTTTATAAACATTTAGATCACATTAGATCAGATCAGATCATTGTCCCTCAGAGCCCTGTTTCCCCTCCACACCATGCTGCTGCACTGCCCCCTGCTGGTTACCTGCTGAAGCGCCTGTGTGTATATATATATATATAT
>CM040466.1:3706244-3733744 GCA_022758105.1 Pangasianodon gigas
GTGTATGTAGTTACATAGTACACAGAGCCATATATCTGTATGACAGGACCAATCCATTAGGTATTTAGCTATGGCCACGTACTTACAGACGTGTTGCATTGTGGGTAATTGCGTATATCACAGGGTGTATGTCTGACTGAGACTGTTTTCTAACTGCTGTAGGTTTTGTGGATTTTATTTATGTTTTAAGTGACTTATCTGAAACATACACATACTGTAAGTGTTTGTGAAGGACATATTACCTGTGTTTAAAATGTCTTTTACTTAGTTAATGATGTGCACTTCATCATATTTACACTCCCACTTGCGTGCACATGTGCGTGCACACACACACACACACACACACACACACACAACACACACACACCAGTGTCCAGGAGGATTCCCAAACATGTGAAAACCGTTTTGGGGCTTTTCCATTATTATGGCTTGTTCATGTTCCTCATAACTGAGAAGAAAATAGATTTTACACTTGAACCACTTTAAAATCTAAAGAGATAGAGGGATCACCAGGACACAGCATTACTAACTAGTGAACTAAACCCAATGGTTCATTTCAGAAAGTCAATGCTACAGTGCATAAAATGAACAATAAACATCATGTTCCTCAAATATGTGTATAAACAGTGATAAAAGATTATTGTAGAGTGTATGACTATTGAATACTGGCAAATATCTATTCCCAAATCAAACAAAAGAGTCAGTAAATGAGGCTTTTCAATAACATTGCTGATTTTATTGTAGGAATGAATGAATAAATAAATTAAATAAGAGGTCACGAAAATGTAAACAGGCATGACTAGCAGCTCAAATCCACACAGAACAGCGGTATAATGCACAGGGTCTGACAAACTGTTAACAGAGAGCCACTTGTAACTCAAGCACTGAATATGTTTCCACCCACACACACACACACACACACACACACACACCCACACACACACACACATCCAGACACAGAGTTACTTCATCAGAGGATTAAGACAAACTCTTTGGGCATGTAGTGCCGAGGAAAAGCTGTATAGGTTGGAGCAGTGTGAGGTCAGGAAGAGCTTTTACCCTCAAAATGGTCATCTACGCCTGTAATGCAGCATAATGTCATGTACAGAGACGGGTCACACAACCACAGTGTTCACACACACACACACACATACGCACACACACACACACAGCCCTTGGAGGAGCATGACTGCAAGCTTCTGATCTGTGAATATGCTCTCTTTGCTATAGTTGGTCTCTGTTTTTCTTTAATTACATTACTGAACATACAACAGTGGTTTTTTTACACACACACAAACACACACACACAAACACAAATAAAAAAATTAAACTTGATACTCTGTTCAGTCTCTCCCTATAGATGGATGGCATAAAGAGTATATTTGAGGTCTACTGTTTCAGGAATGTTCCCCTAACATACATGTATCTAAAGCGAGTCTTCGCTCATCTCCTCATCACTGCTACTCTTCTGTCTTCCCATTGGAGGATTGAGGAATGGGAGTGGTCAACAGGTTAACCGGTGGTTGGGATTGGTTAACCCCGAGACTCTAAAGATCTGTGAATGAGGAAAGAAAGGGAGGGGAGAAACAAATCCTTCTGAATTTTTTTCAATCTCTCTGTTGTATCTATCTGTTTTTTATTTTTTTTAAACATTTTGTTACATTGGGGAGAATCACCAATTACCCTTCTCACCATAATAGGAATAACGACATGATTATAAGATGATTCGGTGTGAGAAAGTGAATGTTTCTTTTGCATGTGTGGCATCTGTGGTATTCAGTGAACAGAGAAACATGCTCACGAGTGGCTGGTGTGTTGCTGGCGTCGCCGGGCGCTGCGCAGCTTCTCGAACCGGGCCTCCATCTCCTCCAGAACCTTTGGGGTGTAGCGCACCACCAGCTTCACTGAACCCTGCGCCGCCTTCAGCAGCTCCACGGCCTTCTCATGGTGCTCACCCTCCACGCTCTACACACACACACACACAGGAGAACGCTGTGAGAACGGCGGATGGAGGATGTATTCTCGAACGTGTTCTTGTCACACACATGCATGATATTTACGTTGATCCGCCTTTCTTACCACTCCGTTGACAGAAAGCAGCTGGTCGCCCCTCTTCAATCCGCCCTGTCGGTCGGCCACGCCCCCTGGAATCACCCTGGAGATGTAGATGGGTGAGTTCTGCTCCTTTCCCCCCATGATGTTGAAGCCCAGCCCTTCGTCAGTCTTGGGAAGCTCCACAACACGCGGGTGGGCGTGGCCTTCGCTCGCCGCAAATGCAGCTACTGTCGCCTAGAAGTGAGACGGAGGGACAAAATGAGACGGAAACAGAGACAAAATACTAAATGTGGAGAATAAGAAATAAATAATGTCGTGACTTACTTTAGCAGTGGCCTGAGCTCGCACCTCGGGTCCGCCCACTATATCCAGCGTGTCATAGAGCTGTTCGTACACCTGTCAGAGAGAGAGCAGAGAAGTGCATATTACCTCAAAAAGGAAAAAAAATAAAAAACAGCACGTGAATGGGAGTCTGTGGTGGCAGGTGTGTATTAACACTGCAACAACGATCTAACTCTGATGCATAATGCAGTCGTATTTAATCAGTGCCAAACCAAAACTCTGTTGCTGGTGTGAATGGAATGAGGCAGAGTCACTGAGTAAAAGCGAGCCAGTGGAGGAGAGGGAGTCAGGGAGGTGCTGCACTCAGAAACGAGAGGATGGGGGAGGTGCAGAGGAGGGCCGGAGAAACGACAGTGACTGTGTGCATGTGTGGGAGCTAGAAAGAGCCGTGCAGTGGCTTCATATCTTCATAGCAGTGACTTCATCCCCGCATTCAAAATAAAACACTCCCACCCACATACTGCTTACTATCCATCACGATCTAATGAGACGTCCAGCGCTGTGGAGAGGAAAATGACACAGCACGTTGGAAGAGAAACAGGTTTTATTTACACATGACTGAAGCACCTGCTAAATCATCTGGTATCGAAATATGGTTCAGTTTTTAACACATAGTAGCCTATATATTTTCATTTGTACATTTTCAAGGACATCCAAAACACCCCAGTTTCAGCCATTGCGCAAGGTTTGTAAAGCTTTTCTAAAGCAGATTTAAGCCTTTGTCTGTTCCTTCACGTCTCAATTCCCACCCACCAGCCAGCTCTCTCCTGTACCTGGCGAGGACGCTGAATCATAACACGTGCTTCTTGAAAGAGACGTGAAGCCAGCCAACCGCATCTCTTGCTGCGTCAAAGGGCAGCGTAACACACTCACAGGAAAGCGTTACCTACCCTGTACCGCATACATGAGCTCACTCATGTCCACGATTGGCTAGTGTCGCTGTGATTGACAGGGAAGAGAGAGCCAATTTTGCGCCCGGATGGCCCCGGCATCATCTCGTTATTTTTTATGCTAATATGTTGCTTTATGCTGTATTTCATTATTCTCGTAAGACGTTAATGGTTGACTGAAGTTAATGGTTGAGTGTGTGAGGTTGCATAAGCTCTCTTTGTGTGTATATCCTTATGTGCAACTTGTAATAAATAAATCGCTGCTTATGATTTGTATTGTTTTGCTTCTGTGCTTTTTGTCCAATATTAAAAAATGGGATCAGACAACAGAACATAACGCTGTTACCCCCAAGTTCAAGGTTATATCAATGAACTCGAAAACAAATTATTATTATTATTATTATTATTATTATTATTATTATTATTATTAATATTTCAATGTTTAGCTATGTTTAGCTAACTGTGGTGAGGAGGAGGCTGGTTTCTTTGCTTTGGTGACCTGACTAGCTGGGCGATGTTCCTAATTATTACTAGACCTCCATCAAAATACTGTTTAATTGTGCTTTTCTTTGTTTGTCCTCAAGATGTGTTAACAGAATAGACCTACTGTTGTAAAATAAATGTGTAGGAAGGATCACAAACTTTATCCTGAATGCCGACTTTTTAGTGGTAGCGTAGTTAATGATGTGTTATACTCATGCCTTAAGTTTGTAGCAAGAACACAGTGCAAATGCGCTTGCTTAAAGATGCATGTAATTGCAATGCCTGAAATGCTACACCAGAGTCATCCATCAGAAAACCAGAATCAGCAGCAGGTGTGTGTGTGTGTGTGTGTGTGTGTGTGAACGTTTAAAAAGCCCACCTCTCTGATGGCAGCACAGAATTTGCTCTGAAGCACCCTCTGCAGCGCCTGCAGTTTGGGGGGAGGCAGCTCGCCGCTCCTCTGCAGCCGGTCCAGCAACTCAATTACCCTGCATACATCTGTTCAGAGAAGGGAAGACAAGATAGGACAAAGGAAGGAAAGACAAAAACTCAGTGCACCTCAGGGGCAACTATACACTGTGTAAAGACAGAGCCATGGGGTATAATAAAAATGCAGACGACTTTTTATAATCCTGCTGCCTGATGTGACACGCTTGTACTACTGTCTTTACTTTTCTACACCTGTATACTGTAACGTTATAATCCCACTATTCAGTGTCACCCACTAGAGGATGGGTCCCAGTTTGGGTCTGATTCTTCCTCATGTCCTCTCAGGGAGTTTTTCCTTGCCGATGTGGCCTCTGGCTTCTTCGTTAGTGATTTAAATCTACATCCGGAGTTCTGTAACACTGCTTTGTGACAATACATAATGTTAAAAACAATATACAAATAAAATTCAACCCATAAGCACATGGTACTATTTGTGAGGATAAAAAAAAAATGTGAAAAATCCAGTTAACTACAGGCTTATTTGAATGAACAAAAGAATAAATAATGAATCAATTGTAGGTTTCTGGTGTTAACACAAAGAACAGATAGCTTCCCAGTACGTTGCAAACTGTATATTAGCGCCATGGTTCGCCAAGTGAAGCCCCAAGTTTCCATGATGTACATCCTGAGATCCCTGACTTTACTGCTTTTGTTAAATCACATGATGATCATAACATGAAGATTACGATCAACTAGTAATAGTGTGGTTAAGGTCAATATTTTTTAATGATCATAGCTGTAAGCGTAATTAATTAAATGACAGGAAAGGAGTTCATCTAAAACTGTTAAACTTAATCTAAATGTAATTTTAACATTAAAACCAGGAAGTTGTGTTAATATGATGCACTGGAAAAACGTCACATTGTCCTTTTTCCCATCTTGAACAGTCCTGTTTGGGTGAGCCTGTGGTTTACAGGAGTGCAACCTGATGTGGTCTTCTGCTGCTGTAAGCCCACCTGCCTCAAGGTTTAACATGTTGTGCATACTGACATGCTTTTCTGCTCGCCGTGGTTGTAAAGAGTGGTTATCTGATTTACCATACCCTTCTTTTCAGCTCGAGGGCGTTACCATCCACAGAACTACCACTCACTGGATGTTTTTTGTTTTTCTCACCATGCTGTAAGTGTAAACTCTCTGAGAATGTTGTGTGTGAAAATCCCACAAGATCTGCACTTTCTAAAATACTCAAACCAATTCAATTCAATTTTATTTTATTTGTATAGCACTTTTAACAATGGACATTGTCACAAAGCAGCTTTATAGAAGTAAATACATTCAAATTAAATTAAATCAAAATAAATTGTAAATATGTGAATTTATCCCTAATGAGCAAGCCAGAGTTGACAGTGGTGAGGAAAAACTCCCTGAGACGATATGAGGAAGAAACCTTGAGAGGAACCAGACTCAAAAGGGAACCCGTCCTCATCTGGGTGATATCAGATAGTGCGATTATAAATAAATCCCTTCTATAACTGTGTACTACATGGACAAATAGTGCAGTTGTGCAACCAGTAAATTCATTACAGTTTTCACATGAAGTCCGGTTTGATCCAGCCCTTCTGACTCCAAGTCACTGAGATCTTTTTTTCCTCATTCTGTGGTTTAACGTGAACGTTAACTGAAGCTCTTGCGTGTTTTTTTGCACTGCGCTGCAACCATGTGACTGGATCACTGGATTAGATCAGGGGTGTCCAATCTTATCCACAAAGAGCCAGTGTTGGTGCAGGTTTTCATTCCAATCAAGCAGAAGCCACACCTGATTCCACACCTGATTCCACACCTGATTCCACACCTGATTCCACCTGTATAATCAGTTGCTCTTGGCTTTCAGTAGACTCAGGTGTGGCTTCTGCTTGGTTGGAATGAAAACCTGCGCCCACACCGGCTCTTTCCAGGTAAGATTCAACACCCGTGGCTTAGATAATTGTTTGAATGAACAGGTGTACAGGTGAACAGGTGTGTGTATTTGCTCTATTGTTCTTACGGCGGTCATAAACAGTTTTCTACTTTCACAGAGCTTTCTACTAGTGTAACTAAATAGTAATATTACTGTAAAATAGTATGGTAACTATGGTAATGTATAGTATGATGGAGGATGGTTTGCCAGTAATGAAAGTAATGGCAATTACAAGACCAAAGGAGTATTTAGTCTATTTTAATATGTGATAAATGTATTTGTGATAAACGTATTTATGTAATAAATGTATTTATATGATAAATGTACTTATGTGATAAATCTATTTGTGATGAATGTATTTCTGATAAATGTGTTAATGTGATAAATGTATTTATGTGATAAATGTATTTATATAATAAATGTAATTATGTGATAAATGTATTTATGTGATAAATTTATTTATATGAGAAATGTATTTATATAATAAATGTATTTGTGATAAATTTATTTATATGAGAAATGTATTTATATAATAAATGTATTTATGTGATAAATGTATTTATATAATAAATGTATTTATGTGATAAGTGTATTTATATAATAAATGTATTTATGTGATAAATGTATTTATATAATAAATGTATTTATATGATAAATGTACTTATGTGATAAATCTATTTGTGATGAATGTATTTCTGATAAATGTGTTAATGTGATAAATGTATTTATATAATAAATGTATTTATATAATAAATGTATTTATGTGATAAATGTATTTATATAATAAATGTAATTATGTGATAAATGTATTTATGTGATAAATTTATTTATATGAGAAATGTATTTATATAATAAATGTATTTGTGATAAATTTATTTATATGAGAAATGTATTTATATAATAAATGTACTTATGTGATAAATGTATTTATATAATAAATGTATTTATGTGATAAATGTATTTATATAATAAATGTAATTATGTGATAAATGTATTTATATAATAAATGTAATTATGTGATAAATGTATTTATGTGATAAATTTATTTATATGAGAAATGTATTTATATAATAAATGTATTTATGTGATAAATGTATTTATATAATAAATGTATTTGTGATAAATTTATTTATATGAGAAATGTATTTACGTGATAAATGTATTTATGATAAATTAATTTATGTGATAAGTGTATTTATATAATAAATGTATTTATGTGATAAATGTATTTATATAATAAATGTATTTATATAATAAATGTATTTACGTGATAAATGTATTTATGATAAATTAATTTATGTGATAAGTGTATTTATATGATAAATGTATTTATATAATAAATGTATTTATATAATAAATGTAATTATGTGATAGATGTATTTGTGATAAATGTATTTATGTGATAAACGTATTAATGTGATAAATGTATTTATGTGATAAACGTATTAATGTGATAAATGTATTTATGTGATAAATGTATTTATGATAAAGGTATTTATATGATAAATGTATTTATGTGATAAATGTACTTATGTAATAAATGTATTTATGTGATAAAGGTATTTATATAATAAATGTATTTTTGTGATGTATATAGCATTATTGTGGTTTTTTTTCCTCATAAAGATGATAGCAGGTAGCTAATGCTCCAAATGAGCTCCAGCTGAGCTCACCTTTAATTTTAGATAAACACCTCCTTTATCTAAAATGTTGAAATTGTGATGGTCAGCGGTAAAGGTGTGTGTTTGCTACCTCTCTCCAAGCACAGCGGCTCCGCCATGTCCGCCTCCTTCCCCGGATGATAATACGATGACATCATTAGTGGAGCAGATCTTCTTCTCTCGCGCTGCGGCGTAAACCGGAGCCGTTTGTTGCTGTTGCTGTTGTTGTTGTTGTTGTTGTTTTTCTCCTCTCTCCTGTTACGAAATAACCAAGAACGTGTATCTGTTCTTGTTGTTGTTGTTGTTGTTGTTATCACATCTAGTTTAAAATCCGTTAGTCAACCGACATTTCCGTCCTGCACCACCAGCTGCTGAGTGGACGGTTGAGAAAAAAAAAAAAAAACAAAAAAAAAACGGTCGTGTGGGTCGAAGCGTCCCGTGCGCGCGCACCAGAGAGTGTCACCAATGACGCAGCTTGTAGATCTGAGGCGAGGTGGAACGTGATTGGCTGAACGGCTCTATAACGTCATTCGACAGGATTTTGGTACCTCTAGTGTTCCTTTAGGTGGGAAAACTAACACCCTGAAACACAGTAATCATGTTTCTGCTGATATATCCATGATGTGTTTAGTGACTCTGGTGCTGATTTTCGTTATTTCTGTGAGAAGATACAGGTTGTGTGCTGTGCTGACGTCACAGGGTGACATTGTTATTGCTAACGCAGTTACCATGGCAGCGCAAACATCAAGGATAACACTCAGGTTTTGCTGTTAGCTCCAAAAAAAAAAAAAAAAAAAAAAGAGGAGGAGCTTCTTTTCTTATTGGTCAGCACTGTTGCCAAGCTCCTCCAGGGCTGGGGGTTCGATTCCCGCCTCCGCCCTGCGTGCATGGAGTTTGCATGTTCTCCCCTTGCTTGGGGTTTCCTCTGGGTACTCCGGTTTCCTCCCCCAGTCCAAAGACATGCGTTGTAGGCTGATTGGCATCTCTAAATTGCCCGTAGTGTGTGAATGGGTGTGTGTGTGTGACCAGGGCGTCCCCCGCCTTGTGCCCCGAGTCCCCTGGGATATGCTCCAGGCCCCCCACGACCCTGTGTAGGATAAGCGATACAGAGAATGGATGGATGGATGGATGGATCTAGCATAGAGTAGAGGAGACATTCGAGAAATCCTTGGACTCAAAGTTCTAGAACGTAAAGATGTAGCTATACATATAACGCAGTTGTGTGCGTTCTCGGCTAGTTAGCAATCTGAGATGACGAGCGCGATGTTGATGTCGTTGACATTGGCATTAGCACTAATGTTAAAGCTTTGGAAGCTGAGCTGTTTGAGTCAAGTGTACGGATGAGGAGTTGAGAGAGGTGGAAAAACTAACAGACCAAAGCGTCGCTGCATCACTCTTTAGGTAGCGCTGAAGCGAGGAATAATGCTAACGCTGGTAATTCACAGGTCAGAAAGATGTCATTTTTGACCTCTGCAAATTCAACATGGAAAATAAATTTGGACACCTCCATGTTTGTGTTTTATTAGCAACACGCTAGCCAGCAAACCGGGATGAGTGATGTATATTTTCCTCCTCAAAAGAACAGCGATCTGTATAGTCAATGTTATGAATATGTCTGTATGTTGATTATTCTAAAGCAAATACTTGTATATCCAGTATAATTTATTTAAAGATAAGAAGTGCTGCTTTGTTTACTTTAGATGCTGTGAGCAGCCATGTTGATTTGACGTCACTCCGTAAACCAGAAGGAAATCGTAGATGAGAAGACAACCCCAAGATGACGAGTAGGAATTTCAAGTTGAGGGGGAGCACAGCATGAATCCCACTACACCACTATCACCAGGTAGTTGAATGGCATTGTGGGTAATGTAGGAAATGGTTAACCAAAGTGGGAAAAAAACACAAAAATATAGCGATGAAAGAAGTTTAACTCAAAAATGTCAAACAACTTTATTATAAAATCTCGGACATCATTAAAGATCACGTTAATTATAAAAATTAAGACATCATTCAGGGTGGATTTTTTTTTTTTTTTTTAAGCGTTTATTCCAGCTGTTGCAAATCAATTTTATTTCTCTGAATGAGATGATAGCTTGAGTCACTAAATCAGGAAATCCTAGCAGAACTGTACCAGTGTCAACTCACCAGCATGGTCTCTCTGCATGTTGTCATTATCATCATTTTCAGTTCTCGCACTAGGGATTTTACATGATATATTATATATGCACTCAGTTGTCAGTTCATCAAAAAACACCTCGATTATACATATATTCACCAGCCATATGCTCAGCTATTATGAATAAACACTAGGACGTGTGCTGGTACAAGAAAAACAATCAACGACTGAGTTACTGTTACTACCCCAAAATAAGAGGATTATTTTCCAATAACAATACCTCAGTGTTTTATTCCACTTATACCAAAGCCATTAATAACTACAATTTTTAATATATTAATGATCATACAATTTACATTTAATTTTGACCATCTGCAATACAGTTAGTTCCTTTTATCACTTCCGTTTTATCATCTATAAACACCAGTTTCCTCACTAACCTTATTTTCCCCTCGCTTAAAGTTAGTAAGACCAAAAAAAACCAAAAAGATGCAGCTCGTCATATTACAGAGAAATCAGAAAGTACAGATTCTTCCATCCTGAAGACTTTCTCATGGTGAAAAACTTGCTGTTATAAAGCACTAACACTGGAGACTCCTTACATAACATTTACATGGTTTTTTTTTAATCTGTTACTAGTCTCAGATTATGTGGAGCTTCCACCATACAACCCCCTGTGAATGAGCTGTTTATGTAGAAATGATAGAACGAGTTAGAACAAGTGCATTAATATAAACCTGTGATTTGCCTTGAAGCTGGAAGTACTGTCATAGCTGCCATTATAGTTCATTCTGACCAATCAGAATTGAGTATTCAGTGTTACGGTATGAAATATTTTCTTAAAAGGGTAACGTGAATTGTTTAATGTAGCCTAACACCAAGACAGCACCTTGTTAGCTGATTCGCACCATAACAACACAAGACACAAACGTTTTCATAAAAAAAGCGCATTTATTAAAGAGAACCAATTCACAAAACAGAACCCCAAAACAAATGTCACTAGAAGAGGTGGTTCACAAAGCATCCATACTCTTTTCAAACAAATAAGACTAATTACAAAAGAATAAGAGCAACCTGTTGTGAACCTATGGCAACATATTCTCAGCTAAAAGCACTAATTTGTCTTTTTTTTTTCCCCTCCATTGCTTATGAGCCACAAAGTGGAAAATCAGGACCAAGCTGTACATGATGAAGCCTCTGCAACATTTCACTTGGGATGCCTTTCAAAATAATCCACCTTAAACATATCTTACCTTGAAAGGAGGCTTGGAGTTGATTAATAAAGAGAAATACAGATAAATTGGACACAACTCTGGAACTCAGTACGACAATCCCTGTAATCAAATAACGATTTTATACTGCAGTGTTGTTCTTACAAAAATACAGCACAACAGTTGAAGGGTTAAACTAATACAGGAATCTTTCAATGCACCATTTTTTAGTTAATCCTTGCCAAAACTATTTGGTGGCGTTAAAAAAAAATATAAATCACAGTTCAGCTATTCCTATTTCAGCCTGGAGGACATGGCTCATGGTGGACAGATCATGCTCTGACAAAGCTGATTGAATAGACACTCAATTCCTCACCACATGGATAGAAACAGTCAGAGGGTATTACATTTTTTTTTTTTTAATTTCTGCACATGAAGACCGCGCCCAAAGCGTTTAGTACTCATCACCCTGGGCCTCCATCTTGTAGCCGTTCTCGTTAGAAGCATAGCCATCTCCAGACTGCATGGAGTCCTGGTCCATCATCATCGCATTCATCCCATCCTGTGAACCTTCCTCCATCTGCGGCGGGAGAGAGCCGTCCCCTTCTTCTCCGTTCCCCAAGCCTTCATTCTCACCCATAGGGGGAAGCAGAGAGCCGTGTCGATCCTCTCTACGCTCACGATCACCCCTGTCCCGCTTATGCTCACGATCTCTGTCTCGGTCTCTGTCCCGCCTCCTTTCTCTGTCCCGGTCTCTATCTTTATCTCTGTGACTACGCTTCCTGTCCCGGTCTCTGTCCCTCTCTCTGTCTCTATCTCTCCCTCGCTCTTCTCCCTCTGGTCCTCCCTCCTCTCCACGACCCTGCTCACCCATGGCAGACTCGTCCATCCCTCGCTCTCCTCCTTCTCCCATCATGCCATCAGTCAGACCGCCTGTGCCCTCTTCACCTCCCTCTGCGCCCTTCCCTCGCTCCCTGTCCCTCCTCCTCTCCCTGCTCCTGCTCCTCCTCTTGCGATCTCGTTCCCGGTCGCGCTCTCTGCTTCTTTCGCGTGACTTGGCGTCTCCTTCTCCTCTCTCCCTGTCTCTGTCCCTACGCCGGCTGGCAGTTTCATCCGCGCCTCCCCCCAGTGCCCTTTCGCGCTCACGTGATCGGGTGCGTCTGCGCCTCTCCCGTGAGCGAGATCGCCGCCGCTCAGGGCGCTCCTTGTCTCTCTCGCGTTCGCGACTTCGCTCACGCCGATCTCCACGGTCACGATCCCGATCGCTGTAATGACACACAAGCAAGCAAAAAAAATAAGGATGTGCTTCAACATGGAGAGTAAACTCACAGCAAGTTTAACTAGCTGACACAACCATCTCCTCACACACTTCCTAGCTATTCACTCAAGCTAGCAACATCCATGCTATGTTGATACATCACATATTGAGCTTGTCTTTAAAAAAGGAAGTGGTTAAGAACCTACGCCAAACACACACACACCTTCCAATAGGTCGGTCATCATAGCGGGAGGTGTCATCTCTACCAGAATGTTTGATGTTAACATCTGCTCCACCTCTCCTAGTACCACCCAGACCTCCACCTAGAAACCAAAGCCACAGAGATCAATGCGTGAACACGAGTTGATCAAATCTTTGTCAAATCAGTTGGCAATATTAAATTCTTGGGGAAGAAAAAAATAAAATAAAATCTAAACTGAGGTTGCTGCGTTTCTTACCCAGCCGACGAGGGTGCCATCCCTTCACGGTGCGACCTCTCTCTACATCCACAAGAACTCTGCGCCCATCGATCTTTTTACCGTCCGCATGCTTGTAGGCCGCTACAGAGAAAGAACATGTAATAGACAGAAAGAGCAACAGGCAGAGGGAGGGAGAGAGAGGATGAAGGGAGAAAGAAATGAGAGAGAGAGAGAGAGAGAGTGTGAGAAGGACATACGTATGCTGCAGTATTACTCTGGTGATCGCTTACCTTGAGGGTTTGAAGCCCGTGTAAATTCATACAGGCATTACACAGCACGCTCTTACCTCAGAGTGTAAAAACGAGCAATAACTACAGCACGGGTTGGTTTGATCATTTTATTCCCGAGTAAGGAGTCAAACATTTCAGCTTGACAAGGCCACAACGGCCAGTTATGTAAAGATGTACATCCATCTACGTCTTAGAATTGGTTTAAAAGGACCAAATGATTAGATTGAACTCCAGATCCAGCCACAAGCTTGCAGCAGAACTCTTACCACAGACACACTTTTAAAAATGGTAATACTGCAATAGATATGTAAATATTCATAAACCTGGCAGAAAATGTGCAAACTTCCTTTAAACAGTTCAAATCCTTAGACTTGGATAATACACTTGGGTTCCACCATCAGCAGCTCTTTGTGGAAAACCCAAACATGCTGAATGGACAACATTAAAAACATAAAATAAAGATCTTAGCCCGAATGCTTTGATATACCATGTGGTGAAAACAGCATCAGGCAATTAAAATTATATTTTTCAGCAATTCAGAGCTTGGTATAAACTTCCACAGAAGCTTAAATATTAAATAATCTCACTTTATACACAATAGACTATTAATAATCACATCCTTTTAAATTAGGACAAGTTATATAACCGAGCACGGGTCTGCATTCTTTATAGCCTTTATATCTCAATTCGGTCAGACTTATAAATATTGGTTGCCGATCCAAAAATGTGTGTTTCACACCCACCCGTTCACACACACTGTAAGGGCATTATTAGGGAAGTAGCCACACCCTCACATTAAGACACATTGGCACAAAAGACAAAAGAGCACCCATAAAAACACAATTGACGGTTTCTCACCTTAACGCTCCCCCCACCCCCCAAGACAGTAACTCTAAATGTTCATCCATTAAAAAGACTAAAAGTAGTGCGTACTTAAGACAAAAACAATGGCCAACATCCATGCTGATGTTCTCCCCTTGCTAGATTTTAGTACAATTGTTTATACCCCCCAATCTGGTCAAATGTCTGAGCTAGTGAGTAAGTAATTCCCTCCATCTTACCACATTACCTGTAACTGCTCCCTTACCATAATACCTGGCCAAGGCTGGGACCCATCGGTGGCGTAGCCTGGTGATTCCAGGTGCTGAGCCAAAAAGGAGGTGATACATTTCACATAAGCAAAAAAAAAAACAAAACAAAAAAAAAAAAAACAAAGAAACAAACAAAAAAACGAAATACAGGTGGATCGGTTTAAAAAAACTGGCATCCATTCCTTAGGACAGATGGACTGGACGAGGTCCACAGAGCTACTCTGGTCTGCACTGTCGAAGATGGCCATCCCAGTGGAATCGGATACAAAAATCAGGCTATCTAAGCTAATCAGAGGGCCTTACCAACAACCCTCTGTCCTTACTCGACTAGAGGGCCTTACCGTGAACCCCCTTAAATTTACTCTAACCTCAAACATCTCCCTGCTAGAGGGCCTTACCGTGAACCCCCTTAAATTTACTCTAACCTCAAACATCTCTCTGCTAGAGGGCCCTACCATGAACTCCTTTAAATTTACTCTAATCTCAAACATCTCTCTGCTAGAGGGCCTTACCAGCAACCCTCCACTCAACCACTATCAGAGGGCCTTACCCAAAACCCTCTCTATTCCATAAAGCTAGAGGGCCTTACCAAAAACCCTCACTTTTCTATCAAACCTCATATCAGTACTCAGAGGGCCTTACCAACAACCCTCTCTTTTCCTAAATGGTCTTACTAAAAACAGTTCTCAGTCAAAACGGGAGGTACCAGGAACTCCTAAACATAAGGGGTGGACAAATCAGTAGCCCGGGTGCCCAAGATAAGTAGCCTGGCGGACAAGTAGGTTTAA
Source organism: Pangasianodon gigas (assembly GCA_022758105.1). Lineage (NCBI taxonomy): Eukaryota > Metazoa > Chordata > Actinopteri > Siluriformes > Pangasiidae > Pangasianodon > Pangasianodon gigas. The sequence continues at coordinate 3,721,235 of CM040466.1, forward strand.
CAACCGATAAAACAAAAAACTCCCTCACGATTGGCTTTCACAAAACAGGGTTAATGTGTAACGTAACGTTCTTTACGGTATTGTGATGCACCTTAAAGCTGTAACTACAGCGCATGCTACCGAACCCCACCACCTGGTGCAATACACAGATCAGCAGAGACGCGATCTGTTTGAGGGTAGAACGGTTTCATTAGCACGAATGGATGACAGGTGATCTTTTCAGAATCAGGAAATCGGGGGCATACGGAAACAGGAGGCAAAAAAAAAAAAGGTCACAGCTCTCCTGCTTACCACACCGTCACCTCACAGGTTAAAAATATGAAAAGAAAATAAAGACAATGGCCAGGCTGCAATGACTTACGTGCACTGCAAGAAGAAAACACCACACTCGTAGCTGAATTGTTGCCCAACGACTTGACGCAAAGAATTTTCTACACTAGAAACTCTGTTAGAAGAATTTAATGACCATAAACTAAAATTACTTTGCCTTAATCTGTATTGATGCGCTTTGACGCACCATGCCATTATATTAGCTATTTTTTTTGGTCTAGTAAACTAATTTTCCAAGCAACCAAAACATCTGAGTGGGCAGCACATTAGAGCTAATACATTTATGATTTGTCCACCCCTGTCTATATACTCTGCAGGGTAATTAGTAGTATTTCTAGATATAAATCATTTAAACGCCTGTTCAAGTCTAATTATGGGTTACGTTCTACATACTGGATTAAGCTTAAATTCTGAAATCATAAGGCACAGAGGAAGAAAGTGTACAAAGGGAAATATACAGCCTAGACATAAATAAAAAAATCCTTGGGAGAGGAATGTATTCTCTATGTATTCTCTAAGTTTCTCGAAGTTTTGGACGATTTACTTTCGGGTCATAAGTCTGTTATTAGTTAATTGTAACTAAATTGTAAACTCTGTATGCTTTCAGTGTGTAATTCTGTATGTTTTTAGATCAGTAACTCCTAATCTTCCTTGATCCGATTTACTGGACTTCTTTTTGTCAGTCAGCAGACTGCCTTTGATTAACCTACACCATTAAAGCCATCTATAACCAAAGGGCTATACTCTGTAAGATTTAAATGGGTCAGAGTAATATAAGGCACCAAAAATAAATAAATAAATAAATAAATAAAATAATAAAAACACGCTACAGTGCCACAGGGATTTCTCCTACTACAGTTTTACTCCTAACAAAATGGCATGTCGCATGCGTCTCTTCAAGTTTCTTCCTCAGCCTTAGATTATAAAGTCTGCCACTTAAAAATAAATAAATAAATAAAACCCATGAAAATTTTGCAGAGTACAACCTGGGCGTTAACGTTAACACACAGTGGCTTTAACAGGAGAGGTTGACCCCAGACATCTGCTCCCTAAGCCTACCACAAGGAACGTTCAGGGACCAAAAGTAGCCTCAAGAGAGTTGGGGAGAAAAATAAAAAAAATAAAAAAATCGCGTCTTGGTGATTTGGTCCAATGAACGTGTGCCTTGTCACAGCCTAGAAGTAGATGAGGGTGTAAAGAAATCTTACCCATCATACAAACCCATCATACCAACCATATACTGAGCTGTGGTAGTAGGGTGTAGATGTATCAAAACCATCATCATGATCTGCAAGCCAGCTCTGGCCAATAGCCATCAGAGATAGGCGGCTGCAGTAGCAACGAGAACAACACACAATTAATACACGGCATGGACTTGCGCTTGCAACACTTCACTCAGCAACAGACTCGCCTGAGCTAAGGTATGCAAAAGCCTTCATGTTGTTGAAAAGACAGACAGGTGTGCGGGTTTAAGAAGTCACCTTGGCGCTAAGGAAGGCTCGGCCTTTAGCTTACCATCGCCGCTCCGACTGGAACACATACACACACACTCTCCTGTGTGTCTCACTGCCTAAACATTAGAGATGCCGTAGAGCGGCGACATTCATCAGAACGCATGTGTAGTGGACTAATGCACAGTCGTATTGACTTGTAGGTTTCCCTCCCGCCCACCCAACATCCCACCCGCTCCCTTCAACATTCACACCAGGTACGACAACACAATGTTCTGCACAGATGTGAGAAGAAACACTGACAGTCACACAAAAACACGGACACACAGACACGGGGTCATTAACCCGACATTTCCAAAGCCCACGTATCTTTGTGGATCTTAGCGTGAGATGTTTAGTTATATTAACTATTTATCAGACTGGTTTATCTGAGTGGGCACAGACGATACCGATTAGAGAAATGCCCAAGGTTTAGGCCAAGAAACCTAAACGTTAAGCCTAGTGAAGATACTTAAGAAGGCGAGTCTACTCACAGTGCATGTCTCGCTCGTGTTCATACTCGATGAAAGCGTAGCCACGTGGCTTTCCAGTCCTCTTGTTGTACACAATGTAGATCTAAAAAGTAACACGACAGCTGTCAGAACACACACACACATTCTGGCAAAATGACCAAGGCAGGAAAATCTCTCAGGAGACACATCATTAATGAGTCACTATTACTCTATGGAGAGCTATTTTTCAAGGCTGATAAATCATCGTGCAAGGATGATTATTTTCAATCAGGTATGTAGAAACACTGACAAGATCCACATAAAAACCATCACATAACTCCCCTGCTTACTACAAGCAGTCACCTTGCATTCATACATAGAAAGAAGAGAGACTCGGATAATATTTATGCGCAACACAGAGAGAGAGAGAGAGAGATCAATCGCAAAACCATTCCCCACTGACTCCATGACTTCTCAATCGCTTAAGAGGATAATGATGGCCATATAGAGTCGCTCTGGTAATTCATATACTTGTACGTTTGGCTTATTCTGTATTAATGCACTTGCGTAGCTAGCCATAGATTATTACTACAACAAAGACTGAGCAGCACACTGGAGCGTTTACTTGCTGAAGTGGGCTAGTCAGTAAATTTATAATCTCTCCTGTCCTGCAGTACGATATTACAGCTCTGATATTTAAATTCTGATGAAAGCTAAATCTTTTTAGATAACAAAAATTCAGAAACTAAATTAGACAGCCTGGGTGCACAAGTGGAAGAAAAGGAATGAACAGAAAGAAAAGTCAGACCACTCACTCGTTTGATGGGGCCGTAGACCTCAAACTCACGGCGCAGTTTGGACTCCGTAGTATCGTAATTCTGCGCAAAAGCAATAAAAAGAGTAAATAAAAGGCAGAGGAATATACATCAGATGTTTAAGTCAGATAGAAATCAAGGAACTCACAACTCGAGCCACGAATAAGGTCTTGAAAGCGTCCCCTTGAGCGTTCGGGTCGTTGTGAGGATCCCCTGTAAAAAGAATAGTAAAGATGAGCGTGTGTTTTGTTGTGAGGTTAGTAACAGTTAAGAAGTGTTTGTATTTCTGCCGTACTTACACAACTTCAGCTCGGTTTCTACAACCGTTTGCCTCCTCTCCATCTTCTCGCGCCTCTGTCATTTAGAATATAGGTGTTATAGTCTTGAATATATTATAACGTATCCAAAAATACACTGAAAACATGACAATAAAACTTCTCACCTTTCTTTCCAGTCTCTCCTCTCGCGTTTCAGCTCTTGTTGGTGGCGGCGCATCTCGAGGATCCTGAACATTTAGAAGGGATGGAGGGGAGAAAAAAAAAAAAAAAAATGTTCAGTTCACAGAGGAATTAATCAGTCATACAAACACTCATGAGCTTGTACAAATACACAGGAACGTCTACAAGAACAGACAGAACATGAGAACGAGACTTAATACAAAGTCTGCAAAGCCAAGGAGAGTTAATGAAAATAATTTGGTCAAAATTAAATGTACACAATCTCTGGAATGCTGAAGCTAATACGGTTAAAATTAAATAAGCGTAGCTGCATGCCAGAAATCTCACACTCGAACAGACCTACTTATACAATTTCCAGCACATTGTGACACACTTGGACAACACGTAAGAGCTAAAAACAGTCATAACGACCATCTGGAAGTCAGAATCACTGAGTGCATCGCAATACTCCAATTCAGTGCTTCTCAATCCTCATCCCGGATTACCATCGCCCTGGACATTTTAGTGTTTTTCCTCCTTTAACTCATCAAGTACGACCCAGATCAGGTTTGTTAACTAGCAATGAGTTGAATCTGACCAAATCATAGGAGGAAAAAAAAACACTAAAATATGCAAAAACATGGAAACAATCTAAATCTTGGATAAGTCAATTAAATATGTTTGTCCCTTATTTCTCCATCCTTGTCTCGTTTCCTCTGAGGGATGCGTTAAGAAGCGAGGAAATGAAACAAGGAGGTACAATTACAGAAACGAGAAGCTCTCAGTGTCAAACTCTGCACAGACTTTTGTGTCAGACTCGGATCTCAATTTAGAAGCGGAAGTGATTTGGATAATTATATTTCCAGCTTCATTTAAATGAATAAACTACTTAAACTGCTATGTTCAGGTTGCACTTGTTGATTAGAAGGCCACATGACCATCACATGTACGCAGGTTTTACTCGTGCCAGGAACAACTTTCATAAAACCCCTGAAACGTCGCTTTTTAACCGTCATCTATATTATACTGTTAGGTGTTTTACACTAGGCCATTACTTTGTTTCATTTTGGTTTGGGCAGAAGATGACAGAAAAGATTACGTGCCCTCTGGAGGGTCTTTGTATTGGGGGGAAAAAAAAGGTGCAAACCCTCTTTACCCAACATGTCGATTCAGACATGACATCCATCACCTGGAGTTATTTCTACTGCTCATCTTACAGAAGGTAAAATACGGCGTAATCTTGGCATGTGCACGCACAGGCAACCCGTAAACATTCCTGTAATGGCGGATATTCCTGAACAGTCAAAGCTGAACTCAAAATGTACCTCAAAGTGCTTGATGAAAGGAGCGATGCCGGAGTAAGGCTGGTTGTGGTGCTTTTCATGGGGAAGTTTCTCCAGCTGCGGCAGGAACGGGATCGGATCCCGCGGGGCAAACAGGGCCAGCAGGTTCGGGGGCAGAAACTGAGTCATTGTTCACCTGAAGAGAAGCACGACAGAGCATTTAACACCACGGCTCCTGAATTTTTTCATGCAGAAAAAATCTGAATTTAGTGCTGAAAACAAGAGAACGTCTCAGTACAACACATTTAGACTGTTTAACATCTTTTCAGAGTGCTATTACATTCTCTACTTCCTTCTCTGATTATTTCAGTATAAATCATAACTTGCACTAATATTGATTAAAACATTGAATAGTACATGAGTATTATTAAGATTAGTTTTTAATTTACTGGCATTTGGCTTGACTTTTTCCCATTTTTCCCCATTTTCTAAACCCCTGTGAATGCCTTGTAGTAATGACTTGTCTAAGTTAAGAGCTGAGAGATTTTTAAACTTGAACGAGAAAACCTTGAATAAAGTTCATATTTGTGGTCATAAATATTTATTAATTTTGTCCAAATATATTCTGAACCCTCACACTTTTTTTTTTTTAACTAAATGTTTTTTTCTGTAAATGAGTAAGTCCTATTAAACTCCAGACCCGAGCAAGAACTCGAACATAATCCAAAATAACAAAAATATTGCCTCAAGTGTTGAAAAACTTTAAAGGTATTCACTAATGCACTCCTAGCCTTAAATGAGATGTTTAGAGCAGCGCATTAGCATGCTAGTTCACTAACACACTAACATTAGCTAGCCTTGCTAATTAGCATTATTCATACTCGAGATATTTTAGCTACAAAACCCAAAACAAGTAGACATTACTGCTGCAAATTGCAACTGCGCATGAACATCTACCCAAAAGCTAATACCTGTGAGAAATTTAAATAAAAAAAATTAGCTAGTTAGCGAGCTTAACCGATTAGCATAAGAGAGACAAGGCTAAGCTAACACTTTTCCATAAGCTCGCGAGGCAACATGGCCTTCATCTGGGACCATTAAATTACCTCAGCTCCGCATTCAACACCAAAGGGAATCTCCGAGCTCGACGGTAAAAACTCTCCCTAATTTTCTGAAGATAGTCCCAGAACAGTTGGACTGATTGGGTGCCGCTGATTAAACGACTGAAACGCGTCCTCCTGCGTTGGCTTTCTTGTTCTCCGTGCAGCGCTCACTCTTAAAATGGCGCGGTGCCGTAAATTGCGCAACTGTTGTACAGTTTTACGACATCAGTGCGACTGTATGTTACAGTTTACGGCACTGCTGTGACTATGATAGTAATGACAGAATGAGCTAATTTTTCTAAAGTTCCTTTATTTTTCAAGTATAAATTGTACCAATATTGATTAAAGCATTGTTTTTTTTAAAAACATATACTAATATCTTTAATTTACCCAAGTGATTTTGATTTAAAATTCTAATTAGGTGTGACATTTCCCATAACTCATATTTAATATTTTCATATTAACTTGTAAATAACTCTGACACTAGTTATCCTTTGTTTAAGTTAATGACTAAATTCCCAAAAGCTCTGTGCTGGAAGGCAAAAAAGCATTAACATCGGAGGACTGGAATCACAGCTGTGTTTTAAATTAACCACACATGAGCGAATGGAGCTCTGCGAGCCAGAGATCCTGTCCAGCACAAAGCTCTGACACTGGAGACTCCTTCCAAAAATACAAAACATTACAGAAAACCTTACCATATCAGCAACTACACATGGTTTTAAAAAACCATTTATACCAAGCATCTGAAATACAAGTCCATATGTACGGGGTTACTGTAGAAACACTAACGTAATAGAGCGAGCACATGAATATAAACCTGTGATTTGCAGCTGCACTACTGTCAGAATACCTCCTGACCAATCAGAATAGAGAATTCAGCAGCACTGTGGTATGCAAATTAATACTTAAAGGTACTGTATATACTTTGCACTAATCTACATTTCAGTGAATATTACAACTAAGAGGATCCAAAAGCTGTTGAGAGGATATGACTGATATGATAGGACACCTGTGTCTCCGATTTACAAGAAATGAGATATCCACTTTAGAATCACAACGCATGTGGATGAGTAACATGAGTCAAGGTAACATTACACGCTGTTGTTGTTTTGCATTATTAATTTCAAGAGAGAAAAAAGAGAGGCTGGTGAAGGAACAACCATTTATTGCTGCTATAAGGAACGTGTTGGTGTAGGCATTTGTATGGTATCCCAGCTGGTTGATAGGGTGTTGCAGGCGGTTGGTGGTGTAGGTGGGCATTGAAGGTTTATTACCTTCAATGTCTCTGAATTGACATATGCTTAAGTCTTACAGGAAGTAGGCATTCCTATGGTATCCCAAGTGATTGCTAGGGTGTGGCTAGGCATTTGCTGTGGTATCTCAGCTGGTTGCTAGCTTATCCCACTTGGTTGGTGCAGTGGTAGCTCAGTGGGTAGGACCACTGATTGGAAGGTCATAAGTTCAAAGCCCAGCACTGCCAAGCTATCACTTTTGGGCCCTTGAGCAAGGCCCTTAACCCTCAACTGCTTGTAGTTGTTGTACATTTTATAAATGAGATAAACATAAGTTGCTCTGGATAAGCCAAATGCCATTATTATCTAGCAACCATTATTGCTAGGTGGTTACTAAGGTACTCTAGGATGATGCTAGGTGGTTGTTCGAGTATTCCAATTGGTTGCTAGAGTTTTAGGTGGAGCAATGCAGATTTAATTGTGTTTAGTATATCTATTAAGAAAGGTTCAAATTGTGTGAAAGCAGGACCAACAAACAATTTCCCATATATTCCTATGTGGCTTCCTATGGCGATTCTGCTGAATTTCATGGATCTACTTCAAAAATTCAACCCGGGAAAACAGAAGAAATTCTGGGAGAGAAAAATAATTAAGACAACAAACAAGAAGAACAGTCTGTTGCCGTCAAACCTACATAATTCATTCATTTATTTATTGCAGGTTTCAGGATAGCTAAGACATGTGACACTGCTATGACTACAGACCTAACTGCACGTCAATTACAGAATTCACGGTTATGTAGAATACAAACATTTTTTAAAAAATAAATTTTTTTAAAAAGTCAGTCAGGTGTAGGGCTAAGTTTGCTACCTACAAAAATAGCATTGCATGTAGTGTTACTTATTAAGTAAATCTCTAAATAAATGCTCTTAAAACCCCAGGAAAGATTGTTTAAATTGTTCAGACTGTAACAGTCCTAATATTTTGCTCAATTGTTTTAATATATAGGAAAAATGATGGAATATTCACTCATCCAGGCTAAAACAAGATGTCAGTAATCTATCAGAGAGTTCAAAACACTTATTTTTGAATGATAACTCGTATCACTGGAGTCTAGTGTTAAAATGTGGAGCTCCTATGCAAAATGCATTAATGGAGGTAGATCTGAAGATCTGAATCATTATAACTGATAGGGGATCTCACACCATTCAGCAGAATTGATGAAGCCTCCAGTGATTCGTAGTTATCCAGTCACGTAGATACGTACAGTCGCTGTCCACTTTATTAAAAACACCAGTACATTCATGCATTTATCCAATCAGCCAATCATGTGGGAGCAGCACAATGCATAAAATCATGCAGATACAGGTCAAGAGCTTCAGGTAATGTTCACATCAAACATCAGAATGAAGGAAAAACTGCAGATCTCCTGGGAATTTACACAGAATGGTGCAAAAAAACAAAAAGCACCAAGTGAATGACAGTTCTGTGGGTGGAAACGCCTTACTGATAAGAGAGGTTAGAGGAAAATGGCCAGATTGGTTTGAGTTGCCAGGAAGGATATAGTAACTCATATGGTGGGGTGATGAGCAGAAAAGCATCTCAGCATGCACAAGACATCAAACGTTGAGGCGAATGGACTATAACAGCAGAGGACCATATTGGGTTCCACTCCTGTCAGCTAAGAACAGGAATCTGAGGCTATCATGGGCACAGACTCACCCAAACTAGACAATTGAAGATTAGAGAAAAAAAAAAAAGTATCTGGTCTTTATCCAGTCTTCCAACTGTCAAGTTTGGGTGAGTCTGTGCCCATGATACCCTCAAATTTCTGTTCTTGGCTGACAGGAGTGGAACCTGATGTGGTCTTCTGCTGTTGCAGCCCATCCACCTCAAGCTTTGATGTGTTGTGCGTTCTGAGATGCTTTTCTGCTCACCACGGTTGTAAAGAGTGATTATTTGAGTCACTATAAACTTCCTGGCAGCTCAAACCAGTCTGGTCATTCTCCTCTGATCTCTCTCATCAACAAGGTGTTTCCACCCACACAACTGACACTCAACGTTTTTTGTTTTTCGCACCATTCTGTATAAACTCTAGAGACCGTTGTGTGTGAAAACCCCAGGAGGTCAGCAGTTTCTGAAATACTCAAACCAGCTCATCTGGCACAAACAACCATGCCACAATTAAAGTCACAGAAATCACACTTTTTCTTCATTCTGATGTTTGATGTGAACATTAACTGAAGCACTTGACCTGTATCTGCATGATTCTTTGCAGTGTGCTGCTGCCATTATTGGTTGATTAGATAACTGTATGAAAGTGCAGGTGTACGGGTGTTCCTAATAAAGTGGACACTGAGTGTTTGTGTCATCAGCCATGCAAAAATTGGCTCTCATATAAAACTGAAAAGCTCATTTGGGATTCACATCACAAAGGTAACTACTTACTAGGCATATCATTTCCATTAATATATAAAATGTCCTCTGACTCTACCAAAGTGATTCATCCAAGACTCTAGTTCAATTTATAATGTCAGATTGCACTATTTGTATCAGCTTCATAAACTGACAATCAATTTACATGAAGCTGATGTCTAAAAGTACTTCCTGTCTGGGCTTCAAGCCACTTTTTCTTATGGTTTGTTTTTCAGACTGGGCTTCAGGACCAACAGTATCCCTATAAGAGATGAAACAAGTCCACAGAGTCCTGTGACGCCTTCATTTGTCCTGTAAAGTCCGAGCTTATCTAAAGGAATGAAAAGATCGCATGCATTCTTCAGCACATCAAGAGCTAAAGCTGGGTGTCTTCTGAGGCTCTCAATGAGTAGGAACAGAAATGCATCAAGCTGTGGAATAATGACAGGAGCCGTGTCTTGGCTCTCATTGAGGTGATCATTGACTTTCTGTCGATATTGTCCATCTCGAGATTTCTGGACCATGAGCTGGGCAATCATGTAAGCATCCTGGATGAGATTCATCACCAAGGAGCAAAAGTAATATCGGGTGGCGTTTAGGCTCCATCTGTCCTTATCAATGTCTTGGATGAGGCTGATGCTTCTGGCCCAGAGGACGTTGTCACAGATGAAATAAAGGGCACGGTTCAGATTGGCTACGGTGAGGCAAAACCGCAGCACAGGGTCAGTCAGGTGAAGGGTTCTCCTGGCTGCATCAATTGAACTCACTGTATTACCGAGCCTGAAAACTGAACGAAACAACAAAGTTAGCTTGTTTAGCTCGTAGACATTCACATCATGTCTAAAATCTTCTTCTGTCAATAATTAATCAGAACTTCGAAGGCTGTTAAAGACTAAAACAGAAAGTTCACTGGAAATAAACAGAAGTAAATTAGTTACTCAATACTCATTCTAACATTTCACTGGAAATACAAGGATGGATGCTTGGTGTGTTGTGCATTCTCAAAAAAGTAATGTGAATGTTCCAAGCATGGAAAAATATATTAATTATAAATGTACTCGTATAACTAACATATTATATAACAGTTAGTTCTGGATCCACTAATGTGACTGGATGAGCGGCGTTCCAAGAGTGCTTACATTTAGTATAACAGCACTGGTACATTTCACTGTTTAGTATCACTTTGCTTGTCTGTGTTCACTAATTATCTAAGTTACAAGCTATTTTCATTAATGGAGCAAAATTAAACTAAATATTTGGCCATATGGTGTCTGAAATGTCAGTTACTCAAGATTAGTTTCCTGTTCATAGAACTGTTGTATTAAATCAATATTACATTCACAGTCATGTCACAACAACACTCTTTCCTGTTTGATATTGCTTAAATATTTTTGTTAATGGCTTATTTTTACCTATGAATATTCATCAAATATGACCTTTTATCTCATTAATTTGTCATGAAATAAGGAGGAAACAGGCCATATTTGGCCTGAAGTTGCTTATCAGTCAATTGTCCAATTACTTTTGAGCCTGTGAAAATGGAGGTATTGTGTAAAAATGGCTGTAATTAATAAACGGTCAATGCAATATTTTTGTGTGGTGGTGTACAGAGGCAAAAATTATGAAAATTGTGTCACTGTCCAAATACTCATGGACCTGACCTGACTGTGTGTGTGTGTGTGTGTATATATATATATATATATATATATATATATATATATATATATATATATATATATATATATATAGATATACACACATATAAACACTCTTTTGGTAATTTTATTAGCATTTTGTAATAGGACAATTTCAGTTTAAACAACTATTTTTCATATTCTGTGCATTTATTCTTTGAACATTTATGGTGAGACATAAACAAAGGTACTGTACTGGTGGAATGTCCCATGTGAATCTTGTGATCATTTGGGAAAAGCTAGTGATCAGTCACACAAGGTGTTGATTTTGTAGTTAAAGAAGAGATGAAGGAGAAAAGTAGGATGGCTTGACACAAGGGAAGAGGACACACAGGTAATAAAGGAGGTAAGAAAGAGAAGAGGGTCCATGTGGAGTTTTCGATAACACCAGCACCACACGTGGGCCACTTACACTTCCGTCCTGAGCTCATGCTGGACTCCAAACTCTGCAACTTCTGCACCACAACTTTTCTCTCTGTGTGCTTTCGCAGCAGGTACTTGGCCAATGCGCATGCGTACTGGGTTGCCCTGAACAAAGTCAGATTAGCTGAGCTGTGTGTAGTAAAGCAGTTTCATGCTCATAAACGTGCAAACTCACCCACCTGAACACGCGATCCCTTCCTTGGCTCTGATTGGTGAATTTAATAAAAGAGTCCATTTCAACAGGAAGCTCGGACTCGCTGGTTTAAAGTGAGAAAGTGTAACGCTGTGACACTGTAACGCTGTAACACCGAGTCACCTCACTGCGCTCACGCCATCTGCACGCGCGCTACAACCCGGTCACACTGTGTACCACTGGGAACACGTGCGCGCATGCGCATTAGCTTTTTACAGCAGGGCGTAGAAAAGGCGTTTCATAACATTACGGGACATTAAAATTCATTCATATTAAATGTTCCTTAAATCACAATGTATCACCCAAACTCCAAAGACTTCATGGCCTGACTTTCATATTTCACTCCTGTTACTTTCTGCTCTATATGTTCAGTTACATCATCTTGAATTATATAATTATATCTATATTTTTTTGTATTATATATTATAATTATATAATATTAGTTAATTACTTACAATTACTTTAAAAAAATATTGCTCTTTGGAATAGATTTGCAAAGAGCAGATTCCACTGACTCCCATGACATGAATTTCAATTTCATTCATTTCTACTGTGTTCATTGAAAATAATAGCATTTTAAATCAAATGAAATTAAATTAATGCCATTTAAATATTGTATTTGTGCCACATTTTAAATTCC